>PVHT020000141.1:28278967-28331278 GCA_004024745.2 Catagonus wagneri
CAATGCCAGATGCTCCGGGGGCTCTTTCTCCCTGTGCCCGATCCCCAGGCGTGGGGTTTTGACGTGGGGCTCAGAACTCTCAGTCCTGTAGCTAAGTCTCTGTGATGCAGTTACTTTCCAGTCTGTGGGGCTTCCCACCCAGGAGGTATGGGGTTGCTTCTATCACGTAATCGCCCCTCCTACCTCTTGATATGGTCTCATCTTTGTCTTCTGGAGTAGAATATCTTTTTTGGAAGTTTACAGTCCAGTTGGTTGAAGGCTGCTCGGCATTTGTTTGTAGTTTTGCTGTTTTTCGGGAGAGAAGTTTAGCTCCAGTCCTTCTATTCCGCCATCTTAATCCAATCTCCTTCAGCCTCCTTTCATTCCAGTGGATATAAGGACTCCACCACCTCTTCTTCTTCCATAAAAATGGAGCCGTGGGAGTTCCCGTTGTGGCTCAGTGGAAATGAATCTGACTAGGAAACATGAGGTTGCAGGTTCGATCCCTGGCCTCGCTCAGTGGGTTAAGGATCCGGCGTTGCTGTGAGCTGTGGTGTAGGTTGCAGACTCAGCTCGGATCCCGCGTTGCTGTGGCTGTGGCAAAGGCTGGCGGCTACAGCTCCGATTCCACCTCTACCCTGGGAACCTCCACATCCCGCGGGGGCGGCCCTAAAAAAAAAGAAAAAAAATGGAGCTGCGGCTAGGATGAGATTTCCCATTTTCTAGTCCCCCTTGTAGCCAGCGGGTATGTTGCTAAACTCTCACCAATTGGAGGTGGGTAGAAGTGAGGTGAGAGACTTGTGGCTCACAAATTCTTGGCTCTGGACTTCTAGGCTTTCACTGTCCTGGTGGCTGGAATGGCAACAACCAGTATGGCCTTCAGGGGCACACGCGGCAGAGGGACAGCTGGCACCAGCTTCAGTCTCTGAACCACTGTGTGGACCAAAGCTGCCCACCCACCTGACTGTTACCTTCCTTATTTCTTAAGACCTTTTGTTGAGTTTCATTATGGCACCTCCTTTGGCCACATAATCATTTCTTTTTCTTTTTTTCATTTCTTACATTCCAAATTATTTTTCTGATACCTGCAGGTTCACAGTATTTATTACTCTTTACTAAATTAAGGGATTAGGAATAAGTATAAAATAATAATAATTTTTACCCTCTTTAGGAAACAGAGAGAATATAGTAAGTTTTTATAACAGTGACATAGGATAGTGAATTGAAAATTACAGAAATGACACTGTCATCAAAGATGTAATTTATAAAGAATTTCCCATTTGTTCCATGTGGGTCTGCCTCTAGTTCCAACCTCTCATGCCTAGTTAAAGATACCACAGCCCACATAAAAAGAATGAAATAATACCATTTGCAGCAACATGGATGGACCTAGAGAAATACTAAGTGAAATAAGTCAGAAAGAGAAAGACAAATACCATATGATATCACTTACATGTGGAATCTAAAATATGGCACAAATGAACTTATCCATGAAACAGAAGGAGACTCGGACATAGAGAACAGACTTGTGGTTGCCAAGGAGCAGGTAGGGAGAGTTGGGTTGGGGGTTTAGGATTAACAGATGCAAACTATTATATATAGGATGGTCCTACAACAAGGTCCTACTGTACAGCACAGGGAATGATAACTCAGTATCCTGTGATAAACCGTAATGGGAAAGAATCTGAAAAGAATATACATATATATTCTTTCGTGAACATATACATTCATTCTGCTATACACCAGAAACAAACACAACATTGTAAATCAACACTTCAATAAAAAAAAGAGAAAGAAAGCACAGTCAAAGTTATTGTCCTTGGCTGAGTTCACACTGTGAGTTAGTGGCGAAGCCTTCTGGTTTATTCCCCTTCCATTCCTCACCTCCTACCACTGCCTCCCTCGCCTGGAAGGGGACTTAGAGATAATTTGGTTGATGTATGATGCTTGAATTCTACCCACAGTAATTTATTGAAACATCAGGACAAGATACACACACTTCTGGGAATTTATAAATCTGGGCCATTCTGAATGTTCACTTACGCACATTATTGTTGGAATAAACTTCTCGGAGCTAGTTAGAAGTTTTGAGAAACAGTAGTAAGTCTGAATATAAATTCTGGTGCACTGACTCAAAGGCATGCTATTCTTCACACTGGAAGATGAAAAGTTACTTTCCATAAGGCAACGCCTCTCCAACGTTCCCCTTGAAGTTCTGCAGCCACGGAGCTCTTGTGTGAGGGGAAAAAGTGAGAGAAGGGTTTTGGGTGTAAAATCTAGAGCGTCTTCCTCATGAGCAAAATTTCTTTGAAGGGTTGTATTTTGCTTTGAAAATGCTTGCTGACTTTTGCATGCTACTCTGTGACATGAGGTTACTTGTTTTAACATAAAAACAATTTTTTGACTCATTAGTTAAATTTCTTAAATCTTTATTCAAAACCTTTGTGGAAAGTTAACGCCTTATTTGTCCTGGGTCTGGATACTCTTCCTCAGGTCCACAAGGGTATATGTTCCCCATTTTTATCATCATAGTTAAGATATTGGACATGAGAACACTTAACGCTCTTCCTTTCAGAAGTACCAGTATCATCACCTCGCCTTCACTCCCTCAAGATTCAGGTCAGAGGTGCTTAGAATTAAAATCTTCCTGCAGGGGGTCTTTCAAAACTGGGACTAACTATATTCCCACGAGAGCCTAGAAGCTTATTTCTGGAGGGTGTTGGGGCGGAGGGAGGTCACTTACACTTTAGGTAGACGAGGAATAATAGAACAATAGAACAGAAGCCCTGAAGGGTTGATAAGGTGATTTAATACAGAGCACCCCTTCATGGATAAAGAGATAAAAACCCAGAGTTAGATTATGGTTCTTACCCCAAACTACAACGTTGGCCAAAGAGTAACACTTATTTTGTCCTTGATTAACGGTTGGGATAGCTTTTGCCCACAAGCTACAATACCACAGCTACACAGACTGTATAGTGGCCATCGGATGTTTCCCAAATTACCAAGAACTTGTGGAACCTTTGGAGCTTCCTAAACTCTTCAAGGCGGTGAGTATGACTGAGATTGATATTTTGGTAGATGATTTTAGAACGCTTTTGCATTTGAAATGCTGACTTAAATCAACCTCGTATGAAGCCATGTTCAGCATTCCTAAATCATAAGAATAAACTAATCATTTAAGTAGAAACAACAGGTAACGCCACAGTGCAAAGGTCTGGAGGAGGGGTTAGCAAACTTTTTCTGTAAAAGGCCAGACAGTAAATATTTTAGACTCTGCAGGTCATATAGGCTCTGTTAAAACTACTGAACAATGCCATTGCAGTGTGAAAGTAGCCATAAACAATATGCAAAAGAATGAGTGTGACTATGTTCCAATAAAACATTATTTACAAAAACAGGCAGTGTGCTGAATTTGGCCTTCAGGCCAAATTTTTGCAGTTTGCAGACCACTGCCCTAGAGTCCTATATTTTATAGGCTTTAAGTGGTATGTGTATATAAAGTCACCCAGAATGCTTGCTCTAAAAATGCTGCTAATCTTTCATTCGGTTAGTTTTATTTATTTTAAAAATAGCTCCTACATATTTTAACATGTTGAATACAAATCTAAGTGACAGGATGCTTCTAGAGATGTGCCTGGCGAGAGTCGTGTCATATGACTCCTCTTGGTTACCTCATCTGTAAAATGGCATAGCATATCATCCTTATTTAGCAGCTTTTACTGAACCAGCTGGCTCAGGAATGATAGCTGGATGCACAAAAGACACAAAGGGCATTCCACTTGTTTAGAGATGAATGCGTTTTATCTCTCTGCTCCTTTATTTTGTTTCTCAAGAATGCCAAGTTTCTAACCCAGCCTCTTGTGTGACCTTCTGAGAGTTCTCTCAGCTTCCTTATCTGAGGTGCTTACCCATGTCGCATGGGTGTGGCAAGGGAACCTCTATGACTCTGCCAAATATCATCTCTCTAGTGCTTAATGCTATTAGAGCTGGACCTGTCCACACACTTTAATTTTTGCATAGGGATGACAGCCAGGCCTCCGGGTCTTGAGGGTTTCATCAAACAACCTGAGAAGGGAGATAAAAAGGAAAGAAAACTAACAAACAGAAAAGGAAAGACAATAAAAGGTAAGGATAATGGCTGAGTGGATAATGGCAGGCAACATCTTTAGCTACCATGAAAAGTATTAAGCCAATGTGTTTGCTGAATTCATTTTGTTGGTGGTCACTTTGTGTTCATTCTGAACATCTAGCAGTTAGCTACTAAGTAAACACACATGACTGATGAAAGAAGAAAGGGAACTATTTTTACGGGGGCCATTAAACTTTAACTACCATCTGGCAGGGAATGATTAGAGAAGATCAAAATTAAGGCAGTCAACACAAATGCTGTGTGAATACCTCAGGGAATTAACATGGATAAAGACAGTGAACTTGTGGTTAAATAAAGAGACAGACATAAGAGGGAAGTGGTGAACACATCCTTTATAGCTTTGGACCTCATGGTCACAGTCATTGCCAAAGGAGCTCAAAGAGGGGACAAATAACAAGGAGACCAGGAGAAAATCTGAAACACCTGGAAATAATCAGATGCTCTGCACCAATCGTAAAAAAGAAAGTTAAAGAGCTACACAGGACCACATCATTTGGGCTTCCTCCTTGCCCAGGAAGGAAATGTTTATAGGAGAGGTGTGTTGAAATTGGCAGATAGTTAATATTCAGATTAGCCTACTATTTAATACTAGGAAATAGTTGTATATACCGCTGGGAAAAAAAACATCAGGAACTATATCTTTGTGAACACTAAAGACGCCGTAATTTCTGGGACTTGCTGTTTGCCCACTAATTAAACAGTCACCCAGCACGAGGCTTGAGTGAGAATTTGAAAAAGGGAAGCTGGATCTTACTCTTTCAGAGTGTCTTTGTCTCCAGTCAATTGACAGCACAGTTCTTAAGCCTAAGGCAGCTTCACCCCGTTAAGAGCACATATAAATGATTTCCAAAAAGAGCTACTTTTTTTTTTTTTTGGGTCTTCTTTCTTCATCTAAAAATTAATTATTATTATTATTTTTTTGGCCATGCCTGAAGCATGCAGAATATCCTGGGTCAGGGATTGAACCTACATCACAGCGTCAGCCAGAGCTGTAGCAGTGACAGTGCTGGATGCTCACCCACTGCACTACCACAGAACTCCCTGTTTTTTTTTTACTTTTGTAGTTTGTTTCTGTCTTCACATGAACTCAGAAGGCCAAACTTCTGAGCATCTGCAAGAGGATAGTGGTGGGGGGTGGGCTCCTTAGCTCACTTTCAGTTCTGAAGTAAGGAGCTCCATCTGGGGAAAGTTAAATGTATTAATGGAATATGTCTGACATATAACATCATATAAATTTAAGGTGTAAAACACATTGATCTGACACATATATATAGGTATAATATGATTGCTAGTGTAGTGATAGTTCGCCCCCTTGATCATGTCATGGTTTCTTTTTTGTGGGCACAGTTGGGTAGGGATAATTAAGATCTAGTCTCTTTAGCAAGTTTGATGATTACAGTACAATACTGTTGTCCATATAATCTAGTCTATGCCTAGGGCCCAGAATTTTGATGAGTGGAATGATTGAGACAAGTTTGAAACAAATATTCTGAAGTTAGTCCATGCCAGGCATCAAGATGGAAATATCCTGAGATAAAAGGAAGGAAGGGTGTGTCACCAAAGGCACTGTACATGGAAATTCATGATGTACAGCTCCTCTCTCTCTCTCTCTCTCTCTGATTTCTTCTTATTTAAGGAGTTGACTCTACACTGGGTAGTGTGCCAAGTGCATACCATCCCCTAATCTCATTTGATCGTCCATAGGATCCCATGAGGTACAGAGGTATGATCCCCACTGTACAGAGGAGAAAATTGAGAACGAAGACATAGAGAGGTTAAGAACTAGTCCAAGGATAAGGTCACATGGTTAGGAAATGGGGGTTCCAGGACTCAGACCCAGTCTCATTGCTCTTATGTTCCTACCACCATAGAATAACCTCCCTCTGTAGCTCTGCTGGCACCAAAGTCCCCGTGTCAGTTCCCTAGCACTATGGCCTATACTTTCCCCTTCTTGAATGAGAGGGGGCTCAACTTCCCTTTGGGATCAGAGGCTTACAGATAACGGATATAGCCTACAAAAGCGCTGGAGCAAACCTGCTCTGGTGCCCTTGCAGCAGGGCCCAAAGTCCCCCCTGCACAGATGGGGAGATAGAGCCAAGGAGGACTGGGTGCATCCTCGCCACAGGGGCCCTGGCCCCCTTGAGCTTTTGCGAAAGAAAATCAGTGGGAAATAAAACCAGTGGATTCTTTCCCAAGCTTGGAATAATGCTTGGTATTGTCTGCTGATGGTATGTGAGAACATTTCCCATGTTCCTTATTTTGAGACTAAAATATTCTGGAATAAAATTCTATTTTAATTAAAATTCGAATAATGTCATGACACGCACATATACCCGATGTGCAAGAGAATGCCGTGCTAAAAGTCAGAAAATTCAAAGATGTGCCAGAAACCTCATCATTAGCGCACTTCCTTCTGCCTTTGTACTTCTGGAATCTCTAAACATCTGGTGATTTTACCATCAGGAAACAGTGCAGTGTCCATCTGTTAAATCAGGCTTTGGCTTCACTCACCTGGGAGGATCAACCAGATGTGGGCGTCCTTTACATTATTAATGATTTCAGTCTTCCCTTTGTACATGCCCTGTGAGGGCACAGTGTGGGGCAGAGCCCATAAATCACTAAAGAGTGGAAAAGTCATATTTTACTTTAGGCGGAATAAAGGAGCAGAACACTTTTTCTTAATCAGAGCATAAATCATTAGAATGTCTTTAAATTTTTGCCACCCGAAGATTTTTAACTGCTTTGCTTTGCTTTGACAGAGGAAGCATTGCAAACCTTACCTCAACACACACACACATACACACACACACACACACACACAAAACCTGTCTTGATGCTCTGGCTGTGGATGCTAAGTGGATTGTGCAAAGATTCCCCTGAATCTCTCACTGGGCGGTAGTCTCTGTGATCTTTACAACTTATTTATAAATAGCTCCAAGTGACATTTCAGTCCTCAGTCTTTCCCATCAGAGCTATGAACCACGCCCCTATGTTACAATGTCCCCGTGACCAAGCACGGACTTCAGTTAGTGTCTGCAGACTGAGCCTGGCCTAATGATAGCAAGTGCAGGCTCTGTCCATTGTGACACTGTGACCTTTGGCAAGTTAGTCTCTCCAAGCTTCACTTCCTCCTCTGTAAGGTGGAGATGATGATAAAAAATAGTATCCACTTTACAGAGTTGTGTTCAGCATTAAATGTGACCGAGTATATAACTGTGCCTGACACATGGTAAGAACTCAGCAAAGGTAGCAATTGTCAAACAGTAAGACGTTATGAGCAAGCTGCTTATAAAAAGTCTTTTTCAGCAAAATTCAAAAGGCACAGAGATTTCCCTCACATACTCCCCCACTATCAACATTCCCCACCAGAGAGGTACTTTGTTACAATGGACAAATCTATGATGACACAACACTATGCCCCAAAGTCCATAGTTTACCTTAGGGCTCACTCTTGGTGTTGTACATTCCATGGGTTTGGACAAACGTTTTTAATTTTTTTCCATTATAATTGATTTACAGTGTTCTGATAATTCCTACTGTATAGCAAAGTGACCCAATCATACATATATACATACATTCTGTTTCTCACATTGTTCTCCATCATGTTCCATCACAAGGGACTGGATATAGTACCCTGTGCTATACAGCAGGATCTCATTGCTTATCCACTCCAAAGGCAATAGTTTGCATCTATTAACCCCAGACTAATGTATATTGGCATCTACCCACAATTAGTGTGTTGCAAAGAGTAGTTTCACTGCCCTAAAACTCCTCTGTGTTCTGCTTATTCATCCTTCCCCACTTAACATTGGAAACCACTGATTTTTTTTTTTTTTTTACAATCTCCATAGCTTTTCCTTTTTCAGAATGTTATATAATTGGAATCATAGGGAATGCAACCTTTTCAGATTGGCTTCTTTCACTTAGCAATATATACTTAAGTTTTCTTCATGTCTTTTTATGGTTTGATAATTCATTTCTTTTTAGTGTTTAATAATATTCCATTATCTGGCTGGATTATAGTTTATTGATCCATTCACCCACAGAAGGACATCTTGGTTGTTTCATGTTTTGGCAACTACGAAGAAAGCTATTATAAACATCTACAGGTATTTGTGTGGGTGTAAGTTTTCAGTTCATTTGGGTAAATATTGAGGAGTAAGATTGCTGGATCGTATGCTAAGAGTGTGTTTAGTTTTGTATAAATCTGCCAAACTCTCTTCCAAAGTGGCTGTACCATTTTGTATTTCCATCAGCAATGAATTATCAATGTATTAGTTCAATTTGGGTGTGAATGTAAAACTGCCTTAACTTATGGTTTCCAAATGAGACAGGTTGGGGGTGGTGGAGGGATGCGCTGGGGGTTTGGGATGGAAATGCTATAAAATTTGGTTGTGATGATCGTTGTACAACTATAAATGTAATTGAGTAATAAAAAAGAAAGACCCCTTCCAAATAAAGTCTATTAAAAACTTTTAAAAAGTCTTTCCCTTAATGAAATATTTTCTGGGATCTGTTTTCTTTCATGATCTGAATTAGTAGTCTTGTGGTCATGGGAACGTCCAACCTAATCTTTTAAAATTTGCTGTTCTCTAAATGTGTTGGTGAACATTATACTCATAGTAAGATTATTACACTTGTGAGGTCTAGAGATATTAATTTCAAGAATTATCGTCATCTCAGCAGCTAATTTTGGAGAACTTTCCATGAGCCGGATCTGTATCAGGGACTGAGACATATGGTCAAGACAGGAAAACAGCATTGGATAATTCCCAGCCTTCACTCTTGGAACTCTGAGATCTACTTTGCATCTTAAACTTGTAAAAAAAAAAAATCCCTTAAAAATTCTCAGAGATAATTTACATAAATCTGGTAGACACATAAGCTTTTTCTTATTCCCTTCATGAGGGTACTAGAGTTTAAAGGATCACATTTGAGTGAGAATGTTGCTTCCAAACCCTGAGAAGCAGAGAAACTGAGCAGTGAACATCTCACTGAAAACCTTCATGAAAAATATGCTAAGCCCACAGTTTTTCTTACTTTAGCTTATGTTGAATTAATTACCGTCATGTGGACCTGAGGACAACTCACTGGGTGGTTGGCTTCAAGCATTTACTCTTTTCCCCTTTCCTTCCCCTTTCTCTGTTTATGATCAATCTCCATCCTGCCTCCACCTGCTCTTGCCTCTCCCTGGGGCACAACTGGGCCACTTGCCATCATTTCGCCAGCTTCCCCAGGGTCTAGAGTAAGAGTGTTTAAGAGTTAATGTGGGAACCTCCCCACATCTTCCTCTTTCTAGAACTCCTCTCTTGCCCTCCCTTTTTCCATCCTTATTTCTTATAGTTCTAGCTCCTCATGGTTCAGAGTCCATCACTTCTCACCACTCACCCCTTGGGGGTGCTTATGGCTTATATTTTGGAGCTTGGAAGACCCAACTTCTTCTATCTGTCAGGGCAGGAGAAGGGAAAAGGCAGAGTCTGAGTTCCCCTTCCAGGGCTGCAGCCAGAGATAATGAATGCATTACTGGTATCTCTGCTTCATTTTCTGAAGTCATTTTCCAAGAAAGATTGAGCCAAACTGTGCTTATTTTCTGCAGTACTTGTTGATTCCATGTTTCACCTGCTTTCTCTGTTAAAGAGAATTCTGTGGTGGAGCTGAGGCATACTGACTCACAAGTCTACATCAGAAGCAAGACTCTTCATTAAAAAGGATACCAGTAGGGTAATGATGCTGGGGAATAGAATTAGAATCTGCTATTCACCAACAAAATTTTAATCCATTTTTTCCCCTGGAGATATTTATACGATCTTCTTTTAGTCTGACTTATATTCTCTCAATCTAATAACATCTTCCTTTATAGAGGGCTCTATAATTAGCATCAGATTCAAACATCTGCCCAACCATGAATTAGCCTTTCTCTTTGCATGTGGGCCAGTCGAGGGGGAGAAGGTGTGGAGAATAATCTAAAGATGGGAAGTGGGCAGATTAGGGCCCTGGGTGACTGTAGGTTCTTCTGACTCTATCTTATGATTGGGCCAGGAATCCTTTTGGAGTGCTTTCCAGATACTCTTCAAGCTATTCCTGATCCAATATTCCCAAATCCAGAATTTTACTTTTTTCCCTGAAATCTGGCCAAATACCTTTTTGTTTATATGGCTAAAAACTATATGGATTAGGGCACTAAGAAAGAATATGGGGAATGTTAGTCAAATGACTACTTATATTTCTCTATTGCAAAGGATAATCATTTTCTGACAAAGACAAAACAATATCTTAATTAGAAATTTTAGTGAGTTAAAATATTAATTGAACTTGATGCCTAATATTTAACTTATGATTTCATGATGTAAAATTCAAAGGCACTATTATTAAGTGACAAATAACGACACTTAAAATAGGTTCAGGTTTAGTGAACAATTGCTTAAACTAGGAAATAGAATTTTAAATAGGATGTGAATTCAACTTTGAAATAATTTTTCCATTTTATGTAAACAGAGATGGGAAGATTAAAATGTGACCTACCTGTTAGCCAGAAATAAAAAGAAAACTACTGCCAGGATGGCATTGAACATACTTTGCATTCTTAAGAAATTGATAGATTTTCATATATTTAGTAGGTTGTTCATTTTTCTTGCAAAATCAGCCTCTATCCCAAGATTAAAAAAAAAGAAAAAGTAAGTAGATAGAAAACCATTTAAACGAGATAATTTCCATGACAAGTTTAGAAATGGAGATTTTGATGATTTTAGAAAATGGAGATTTTATGGCTCATAAGCAGGTGTTGCTTCATGGAAATGATAACAAGATAACCTACTGAGTACCTGCTCTGGGCCAGGCATGGTATTCTATGCTTCACATTCATGAGTCTTGTCATAAATGTTCAGTATAACACTTCAGGCTTGGCAAGTTTCTCCAGAAAAGATGCTCAGAGAATTAAAGTAACTGGACATCGCTTATAAATGTTACACAAAGTTTGATTAGCAGCACAGCGCTGACTTGCCTTGGAGTTTAGCTTCCATCTGCATTTATACCTTGAAGTCGAAATGAAGAGATTTACTCTACCAGCACGGCCTCCTTAGCACACAGGCAGAGGTCTCTTAAACATGTCACCCCCTTGCTTAAAACCTTTCAAAGGCTTCTCATTGGTCAGAAAACCCAAATGAATGAGGTTCTGGTCCCAGCCCCTCTCCAATGCCATTGCCCCATGCTGCCCCTCACTAGCCTCAGCCACATTGGCCTTGGGTGGTACTGCGGACACCCAGGGATCCTGGGACACTGCTCCTCATCCCTGGAAAGCTCTGGGCACTTCTTACAGATTATGGCTTAAGTGTCATCCCAGAGGGGCCCTCTCTATCACTGCTCCCAACTTATTTCCCCCGCAGCATGTATCACAATTTGTAGTAGCGTATTTATTTATCATTGCTCTCTCCCATGGACTGTGACCGAAACAAGGGCGAGGGATACAAACCTATGCATGCCTGGTGCCTAGTATACAACTGGAGATCAATAAATGCTTGTGGAATGGAAGGATGGGTTTACGAATGATAGGAAACAGAATTTGATAGGACTCTGATGCCTGGTGATAGAATTCTGATGCCTGGACTTTACATGATTTCAGGAAGCATAACAAGTTAGATGGATCAGGACACGTGGGCTTAATGTGATGGGGGACGCTGAATGAATTCTTAAACCTTTTATGGGAAGACAACCCACCAAATGAACCCAGATTAAGACGGTAACATTATTTATACCCTTCACAAAATGATTGTACAATTTAACTAACTAATTGTTGTGGAGTAGATTATCCAGATATTTTTATTCATCATACATTTCATGATTAACACTTCAATATTTGAAAAAGTTAGGGAACTGGGTCCTGAATGTCTTATGCTAACTTTCTCTTAGCTCTGTCTGTGCCCCAAGGGCCCACAGGCTGTGACCAAAAAGCATTCTGCATAGAACATTTACATGCTTGATGTAGTACATGGCAGTTGCTAAGGCAGAAAGCCAGAGGTAATGAGCACTGTGAGAATTATGTGCAGATCTTCTTTGCAGCACTTCCCGGCTATAATTGAACTGTCCCCTCCTGATCCTTTAGGTGCTAGCAGGATGATTTTCTGCAGACTTTGAGAAAATCCCTGAAGGGCCAATGACACTTTCTTGGTGTTACAATCCTTATTTCAAAGGAAACTAAATGTTTGGCTCCTAAGTATTTTAATAAGTTTCCAGAAAAAAGGGAATTTGAAATTAAGAGTCTTGGACCCCTTAACCCTGAATCTGAAAAAATTCATCTTTACACCTATTTATCGTCAAGGTAAAAAGAAATGCATAATACGCAAGGTTATGCAAGAATGAGAAGTGGAAATTCAGTTTTCCAAATTTTTCAACTCTTCTTCTGAAGGGGTGGTGACAAGGAATTAATGTTCTATTAAAGAAAAAAACGCAAAAAAAAAAAAAAAGGGAGTTGCCGTTGTGGCACATTGGGAAATGAATCTGACTAGTATCCACGAGGATGCAGGTTCGATTCCTGGCTTTGCTCAATGGGTTAAGGATCTGGCATTGCTGTGAGCTGTGGTGTAGGCCACAGATGTAGCTCGAGTTCCCCATTGCTGTGGCTGTGGTGTGGACCAGCAGCTGCAGCTCTGATTCAACTCCTAGCCTGGGAACTTCCATATGCCATGGGTACGGCCCTATAAAGCAAAAAAACAAAAAACAAACAAACAAAAAAACAAAACCAAAAAACCAGCGCTGTGTCAGCATAAAAGCCCATCTAGAATCCTTTTTGACAATAAGCAATCTCTGACTCTAGCAGTGGAATACATAATACCTGTTTAAACGTGGAAATCAGGCTTTCTCTCACAAGCGAAGCCTATAGATTTCACTCTAACAATAAGACAGTCTGAATGTCTCTGTCATAATCCACACTTGTCTCAGATAGTCTGTTAAATCGATAGACTCTTTTTTTAAGCAAGAAAATGGTTTAATTCTTCTGCAAGTGGTACCCAGAATAGAGACCGTTTAGTACTGGTGGCCTCAGCAAAGAGCCCAAGCACAAAATAAACAGTGATAAAAATTCCTTCCGTCCTTTTTGCATCTACTGGAGTTGACTTAAGTAGAATGAGAAGTACTGCCTAACTAAGTGCCCTCTCTTTGCATTTTAGAGCTCTAGCTTTTAGAGCTGTCTGAATTTGTCCTTTCTCTGTGTACTAAAAAATATTAGCTGTCTATTCCAGTGTCTATCACTGGAATATCCATTTACGTGCAAAAATTCACTAATAATATCAATGGCTACCGCTGTTTGAGCTCTTACTGTGCACCAACCACTTGACAATGACTTTATTCAGTCCTTATCACATTCTCTAATGCAGGTACTATTACCATTTACACATGAAAAACAGGTGACTCATGCTCCTACAGTTGGTTAGGGTTGAGACCTGGTGTCATATTCAGCTTTATCTGGCTCTTAAAAATGGATTCCTAGCCATGGTTTGATGCCGCTACCTAGTCCTCTTATACACTTCCTCCTTTTTTTTCCCTAGAATAAATGAAAAAAGGAAAAAATCTATACTTTTTGAACACACAAGTACTGGTTTTTGTTGCCATCCCTTCCTGTATTAAAATATAAAGTTTTTGGCTCAATGCTAGTCAAATATTCATTTTTTTCATCTCATCCTATTCATATTTAAAATGCACTTGATCTAGAAAAAAGCAGAGGGAACCCAATTTGATCTGTTTTCAGCTTCCTGACAAAATCTGCCCACATTCGAAATGGTCAGATGTTCTTCAGTTACTTATTTTCACAAGTTTAGTTTTTCTCAAGAAGTAGTTTCTAACCTACAGATGGATCTTAGTTTCTAGGAGCCATTGAAGTTACTGTAAAAGGTCTGTGAATGGATTCTGAATTTGTGTCTCCCCACACATGTGTATTGCTACTTTCCAAATATATGTATATGTTATGATTGATTAAATGAAAGTTAATTTAAAATTAAATTAACCGTTAACCTAGTAGTACCTTGTCTTCACTAAGTAGCTTCCTAATCAGCAGATACTAAAAGTTAAAGGATTTTCAGTATGGGATCATTTTTTCTTTTTTGCCTTTTTTTAAAGGCTGCTCCATGGCATATGGAGGTTTCCCAGGCTAGGTTCGAATGGGAGCTATAGCTGCCGGCCTACGCCACAGCCACAGCAAGGTCAGATCCCACCCACGTCTGCGATCTACACCACAGCTCATGGCCACTGAGCAAGGCCAGAGATCGAATCTGTGTCCTCACGAATCCTAGTCAGATTCGTTTCCTCTGAGCCACGACGGCAATTCCAATAAGGGATCCTTATACTTAAGAAGGTTGAAATCCTCATTTCCGATGATGGCTTTGAGATTCTCTAAATAATCACTGGAGATTTTCAAATGTTCACTAAGAGAGTCTCAAAGATATTCACTCAAAATTACAAATTCCGTAGTCTTTGGAGAAGATTTCCATTTTTGTTGGGCTCAACATTTCTGGAGAGAACCAAAAAATGCAGGAACCATGACCTCTTCAAATCAAGTATATTTATGCAGGAAAGAATGGGACTTCAATTCAGAACTGAGAGGCTGGTCGGCAAAATATACATGACAGGACTTTCTGTTTTAACCATGATTAACCGCTTTGGTGGAGCGACTGGTCACCAAGTATGTAACCCCGAGTCTCCATTTCTTGCTCTTAGCAGACTGCCTCCAGTTCAAAGGGAGAAAAATCTTCCGTCACTCCCGCCCCTGCTGGCTGCTGCCCAGAAAGGGCTGGGGACACAGCTTTCCTGTGCGGAAGCACAAGCAGAGCAGAAGAACCTGCTGGGCAGACCCTGGAGAAGTGGCCCTATCTGGAGAAGTGAACCCCATTACACGGGTTGCCAACTCTGGGTGCTCCCCTCCCCTGCTGGCCCCCGCTGGGCCTCTGAAGCTAGGTTTGCACTCAGGCATGGAGGAAAAGGCCCGTCCTCCCCTCTCTTGTGTAAATCTTCCTGGGGGCTCTCTTTCTGGGTTTGTGACAATCCAGTTGGAGCCAAGTAGTGGAGTGAATACTCCTTATGTGAGTTAGCAGGCAATACAGATTCTTCAGCTTATCATTCATTAGAGATTATAAAATGTACCTTTCAATCTGGCTCTCTGATATTACGACTAAAGATGGATTTGTGAGTGTGTGCTTTACAATTCTCCCTTCTTCTGGACCTGTGTGGTAATTTGACTTGTATCTGGTATACATAAAATGCTTTGTTTCGTGGCAGCTTGCCCACCTCTAGCAATAGTTTTTTTCCAGGGTAGCCGAGCGTATTGGAATGTACATGAAAATAAGAGTAAATAGACTATAAAAGAGGGGCCAAGGAACTTCCTTGTAAATAAAGGGGATGAACTTTCGCCTGATTTATTTTTATTTCTTAGATGTCTTTTTGGTTTTCTCCTGGTTCCTTGGTTATTGTACTCTGAAGAATGAAGTGATCAGATATATGAGATACAGTTTTAGTGTTACTATAGTTTCGAAAGCATAGTTAGGTCTATTTTTTCATTTGTTGACAAGATCAAGGAAATAACACTGTGTGTGTGTGTGTGTGTGTGTGTGTGTGTGTGTGTAAAGGTCAGGTGGACTAGATCTCATTTCAATTAAGAGTTATTTAAGTAAAAAAAAAAGAGCTATTGAAGTAGAGTTTGTGGGGCAGAAGATGTCAATTTCATCTATCTGTACAATCTAACATTGAAGTGAGACTGAAACAGAGTTGATTTCACAGTAGGCTTTTTGAAGGCAAAATGCGTGCAAAAGTTTCTATTCAGAAAAATATTGTTTTGCAATTGAATGGATTTATGGCTGTGAAAACAATGATTTCATATTTCTGGTCTTTATTACTTATTTTAAGATATAAGTAGTATCTATTCTATAATAAAAATAACTTTTTGCTATAGAAAAGAAGTAATTTCATGTATCTTAAGTTGTAGGCATTTTCTCTTCTATGATAAAATAGATTGATATATTTTTGCATTTTTAATTTAACTGGAAAAACAAGTCTAAATCTTTAGAACTGATTTCAGGACAAAAACATTTTTAATGAAAAGTTATCAATTGTAGTAGTTAACAAGGATAAAATTGCAGGTGTCTTTATTTTCCAGCATATGAGCTCAGTTTGAGCGTTCATACTGTCATGTCACTGCTCTTCCCTGTAACCTTGATAGATCACCCCTATAAATATCTCTTGGGGTGAAAAGTAATTTAATCTGTGGATCTGTATATTACCTCCTCATGAACATCCTATCAATTGTGCCAGAGTGCTTTCATGATAGGCACTGAACTGAAACCATCAAACCTATTTCACTGAGGACTGTAGTTAGACCAGAATCTTTGGTCTCAACTCTGTCATTAAATTTTGCTAAAAGGTTGTTCACTTATGCATGGAAGAAAAGCTAAGTTCGTGATTTGATTTCAAAAGATCCTCTACTTATAGGCCTAGGTGACTCCTGGGAATCTTAACATTCATTTATTTTATCTTGAGGTTGACCCAATTAGAGTCCAGATTATGGTTCCAAACAATGCCATCACTCTCATCACTTCCCGAATGATCCAGGAACTCAGAGCCAGGAGAACAAAGCCCAACCTCTATGCATCAACATCGTGGATAACGCTGAAATGATCCCCACCTTGCTAGTTCTCTCCTCCTCTCTCTTTGAATTCACTGCCAGGACACTTAGTTGAAACACTTAATTGAAAATTGTCCACAGCTCTCAGATATGGGTTTATTAAGAGATGGTCAGAATAGGATATTGTGAAGCATAAGTATGGATGGACAATTCAAGACAATACAGTTAATAAAAAAATGAGATAATTTAAATAACTTTCTTGACTGACTGCCTTTTATTAAATAGTCCTCAAGGAAGAGAGACCATGAGGCCTTATTGGAAGAGTCCAAGATTTTTTCCGCTAACCAGTATGTAATTTTGGGTCAAATGTTTAGCCTCTTTGACCTCAGTTACCGTGCTTTTGAATGCGGATGATAGATCTTGCTCTAACTCAGGGATGTTAGGAGAAAATGTGAAGATAAGTGTGAAAATACTTTTCAAAGTTTAAAGGGCACACTATATATAAGTACTCAGTCTCAGAGAATTATGAAGTTGAACATATTCATAAACGTATTTTTTTTTTTGTCTTTTTGCCATATCTAGGGCCGCACCCGCAGCATATGGAGGTTCCCAGGCTAGGGGCCTAACAGGAGCTGTAGCTGCCGGCCTTCGCCACAGCCACAGCAATGCGGGATCCGAGCTGTGTCTGCAACCTACACCACAGCCCATGGCAACGCCGGATCCTTAACCCACTGAGTAAGGCCAGGGATAGAACCCGCAACCTCATGGTTCCTAGTCGGATTCGTTAACCACTGAGCCATGGCGGGAACTCCCATAAACGTATTTTTATATGTTATGTTGAGATATTATGGCCCAGGATGTAATTGTTTTATCAGATGGTACAAAGTGTGTATTTACCTTGTACAGAAATTATATAGGGAAAGATGAAGTAGTTTGGGTGGCTACTGTATCTTCACCATAAGTATATTAAGTGTTGTGTTCCTGTTTATGTAAGCTGTTGGTAATCATTTGTATAAGTGATGTTATAAATTACACTCTATAACTCTGGCAAATATTTATTTTAGATACAAAATAGTCCAATTTTCTATGATGAAAAGACTAATTAATTCAACCACAAAAATATCACTTAATCTTTAGTGGGAAAACTGAATAGCTATAAACCAAAATATTTGCTTTTATTGCCTCAGGGTCCAACAATAAATTTAGCTTTAATATAAATTGCAAAATTGTGGTAATAATGGTAATACCCTCATTCTTAAACTCTGTAAATTTGTTGTCTTTCACTACCAGCAGAGGGAGCCCTGAGAATTAAGTCGTTCCAAAAAAGGCTTTGTTAATTCTTCTGTGTTTACACATTTAGCTCATAATAAAGAAATAAAAACCCATCACAGATTAATGGAAAGTCATCATTCTTGGATTAGGCTGTGGATTAGCATTTGATTCGACTACCAATTATAATGAGCTCCAACAGACTAGGAATATCTGTTGCCTGCCTCCACTCATCCTATCGAGGCATCAGCTACAAACTTGCACAATCAAACAAAATTCAGTAATTATATCACAAGGTGCAACTTCACAGGACATCAGAATGGGTGCACTCTCAAAACACAATTTTCCATGTCTTGGCTATTGTGAATAGTGCTGCAGTGAACATGCATGTGCAAGTGTCTTTCTCCAGGAAATTTTTGTCTGGATATATGCCCAAGAGTGGGATTGCTGGGTCATATGGTAATTCTATGTAGAGTTTTCTAAGGTACCTCCACACTGTCTTCCATAGTGGCTGCACCAGCTTACATTCCACATGGTGCAGTTGGAAAATCTGACAGAAATCTGTAAACCAGCTACAATGCAAAAATAAAAAACAAACAAACAAACAAAAAAAAACCTCCACAATTTTATCAAATACATTGCAACAGTATTGTGAATTGCTCTCACTGACTACATAACCTTCACATGAGAATGGGAAAACACACACACATGATGCAGTCATATTTAAACATTTTTCATTATCATTTAAACATATTTCATTATCTAAATTGTATCACTTTTTAAACATTTATTTAATAACTTAAATGCATGTGTTTTGCATTACTATGTTATGTATACCTTTCTTTTATAAACTGAAGCATAGCTGATTTACAAAGTTGTATTAGTTTCAGATATACAACAAAGTGATTCAGTTATACACAAATATATGTTCTTTGTTAGATTCTTTTCTCTTACAGTTTACTATAAAATATTGAGTATACATCCCTGTGCTATACAGTAGGTCCTCGTTGATGATTTATTTTATGTATAATGGCTTTACATGTTAATCCCAGCCTCTTAATTTTATCAATTATTTTAATAGAGGACTAGGCTAAGTAATCTGAATGGAACACAAATGATAATGTCAACAAAAAACTTATTTACAGTGTCCCATGGAAAAAGAAAAGATTTTCCAAACTTCAAGAAAAATAATGTATTTATCAGAGCACATTTTCATAGCTTTTGTTAAGGAACCTGCTGAAGATTGATGTAGTAACTGCATTTTGATGTTACATAGCAACTCTCCTTTCAATGATACTTTAATATTTACAGAACTGCTAACCTAATATCAAAATTCCACCTTTTTTTGGCATCAAATTTACAAGTGTGGATCTTTGCCTTCAAGGAGCTTATCTATTACAGTTGGAAATCCAGTGGTGATTGATTCTCCTCTTCACTCTAAGAGATTCACTTTAACAAACGCTCATTGAGTACCATTATGAACCGGGCACTGTGCTGAGTTCAGAGGTACAAATGTGAAAAAGAGAGCATTCTCGTTTGTAATCAAGAGGCCAAGGCTGACAAGCAAGCCAAGGACTACAAAGTGTGATATGTGCAATAATAAAGGCAACACACTACTGGGCTTGAAGATTATTGAAAGCAGGTAACATAGCTAATCATCGTAACCCCAACCCCAAGCACAGTGCTTTGCATATAGTTACTCCTCACCAAATATGTACTGAAGTCATTATTTTAATTAACAATATGTGAAATGTATTAGTAAAGCATCTTCTTGGTAAATAAATTACTTTAATGTTTTCCTACTACCTTCTTCTTTCCATCACTCCAGTCCTTTTTCCCCTCGTTCTCACAGCTTGTGGGATGGCCATGACTTCCTCTTATGGAGCATAGCAGTTGGGTCCTGTAACAATGATTATTACATGATGCTTGATTATTTGCTATTCCCTGGGCTTTTTGTTTGCTATTCTCTATGCTATGTTAGCTTAGAATACATGAGGTGTATGAAATAATAATAACCCTGCCCTCCTCCTCCCCCCAAAAAAATCCACAACAAAAACAGCAGTGATGGGCAGTCTGATAAGTACTGTATATGCATTATTACACTTGATTCTTCAAACTGCGGTCACTATTCCTATTTTTAGGAGACGGATCTTATGCAGAGAAAAATAACTTGCTTCAGGTCACAGGGTTGGTAAGCGGTGGAGGTCAGATTCGAACTGAGGACGCTGACCTTAGCCTTCCTGCTCTAAATAACTGTACTATATAGTCTATTTAGGTTGTTTAGAGGCAATTGACTTGGTAGTGGAAACACTTTCTTGGAAGAGCCAGTCTACTTCCTCTGAGAATACTATAAATAAATGGCTTTTAATGCATAACATATATTTAAGCTTTTAAAATTATATTATGAACACAGTAAAATACTTTGGTTATTTATAGAAGCATAAATGAATCAATAACTGATCGTGCTTTCTAAACAACATGTTTCCTTTAAAACTGAAGATCTAAGAGTTTGATTTCTGTAATAGCTGAAACACCTTAAAATGCATCTTTAGATGCCTGCCAGACCCCAAAAGTCTCCCCAGACCTGGACCACAGCGCAGTCTGAGGTGGAATGCTTAGCAGCTTTGTTTTCCCAGCCAGACTCATTAGCAGCGCCAGGTGGTAATAACTAGCCAACTGATTCTTACTAGTTAAAAAAAAAATCTGCCTAAGGTCACCATGGACTCTTTCCCCCATTCTCTGCTTCATCTCTGACCTGATATGCTTTTGGAAAATAATTATGCATGGCAGGAAGTTGTCATACAGCAGAGAAGCATCTTTGTGCCCTGGGGTTATAGAGGATCTCAGATCAAATACTTTTTTTGTTATGAAAAGAACACATTGAAAAATATGGTTTCCACCTGCATAAGAACAGTGAAATCTATTTCTTGCTTTTTTTTCTTTCCTGTTTATTTCATCATTAAAGACACTAATAAAGAAAAATATTTACTCATTTAGGAGAATGTTAGCACTGATGTTTAGCATTCAGCACAGTCACTGAAACAGCTTCAGGATCTGTCCAAAGTTAGTTGGAATAACAGAGTGGACCTTTTAAAACCATCATTTCCCCCACACATTATTCATTGTTCCTCATCATGTAGAAATATGAAGTAGTATATGAAAGCAAAAAGCACGTAGTTAACCATTCTCTATCTGGGAGGAATTTTCAGTTAGCTTTGTTCTTGCTTCATTATATTTAAAAAAGGGGAAATAAATCTGAGGGTACATCTAAAGCATTTCCTGCTACCTTCTAAACAAGATGTAGTCAGCCAAACTCCTAGACCTGCAAGCATTATCCAATATGGTAGTCACTAGCCACGTGTGGCTACCAAGCACTTGAAATCTGACGGGCTCAAACTGAGATTTGCTAAAGCAGTGTTAATTATACTTATCACGTTGCATATTCCACGCCCAGCACTTATTTATCTTATAACTGGAATTTTGTAACTTTTGACCACCTTCCTCCAATTCTACCTATCCCCACCCTCATCAACTACTTTCATTTTCTTTGCTTCCTGTACTTAAAGGCTGGAAAGAAAAAGAATTCCTTGCTCCTTTCCAAAGTGAACTTTTCTACATTGTTCTCTTTGGGCTGCTAATTTGTTGCATATTCACAGACATGTTCAAACTCCCCCCTCACCCCCACCCCTTCTAAAGAAGACTTTCTTCAGCCTTGATTCTCTGCTCGGCCTTCAGGGTCTCATCTCTCTTCTCCCCCTCATTCGCATGGCCCCTATTTTCTTCTGGGTGCTATTGCTGTGACCCTAGTAAAATAGCTCTCTGTATTATTTACTGTCTGCTCTCACCAAAGCCCATGACCTCTTCTTTGCAGTCTGCGGTAGGATTCTAGACAACTAGCACCTGCCCCCCTTTCCACGCTGCTGCCTCTGTCCTCCACGCCTTGTCATCTACTGCCTACTGACCTGAAACCCAACCTTCAGGCCCAGCTGGCAGCCCACATTTTGCTAGAGATTTCTCAGATTCTGGCAGGCAAAGATAATTCTCACTTGGTCGTATGTGGGTAGAGGGTGTGGGCTGGGTCTTACTCTCTTGTTCCTACTCAGCAGAGAGTTTTCTCTGCAGAAGGCCGTGCTGAATACATGATCATGGCACTGGAGGGGCCGACAAGGCAAGAAATGCTGAGCTTTTTCATCTCCTGTTAGCTGTGTTCAGAGATTTTTCACCTTAGCTTAGATTTTTCTGACTATCCCTAAAATAGAATATTAGAGCTAAAAAGGAGCAGATCTAAATTTCTCACTTACAGATGATGAACACAGGACCCTATGGCACTGGAACCAGACATACAGTTGGTCTTCAACGGAAACAGAACCAAAAGGCAGGCCATCCGGCTCCCAAGTCAAATCACCTTTCATTTCTCCCCGCCTATCTCGTACTCTCATTGCCTAAAAGCTTCAGAACTGAGTTTTTGTGTCCTTATGAAGCCTCTCAAGAAACATAACAATAATCTACTGTGGACGCTACTACCTCTCCTAGTTTGCACACTCAAGATTTAAATTCACATTGAATATTCCTTTTGTACCCAGTAGGGTGATCAGCTGTCCCAATCCACCTGGGACTAAGAAGTTTCCCAGGATGCGGGACTGTCAGGGCTGAAGGAAAAAGTCTCAGGCAAACTGGGACTGTGGGTCACCCCAGTATCAGAAATTCTACTAAACACTTTAATTTACTACCTTATTTAAATGACAGCCATTCGCATTCTGATTTTACAGATAAGGAACACCAAGGCTTAAAGGCATTAAATGATTTGTCTAAGGACATGTAGCTTATAAAAGGCAGGGCAAGAGTAAATCTTAGATGTGCTTAACTAGAAACTCATGATCTTTTCACTATTTTCCAGCATGGAAATGTGAGTGCTTTACAACTGTTAAAATCTGCACAGGAAAAGATAATCCTGTGAAATACTTTGTTTAACAATTGATTTATTAATGGGCTAGTTTCTTTGAGGTCTTGCTAGTTTGCACGACTGACACAGAGGAGAGAAAAAGCAGCTGCTTAAAATACATAAATTATTTAAAGTGATAATGAACCAGGTAAAATTTAACTTATGCAGTCTCAGTCCATTTAGCCTTCCCTTCCTGGAGTGGGATGTGTGGTGTATAAGAGACAAATATGACATTTATTTATGTGTCCGAAAAATATTCATCCAATTACGTTTATTAATCAAAGGCAGTACACTACAGTCAAGCTAGTATAGAAAAAAGTTAGGAGAAATAGTAGTTTGAGAGTAGTTGGATTTGTAATATGATAAATAAATTAGTTTGATAAATTAGAGCTTGGTTTTCTTTTCTCTGTTTTTGAGATTTATTTATCCTTTTTTTTTCTTTAGGAAAAAGTATAATTATAATTAAACTGCTGCTGTGAAAATTAAGTGTTTGAATTTTATTTTTATAAAAAGATAACACTTAAGTGGTTTTTAAAAAGCATAAAAGAGGTCTAGCAGTTAAGGATTTGGCATTGTCACCACTGTGGCGTGGGTTTGATCTCTGACCTGGGAACTTCTGCATGCCTCGGGCATGGCTGTGGCCCCCCCAAAAGAGCTATTCAATGAAAAGCCTCCTTTTCACCTTGAAGCCACACCATACAGTTGTTTCCCTCAATGCAACCAATCACAGTTAATCACTTCCTGTGTGTCCTTTCAGAGCTAATCAATCATATGCAAGCAAACACAAATTTATATTCCTCCTCCTTCCACAAAAACGGCAGCATATGAAAGACACTATTCTGCATACAAATTTTCTTTTAAACACAGTAACACATCTGAGAGATCTCTTTATATCAATACTTTCCTTAATCTGTTTTATGGCCACACAATATTCCACTCTATGATTCTGCCATATTTATTTAACTGGTTTCCTGGGGATGGTATATACATCCTACATTGCTTAAGCAATTTTTAATTTTTTATTGAAAAAGTTATACATTTACATGTTCATATATATGTATATGTAATGTATACATATACAAATGTCTTTATATAAATATCTTGCATTCATTAATGTCTTCCATCCACCCTAGTCCCCTACCCCACACACATGCACCCAGGAAAAAATATCATTATTAGTTTTTTAGATATAGCTTTTAGCATTTCCTTATGAGTACAGGAGTAAATACAAATGTTTGTTCTTAATTTTCTTCCTATTTTATGTAAAAAGTAGACTACTATATACAAAATATCCTGTATTTTGCTTTGTCCATTCAATAAAATACCTTGGAGAATTTTTTATATTCGTACACAGCAAGCTTCCTCATTTTTTGTTTCAAAAATTTATTTAACAAGTGCATCATCTTGTATTCTATTTTATTCAATTGGTCCTCCCTTAATTAATGGTCATCAAATACTACTTTCCCTGTTCAAATGCCTTGTGGCTCAGTGTCCTGTGACTATTGTCTGGCATCACAAGTTTACGATAAGTGCTTAACCGTTTCTTTACTTTCACTAAGAGTTTTTCACATTAAGGGTTAAATAGCGGAGCTGAATTTTTTTGTTATTTTGCACATGGCAGAAACCTCTTACCTCAGGCACCATAAATAGTCTCTTTGAATATTATTGAAATGCTGTTGCTATCACAATGAGGAATTACAGAAAACGTTGCAGCAATTATTGCATTACTCTTCCCTATTGATTGAGCTGTTGCAGAAGAAACCAGATGTGAGTGCCGAGAATGCCTGACGATACCCGAGGAATTTGTTCTTAATCGTTCCTTCTTTCTTTTGGGTGTGGAGAGAGTGAAGCCTCGGATGTTCATTGATTTTTAAAATGCTCCCTGACCGTGATCCAAAATGATAATTCCCCATGATCCCTAATTAATTACTCCAAGGGCTAGAGTTTTTCATCCCTAAACAATGCAGAATGCATCTAAGTCTGCTTTTAGAATTCTTTTGATGGAAACAATTTTCATACCACATGCTAAACAATAAAACCCTTCTATGCGAGAGACATTGTTAGAAGACTTTTAAAAAAGCTAAACCTAAATTACATAAAGTGGCTTTGGTTTAAGATGGTTTAAATGGAAACAGCCCAATGGGGGGAAAATAATCTACTTTTCTAAAATAGAGGCCCGTTTTGCCATAAAACAGGGCAGATTCTTTGCTATTTTAGAGAGAATCTTTAATTCCAGTGCATACTTAATAATGGTGGCAATTGTGTATCAAACATAGCTTGGCAGCATAAAGTAAAATGAAACAGTGTTGGAATACAGCAAAAATTATTTTGTTTTCACATAAGGATGGGTTTCTGGGATGTACACTTTGTTTCTCAAGAGATAAACACAGATTTAACATGTTATTTTAAAGAATAAGGATTTAGGCTTCAGCCACAGTGTGACATTTTGACACCCGATAGTCCAGGTGGTAGTACGGTTAGGAGCGTGGGCTCTCAGACCCTCTGCGATACTGTCCCTTAACCATGGAATTCACGGCCAACACTTAAGTAAATCCCAGAGCCCCTGCTTTCTTATCCACCACGTGGGGTTGTTGTGAGGAATGCGATGACTCTGTGTGCACTTCAAGCACTCAGTAAGCGGCAGCTTTCCAGGGCTTGCTCACTGTATCAGGGCACTTCTCCAAAGCTTTGGATTCTAATCTTTGATGTGCTCCAATTTTAAGGCATCTTCTGGGGTCACGTGGGGGTGCCAAGTGACATCCTGGGAGATGCTCATGAATGCCCGGAGTTCTGGGAGGCCACCATCTCTCTCCACTCCTTTGGGAGTGTCCCTGGGTAGGTTTTGTTAGGGCTGGGCTGAGAACTGAGGGTGGAGAAGGCTTAGTAACCCCTTGACAGCCTCCCCATCTGAGGACTGTGCTGTGCCTGAGCAGGGGTCCTTTTGTCCGCCACATCCCAGGACTGTCACTGGCGTGTTCCTGCCACTGGGTGAAAAATCTTATGGTGGGATAAAGAACGTAAATTCTATACTGGCTGCTAAAACTCCTCTCCTATATCTGGCCATATTTTTCTGAGCACCCAGAAGAAATGGTGAGAAACTAATGACCAGTTGATAGCAATTTAAAAGTGCACTTTTCATATCTCACTCCTTCATTCTAAAGTAGCTTTATAGTAACCTGTCAAGCATTTTCTTATTTCTTTAATACATATCATAAAGAATGGGGGGAAATGGGGTAATGAAACCTAAGCTGTATTCTATCTAGTTTGTATAGGTATTTGAAAGAATTAGTTAAGCTCTCAAGAGTGTCTATGGCACATACAGAAGAATCAACAGAGAATTCAAAGTGTATACCCTTCAGAAAAGGTCAAGGAAAGCCAAGCCTATGGTTTAGAAACGGTAGCAATGAATAGATTCAATGAAAAGTTTTAGGTCATGGCCGATTTTGAAAAACATTAAAAAAAAATATAAAGTCTAAATAAACACCTGAGAGAAACAACACATAAATATATGAATAGGTATGAAAATTTTCTTTCTTTTATAATTCTTGATCTTCAGGAGAGAGGCCACATGTTTAGTCACTATTTATCCTAGATAGGTATTAGGCACTTGGTGAATAAATGAATTGAATGAATGAATTAGAATAATGCCAGGGTCTAAAAACTCCTGATAAATTACAACATTTACAGTATTTTCAATGGGAGGTGCAGATGTACATCTTGAATGTCAAATGTTTCAAGATTCTGTGATAAATCTAAAAATAAGATAAAAGAATTCTTCAGTATTTAAGGAAAAAATGGTAAATGTCATCCATAAATTTCCTGCCTTTATAAAAGTGCAGCCTTTTGATTAAATATGTAACAAAAGATACCTCTCATGACCATTTACTTACAATGCCATAATAATTTCATCAAGGGGCAATGAATGAACACGTCATTAGCAACATTCAAACAAAACAAAACCTAAGCTAGAATCCTGGAGTCAGTGTAGTTGAGGTCAAACACTTATGCTAATCCTTCCCCTAATTTTTTGCCGTTTTATTATTTTAGGAGCAAAGATAGAAAACAAAACGAAAAAAACCCTGGTATTTTCAGATGTGCAATTAGCTCATTTACTTTAGTAACTGAGGATCTTATAAAGTAATATTTTATCCTGAGTGAGTTTTGCAAGCAATTTAAAATTAAACATTTTCCTTGCACCTGTAAAAATGTGTAAATGATGAAACTGACAGCATGATGATGGCTTTACGGAGAAGCATTTCCTTCATCATCTTCAAGGTCGTTGAGATTTATGACCTAATCACCCATGGCCCTTTAACAGGATGCATTTGAATCTGATTAAAAAGGAAAACAAGTATGGATTTATTAATAAAATGTGCCTGACCTTTTCACTTATCTACCACTTTCAACGTGTTGTGGATTTCAACTCACAATCCAAGAAGGGAGTTTCTGGGATTTGAATACTGAATGTTTCAGCTTCAGAGTCGCTTCAGGAGTCCCTGCGTGTGTACTGCTGTGTGTGTGTGGATCGCGGAGGGCTATCTGTTTCCTCCTTCTTTCTCTTTGGGCTTTAATTACTTCACCTACATCCTAATTCAGGTAACTCATAAAGCTTAGCCTTTGTTGTAGGTCCAACAGCTGTCTTATGTCAGTAGCAAGTAAAATGCTCACAAAGCACCGGAATGCTGCAAGACGGTTTATAGTGCTGCAATAAAAGGTAAATTGAATTTACAAAGATGCATTTGTCACTGATTAAAAACTTACAAAGTTAATTGGAAACACTGTGGAGGTGTTACCACACAACTCGAGGTGTAATGGGTGGTTCTAATTCAGCCTGAAGGAGAGTTGGGGGTCCCATTATGGTCTCACACAGTAAGATGCCCGGCGACGACGCACTCCAATTTAAGTAGAAAAGCAGCGCCGTAAAGATCTCAAATATTTTTTAATAGAGGTAAGTGTAAATTTACTCACGATTATTCTTGCAAATAGCTAGAGGAAAAAGCCTTCGGTGTGAACAGAAACACGATGTGTTGATCACATGGCTTCTCCTTAGAACGTATAGAGTTTTTATTTTCCCCATCTGTGACTTTTGTTATTTTTCTGATATTTACCTTGGCAGCACTGCAGCAAGAAGCCTATCAGTTGGGAAGGACAAAAAATAAGACTGAAACCGCCAGCCATCTGAAGTCAGTGGGACCCTCCCTGGGGACCCTGGCGAATTATCTCCACATAATTCACTTAACCTTTGCCATTTGGGGACTTGGGAAACTGAATGTATTTCTAAACTTGAGGCTTTTAATTGCTGGTTTTAGTGTCACTAGTCCAGCTCAGTTGGAGAGACGATGATTGAAAAACAGTTCTAGGAGGCTTTTCACCTCTGGTGCGCATCCTGGATATAATTACGTTGGTGGCCTGCGGGGGCTGCGGAGAGGGGGTCTTTAGATTTCTGCAGACGGCAGTGAACAGTTAAGTCCCAAGCGGTGGGCCTTATGTGAATATTCTGTGTGTGCCTTGAGTTGCATGTAGAAATTTTGATTTTAGACTAGGTTTATGTTGACATTAAGAGGAAAAAACTGCGATAGCGAAACTGAGTAATTGCCTTTGGTAAACTCGTTATTTCCTATATCTAGTACCAAATTATCAGAGAGCAGAATTTTTGGGCTTGAGTCTTAGGGATTATATGTTTAAATTCAAATATCATACATTTTATACATATTTATACATATTTTTATTTCCACATAGTCTACACTTTCCAATACTCTAACACTATTTGACCATAGTGTTTTGGTGTCAGTGACTACGGAATTTTCATATATATTTAATCTGTTACCTCTGCTGGATGAGCGGAGTCTTAAGTCTTACTGATTCCTTTAGTCAATATAGGAATATGCCACAAAAATCTCTCCATGTTTTTATTTATCTAGTATTTATTGAGTGTTTACTAAGTACTAACTGCTTTTTGTATTTCACCCCAGTGAGTCCTCACAATGACATTATAAAGCCAGAGTGATCATTATCTCCATTGTACAGATGAGGGAACTGAGGTTCTAACAGGTTAAGGAACTTGCCCAAGTAAGCACTGGAGCCAGGATTTGCATCTTGTACTGTCTAATTAGAGGAAGTGCTCTCTGCTATATGGCCTCAATGTATGTTAAAGTTCAATCATCAACATGCAGATACAGCATATTTACCTTGATCTTTGCTAGTAATTGTGGGGTTATTGTTAGGACTTAATGGACAACGTGGGGGAAGTACTGGGTAATCTATAAAGTCCGATTTAAATGTTAATTACAATTTTTCTTCTTCAGGTAACATTATTTACAGGGTTTTCACCAAAATCTCTCTTCCAAAATAGCTGCACTCACAAGCTTTTTGATAAACTTACTTGAGTACAATTGGATGGAGCAATGACTGTGACCACACCATATCAATTTTAGGAGGGCTCATTGGACCTGAACCTTTCATTCAGAATTTTCTAGCAAAGCTTAGGTAACTCTCAGGAAATTGTCTTCCTGAATGATGCATACGCTTGTTCAAAGGAACCAATCACTTTGCAACTAGGTAGAAACTAGGAAATAGAAGAAAAATTTAAGTAGAAATATCTGGAAGTTTGCAGAATTTCATTAGAATCTCTGAAAAATCAGAAATGCAGCATTATGGGGAAGGGACCATAGAAAAATGTATATTTCATTCCTTGAGGAGTAAAATGTGGTTGAGCCAGAGGCATCCTGGAAGGTGTCCCAACCAGCGGGCAGCTTCTTTTACCCTCTAATTCCTTCTACTTTTCATTAAATTATTTTTTTTCTTTTTATCTCACATCTGTGGCTTATTGAATCTTGTTTTAGGGCCTATGTTTTAAAAATTGTCTTGTTATTGATGCTACTCATTAAGTAAATATAGTGGCATCACAAGTCCATTATTATATTTACACGATATCAACTATTTACGGTTGTCAGTTCATGGCACTGGTCCCTAATGAGGCACTGGGAGAATATAAATGGTTTCAATCTAAAGATAATCTAAAGAAAACAAATTTTAGCTCTGGTTTTTCTTCTCACCAAGATATCTAGTGAAAAGAGTCAGAATGTTGTAAAATGGCCAAAATTTAGAGTGAAATTGACAAAGTTAATGACCAGTTCTTAAAATATGTGCATTTGAGACCAACTACCCAATAAAGCATACATTACTATTTATGAGTAAGGAAATCAAAATTATAAGAGATTAAGGAACTTGCCTAAGGTCAGCGGAGGCCAGTCAGGGAAGAACTGGGGTTTAGGTAAGAAATCCTTTCACAGACGGGCTCGAAGGGATGTCTCTGCCACAAAGTATCATGACTCTTGATACAAGCAAACTCACATTCTCATTTTTGAACCCAAGAAGCATCACCTTCCACAGGCAAAATCAAGTTGATTTTTATATGCACGTGTAAATATATAGCAAAAACAGTTCTGTGTTTTAAAAGCATGTATCTCAACAAATTCTTATCTTTTGAAAAATAGGAGGAGGCAAGTAAGAAATATAAGGAATTACGGTTTGAGAGGGAAAGGTGAACAATGAACACACTGAAATGAGTTACAGTTAACGTTCCTTTGTTTCTAAAGCAAGGTCCTTCCTCTATCCTCAGTTTAAGGCCAAGACCTGAGAGATTTCACAAACTTCAATGAGACCTGAATGACTTTAGAAATCATGTTTTAAACTGTCATACAGCTGCTCTTGACTATGGATTTAAAAGTATGTATGGATGAACGAACCCACATTTATTACTATTCTTAAAAGGTATTGGTAACACACACCTATTATCCAAATGATGCCCCTGCAGGCAGAGGTGCTGAGCAGCCAACAGGTATGAATATGTATTTCCGAGGGAAGGGTCTTCCTTATCACTGGGCTCTACGTTGATACTCTGCTTCCCTTCGCAGAGTTAGACGTTTATGTTAGGTAGTAGGAAATCATCACGGAACTTAGGAATTAGAGTCTGGGTACAAGTAAAGATGAGTAGCTATGTAATGCTGACAGTCAAATAGCCTCCCTAGGCCTAGTTTGCTCACTTTGAAAATGTTAATGCACAGGAGAGGGATTGGAAGCAGAGGAGGGTACCCCAGCTGAGTGTTTCCAAGGCTCTGTTCCACAGCTCTTTGGTGAGCTGAGCCCAAAGCTTGTGAGGCAGTGAGTGTCGTGTTTTGACATTGGCTGTGGCAGGGCTATTTAGACCGTGGAAGCTGGTAAATGTTCCAAATCAGGTGCCCTTCCCTTTCTCAAGAGCTTTCCCAGCACACTGCTAGTGTTTGCAGGTACTCTTTGAATAAAGAGTTCTACAGTCAAATAGCTTTTGGAGATACAAGGTTTTACAAAGTTAAGATTCCCGTGTTTCTTCCTCTCTCCCTCTTTCTTTTTCTCCTTTCTCTCTTTCTTCCTTCTCCTGCTCTGATGAGTAATAGGCTTCCCGAGGAAGAAGAGATAGCACCTCACACTGCCAAACTTTACAACCATGGTCCTCGGACGTGTTTATTAATCCTCAAAATTCCTTTCCTTGCTGGGACTGATTCAAACTTTCCCTCTTTTTCTTCTCTTTCTCCACTTTCTCTAAGCCCTTTCTCTTCATTTCTTACTCAGGTAGCACACTGGATCTTTTTGTATAAAATAAGGAAAAGTACAAATATATTTAGTAAATAAAATCTAAAAGTCCTCACTCTTCCCAACCAGTAGAGGTTATTATTGCTTTTTTTTTTTTTTAAACTGCAGGTCTGCTGAGCCTTTAAAATGCTAACGTTCACTGTGAGCCTCCAGGGGGAAACATTTCAAACTATTTCCACCAGAAACTGTTTTCCCAAACACCCATTAACAAGTTAAAGCACATGAGTATTCTTTGGAAGAAGTTTCAGAAAGAATGGACGAATGGATTTCTAAGAAGCCTGTGAGCTGGAAAATCACACTAGGTTTATGATTCTAAAGACAGTTATCTTTTCAGATATGGGATGAACCACCAGATGCATAGAGGTCCTAGTTTTTAGATATGCTTCTGAAATGAAGACAAATGAGTCTGTTGATTTTCTTCCAGAATGCTAAAGATGCAAATATTGAGATGCTTACATCTCTTTTGATGTTTAGCTAGAGATATGACAGGAAGAGATTTTGAGAAATTTTAAGAAGTGCTATGCTGTTGCCCTAACCCAAAACACCCTAGAGATGCAGCGTGTGTGTAGTGCCTCTTGAAATTAAAAGTCAACGACAATTCTAAGAACTAAATGTATTTAAGACTATCTATCTACATATATAGAGAGGCTGATGGCTGGATAGAAATATAGTTTTAAAGATTCTAGAAGAAATTTAGAATATATGAATTCTGTTTAAAGCCTGGCTTTTACTTGCATTGATCCTATTCACTAAATTTAAATTCTTTCTATGGTACACTTGCAAGTTTATGCCCACTGCTTCAACTAGTGTTAAGGGATGTCAGAAGTCTCTGATTCTCTCTTAAGGAAAATTAATCCAATTAACTCTTTTGATTGATTGTCAGAGATCTTTTAAGATAGATCATAGCTAAATTGTAGTTACTGAAAACAGATCATTTACCTGTGAAATATGGTATCATTATGAAGCCTAATATGAATGCCTGGGTCAGTACCTTTCTCAGACTAGGTTCATACTGCTAGAGTTCTTGGTAGGTTGAATTAGTATATAGATTCTGATAATTGCTATTAAAATAAGGTGAGATGTTAAAAGACTAAAGTAAAGCAAAAGGCCAAGGGAGATGACAACATGGATTAAAGGAATTATTGAACTCTTATTCCAGAACACAGAGATAAATCTTAAAGATCACCTTCTTTAAACTCACCCTGTATCTTATTGAAGAAAGCAATAAAAAAAAAAAAACAGCAAAAAAAACCCTCCCTCTGGTCTCACTGTGCTAAAGGCTGCTGCTGAAAGGGTGTGAGACTGAAGGGATCCAGTGGTGAGTTGTAAGTGACACATGCACAGACCTGTTAACAATTAACCTTTTCTCCCTCTTGGGATTCACAAGGGACCTGGGCCACAGGAAACTAGTGTTAGCTTTCTTCTCCTTTCAGTTAGGAGAAAATGCCTTTTGCAGAAAATCCTGCCTGCTGACCACAATGAGGTCACAATGAGAGTAAGTCAATGTAACATCAGCATCCGCAGGTCAGTTTTGTGTCGACAGAAGGTGGTATGGGTAGAGGCTGGGCTGACTTAGCGTGTAAGGCCTGAATACTGTTGAAATCCAAGGCGAACTGAGCAGGGACAATAAAGATATTACAAACAAACTCCTGTCAGAAGCGAAGATAAGCTAGGGTGATTTTCAAATTATTTTTGATGATTCCTAAGGGACAGATTATAAATTCTTGCTTACTTTGAGGATGAATGTACAAGAAATGCCAGTGATCCGGTGATGGAGAAGCTTTTTATTTTCTCTTCCCAAAAAGAGATACTTCTTCAGGAAAAGAAAGAATAAATGCTGAAATGAGCTAAGTTCCTCTTAGTAGTAGACTAAAATCATTCTTTGAAAATTCCATGCAATTTTTAAAACTATTATATATCCAGTGTTTAACACATATTAGGCAAGCGATACCTATTTGCTGAGTAGATAGAGAACGAATGAATATACACTTTAAAAAAAAAATGGAAGTGGGTAGAGAGGTCAGAGGGCAAACAGAAAAAAACAACTGAAAGATAGCTAGATACTTTTATACATATCCAACAGAATTTGATGGATTCAATTTTGCTTTTTGACAAATTACTACTATTATTCTTTACAGTAAGCACATAGTTCCATCATGTTTAGTTAATACTTGTGATCTTTGCATATTTTCCCCCTTTATTTGAAACCCCTTACGCTTATGTCCATTGGTGATGGGAACTAACTCCAGGACCAGGACCAGGACCAGGTAAGGGTGGGGAACAGCCCTCACCTACAAAGGTCTGTAAGCACCACCCCCACCTCTCCACTCTCCAGAGTTGCACTAGTCACCTTCTCTCACTTCTCCAGATCCCACTTCTTATTTGAAACCTGTCTCCACTTGTGTCTGACAACTGTGACGATGTGGTTCCCAAGCTCCTTGCCCTCTGATGTCTTCTTGATTGCACATGATTCCACAGCAGGATCTACACTCTGCCAAGCCACAGGGGGTCTCGATTTCAGCTTCAGATCCTGAAAAGCCAGCTTTGGCTGAAAACCCAACCCTTCTATCTTCGTAGGGGAGGTCAGACTTGGTTCCCAGTTCCCTCAAGGAGATTTAATAAGATCATCTGCAAGGTCATGTTCAGATTTAACCGTCAATGAATTTTGGTTTTTATAATTCTAGGATTCTATAACCTTAAGAAGTAGAAACCACAGAACATGAAAGGCCTGACCTGTATTTGATGGGCCAGGTAGAATGAAAGAGCAGAAAAGCTATAGGGTACACTGAAGAGGTTGCTGTGGCCAACAACAGACATGTGGGTGACTGCACCCCTCTCCCCCCAACCAAGGACTCCCATAGAAAGAATGCTTAGAAAGGAGGCACACAAGCACTGCTGCTTCTGGAGGTGTGGAGGGTGGGCAGGGGGGTGTCAGGGCTTATTTGCCCCCTGGCTCAATCACTGAAAAGATTATGATCTCCTCCCCACTCCAACTTGGTATATATGTCAATATTAAAATATTTCTTCCCTATAAGATGCAAAATTTATTCAGATACTAAAATGAAAATTGTGTTTTTCTTTTTTTTCCTTAAGATTTCCTGATTGTAAAATTCTGGACAAGTTCAAAGTTTGAGTTGAAATTTTCTCACAGCTACTGTGAGCATATGCTTGAGTCTGTCCTTTTGAAAATCTCACCCTGACACTGAGTTTCAGTCTGAAGTTTTGCCTCTGGTTTTTGCCCAGTGCTAACTTGATGGTTCTGTTGGTTGCGAACCATGAATCTAAAAAAACCAACCAGACCCACTGTGTTCCCACTGTGGCACAGTGGGTTAAGGATCCAGCATTGTCCCTGTAGCGGCTTGGGTTGCTGCTGAGGAATGGGTTCGATCCCTGGCCTGGCACAGTGGGTTAAGGAACCGGTGTTGCTGCAGCTGTGGTGTAGGTTTCAGCTGTGGCTCAGATTTAATCCCTGGCCTGGGTGGGACCTTCTATATGCCATGGGTATGGCCAATAAAATAAATAAATAAATTTAAAAAACAGACCCAGGTGCACACTATAGATGCACAGAGAATCCCATGAATATTTCTGGCCCTTTTTCCATTTCTATAATTTGATGGCATTCTCATCAATTCTAGGGCTTCATGGATAACTTCTGCGTCCATGGTTCCAGAAGGCTCCAGGTCCACTCTGGATGATCCCCAACATTCCATTTTTCTCCCTGATGCTCGACCACCAATAGCTCTTTCAATTTCTGTAACAATCTCTCAGCCATGTGACCCACAAATGAGGTAATTTTTGACTCCTTCCCTTCCTTTTTATTTAGTCACTGATTCTGGTCTCTTCTACTTTAATTCGTCTCTTTACTTAACAGTAGCTACTGTGTCTTTCTTTCTCTCTTTTCCTTTGTTCGTTCCTTCGTTCCTTCCTTCCTTCCCTTTTTGCTTTTATCTTTTTAGGACCGCACCCGTGGCATATGGAGGTTCCCAGGCTAGGGGTCTAACAGGAGCTGCAACCGCCGGCCTTCGCCACAGCCACAGCAACGTGGGATCAGAGCCGCGTCTGCAACCTACACCACAGCTCACGGCAACGCCGGATCCTTAACCCACTGAGCGAGGCCAGGGATCAAACCCGCAACCTCATGGTTCCTAGTCGGATTTGTTAACCACTGAGCCATGACGGGAACTCCAAGATCAGTCTTCTCCAAACAGAGACAATCATGCCGTTCCTTTGCTCCAAGACCTTCAGTGGCTCCGCACTCCCTACTGGGACACAGCCCTTTGTAATAGAAGGAACAGTGGGAGGAGAGTCTGCAGGCCGGGTCACGGAAAAGCACAGGCTACAGGGGAAATCAAGCAGGTTTCTAATCCCGGCTCTGCCTGAAACTCACTGTCAGACTAGGGATACCTTCCTGGATCTTTGTTTCCTTATCAGCAATGGGCTGGGGGGGTGAATTCTGGACACTCAGCCACTATTTTCTAGTTTGTTCTTATTCTCAGAGCCCTAACCTTCTGCAGACTCAGGGGTCTTTGAACTCAGGGGTCTTTGAAGGGCATATCTTCTGGCATGTATACAGATTTCTTTTTCTTTTTTTCTTTTGCTTTTTAGGGCATATGGAAGTTCCTAGGCGAGGAGTCAAATTGGAGCAAGAGCTGCTGGCCTAAACCACAGCCATAGCAACATGGGATCTGAACCGCGTCTGTGAACTGCACCGCAGCTCACAGCAACACTGGATCCTTAACCCACTGAGTGAGGCCAGCGATCGAACCTGCGTCTTCATGGATACTAGCTGGGTTCATTTCCGCCAAGCTGCAATGGGCACTCTGGGTAATACAGATTTCCAAAAGAAAACTTTCTAAGAATTTCTGCTTTTTCCTATGGAGTTGGAAAAGCTCCTTTGTTTTACCTCCCAAAGGATATGGCTTAATAATTCTGCTCTCCTCTTGCTCACTGTGGAGAGAATCACCAGTGCAGCCATTAGCTACCGCACACACGCTACTCCCACAGTCCGCCCAGGTAAGTCAGAAAGGGAGCATTAGGAAGCCTGGCTCTACAGGTTCATTAATCAAAATGCTTATAGTTTAAAGCTTTGAACACGAGCACACCTTCCAGTGCTAAATGAACATTAGGGCGGGTTGGAAAACAAGTACTCTCTCCAGGTTGGGCTTTGGCCACTGACTTTCGCAGTGACTTTTCGGCAGCACCCAGTTCAGGAGGATGAGTGATGATTCTTACTGTTCCTGAGAGGTTTCAGCCTCCTCTTATGGCTCCCCATTCGGGTGTCCAAGGCGGCAAGTCTGGGGCCTTTGGAGCACCGCTACTTAAGAATAGCCATTGCTACACATGAAACAATATGGCTATGAATCTACTGGGATTTATATTAGGAAAAAAACCCTATTTTTTTTTTTTTTTTCCGGAACAGACGTAGGCAAGCTGATTCCCCCGCCCCTTTGGAAGGTTCTGCGACAAATTTGTTGTTGAGTTATAGTCATCACAGCTACATAAGAAACAGCAAGGAAAAATGATAGCCCATCATATATTACCATGATGTTCCTGTGTTATTCAGGGTGATTATCCTGATTCCAGAGGTATATCATATTGACTACAGCTTGAGTCTTACCCACTGCTGTGCCCCCTCTGTGACCTCCACAGCTACTGAGTCCTGCCTGCTGGCTTTGTGGGGACCTTGTGCAGAGGATGATGGGGAGATAATGAGAACTACTTCTCAACCTTATCATCACATTTGTAATTCTGTACTGGAATTTCGCCCTGGTAGATTTGATTAGAGAGAAAATAATATACTGTAGGGGACAGTTTTGTAGTTTATGCAGTTTTGAGGATTTCCTTATAAAATTCTATCTTATAAAACCATGTCCAAATTCTTTGGAAAATAATTTGTAATTTCTTATTAGGATATACCTAAGCCAGATCATTTTGCTGGCTACTGTGTATACATGAGGAAAGCAGGTGATAGGAATTCCTGTGAATTTCATGAGTCTGGTCTTAAAGGACACAAGTTAGACTATCTCTTAAGAAATTTTATTCCAGGCTTTTTTTTTTACCTCTACACTTAGCTATTTCTCGCTTCAGATAAGGTGTTATTGTTCTTTCTCAACTGAGTTGATATTTATAAAGCACTTGGAACAGTACCTGGCATGTGGTATATGCTACATAAAATAAATAATTGCAAGCATTAATTAATTAAAAATTAAAAACCACCAGCAACATTTTTTGGGAAAATTCCAATAACTTTGGCATTAGCAGTTGCTCACAAATAAAAGTGATTTTAGCATTTACCCCCAATAAGTGAGATTTTAAACCAGATTGATAAAAGCCAATATTTATGTTTAAAAATAGATTAAATTTACTTCATGCATTATTTGCACGTATTGAGGAAAATGTATACAAATACAGATAAAAAATATTCCAGTAGCCAGACACAATATCTCAATAGTTTTACTTTCCAGAATTTTTTACATATGTAAATATTTAAAATATAAATATATGTGCATATTAAACAGTATGTTTAGAGGTGTATGTTCCTATGTATACATATTTTAAATATATATTTTAGTGGGATCTGTTTTTCTCATTCATTTATTTACATGATGGCTTAACAGATCCCTACAAAGCAGTTTAAATTATTGCCATGTTGATAACTAGGTGCAGGTCCTGAGCTCTGGGCTCTACATGTATTATTTTGTCTGGTCATTATAACTCCTAAGAGATAACTACTATTTTGTTCATATCACAGAGGAGGATCTGAGGATTAGTCTAAGGAATTTAGCAAGGCTACACAGCTGGTGTCTGACCTGGAATTCAAGTCTCCTATGCTCTGAATTACTGGACTTTCATGCCAGACATCTCCATGGACTAGGGTAATAATTCATTACTGTCATAAGACGTGGAGCAACATCTTCGTAAAAGATCCGGTGTTGCCGTGAGCTGTGCTGTAGGTTGCAGACGCGGCTTGGATCCCGCATTGCTGTGGCTGTGGCAAAGGCCGGCAGATGCAGCTCCTGTTAGACCCCTAGCCTGGGAACCTCCATATGCCGCGGGTGCGGCTCTATGTAAAAGGCAAAAAGACCATAAAAAAAAATAAATAAAAAAATAAAAAAATAAAAATAAAGGCAAGGTACGCAAAAATGAAACTCAGCCCATACAGAATGGATATTTGTGTTTTTTCTTTCTAAGTGATGCTGGAGAGTCTTTGGATAAATTGTTAAGAAATAAAAGCCTCACAATTCGTACTTCTTGGTAAAATATTTGTGAAGGGAAAAAGTTCAAATCTTATTTTGTTAAAGTAAATTAGGGGTACATTTTAAAAGAAATTTCCATAACTTATTTTTGTTTTATTCATGTGCTGCTACATTCTACAAGCTCATCTATAACCTTGCTTTTTACTGAAAGTTGCAAGTCCTTCTTATTGGTGTAGGAAATAAAAATTTGCATATTGTATTACTAAATATTGCTGCCAAAATATTCATAAGCCATTAACTTTAGAACATTTTACATTCTAAGGCTTTCCAAGTACAGGCTTCAATACTTTGGTCTGTAAAGTAACCAAGTTATCATTTATTTAATGTCGAATCACAGCTAATAAAAGGAGTGTGAGTATCATAATCATGGAGGAATGGCTGTTTAATCACATTCAGTTTAAATTTAAAGAGGAGGAAGGAGGAGAGGGAAATGGGGAGGCAATGGGCTTAATTCATGTTTCCTTATGAATGATTTTGTTAAGGGTTGCTGAAGTCCACAGGCAGGGCACTGCCAGGGTGTGGCAGGGCACCACACCCCCTGGTAGGAACTCGTGACTATCTGGGGCTGGGGGTGGAAATCTACTTAGTTCTTTAGGGTTCAAAAACTGATTGTGAAGGCAATTGTGCTATTCCTCAAACTGTCTGCTAGTAACTCCATTGACTTATAATTTAGCCAAAAAGCCAAAAGAACAAAGTTAATGTTAACTAACCATAAACCTAAATGACATATATGTTGTCACTGTTATAAAATGCAGGGGAAAATTACAAAATCATGGACTCAGACTTCTAATTTAACAGTCCTAAACTTCAGAGGCGCTCTGTGAAAATAGAATTTATACAGGTCACATCTCATCGATTAAACTTGATTCTGAGCCGCAAAGTGCTTCAGAGAATTTTATGCGTTAATATCTTCCTGGTTCTATCACGAAGAACATTCACACCACTTCGCAATTATGCAGAGAAGACAAACATGAGTTGTTATTCTTCGAGTGCCTTTTCCTGCATGTTTTCAGGTTCTGATTTGTAGATGGAGGGAACTGTGGGTCATGGAAAGCGCCACAATAATAGATGGTACGTGGAAAGATGAGAGAAATCATGCATCCCCTTCTTTTGTGATAAAAATGTTATTTGCCCCAACCATTAATTTTCTAGGTGTTTTTAAAGAATAAATGGCCCCTTTCAATCTCAGTATTCTGTCTTTGGAAATGAATCTCGGGGTGAGGCAAAGAAGATGATAACCCCTCTGCCAGGCTTCCTGATTTTATTGCTGGGGTTTGCCTTTTCATTTTTCCCAGCTGAGGCACCTTTGCTCAGGGGAGACTTTCCTGCCTTATGCACATCAGAATGCTGTTATTCCTGGACAATTATAACACAACCCACATCTCCTCTAATGGACAAACCTCAGTGATTATAATGCAAGGCTTGCCGATATTTTAAAACCGGAAGGGCTCTGAGCTGCTGGGGACTAGGAAGCCAGTGAGAGATGGGCACACGGATCACATGACAAGAAGCCTGGCAATAAAAGAGGTAAAGGGGGTGAGATAGGTGGAGATAAAGGTGAAAGCATTTTTATTACTTGACAATCCATCATTTTAAGGAGGAGAGAGCCCCAAAGAACAATGGAACTATGCAGATACGGTGAATGTGGCTGAAGAAACAAATGCTACTCTACAATGGGGATGTCAGGTGACAACGTCTATTTATTGAACACAGCATGGAGCACTGTACTAGGCCTTGTGCCAGGGCTTAAATTACAAACACTCTCAGACTCACACCCCCTCTTTCCTGTAATGTGGAGGGAAGGGAAAGAGGGAAGAAATGGTTGTTTCCTCCCTTGCCTTGAAGTCCATACTGCAGCTAATTCCATGTTCTAGTGAAATGATTTCAGGCCGTGAGAGTCTATCTTAACACTGACATCCCGGTAAGGAAAAAAGTCTCTTTCTGATTTGTGCATTAATAGTTTCATAAATCGCAGCTATCACACAGGTGATACAATGAGAATAAAATAACACTTTGCTTAGGCTGAGACAAGCATTCGTCTTTCAAGTTTCTTCAGGTCCTTTTATTTTAATTTTTAAAAAAAATTTTAATTTCTTTTTGTCTTTTAGGGGCGCACCGGCGGCATATGGAGGTTTCCAGGCTAGGGGTCGAATTGGAGCTGTAGCCGCCAGTCTACACCACAACCACAGCAATGTGGGATCGAAGCCGCATCTGCGACCTACACCACAGCTCACGGCAACCCCGGATCCTTAACCCACCAAGCAAGGCCGGGGATCGAACCCGCATATTCATGGATGCTAGTCGGGTTCGCTAACCGCTGAGCCACGACGCGAACGCTTCTTCAGGTCCTTTTAAATATAGGGCACCCCCTGCCCTCCCCTTCCCTCTTTCACTTCCCCACTCCCAACCCCACTGCCCCCATCCTTAGCTGGAATAATCGCTCTCCTCCCCCCACCCCACGACTTGGTTTTCCTTCGCTCCACAGGAGAACAGAGTCACTTGCACAAAAAAGTCGGGAAGTGGGTGGGGAGGGAAAGAATCCTGAGTTTAAGGATGGCAGGGAATCTTCCCTCCCTCCCTCTCCCCCAATGAATTAATCATAGCTTCTTTTGGTATAGCTAGGTCCTCTGTGGGAATACAGTTCACCTCTTCAGAGGGCTAAATTTTACTCCCTTTTACAGAGTATTTATTTAAGCAAATCAGCATCTGGCTCGGGGCAATGATGCTTTGATGCTGGTGCAGAAGAGAAGGTGAGCAGACCAGGAGAGGAGGCTGTGGGAACTCCACCCACACCAGCTCTTCTCCTCTATGCTTGCTCGCCGTCATGCCCCACTCTTCCATGCACTTTGGATCCCAACAGGCTCCCCCAGTACGGGGAGGTGACCACCTTATTATATTGTTACGGGCTGAATTGCTTCCTCCCCAAAGTCCTACGTTGAAGCCCTCAGACTGTGACTGTATTTGGAGATAGGGCCTTTAATGTGGTGGAGGCATCTGGCTGGTGTCCTTAGAAAGAGAGAAAATTTGGACACACACAGAGATACCAGGGATCCTGGCAGAAAGACTCTGTGAGCACCCAGGGAGAAAGCAGGCATCCTCAGGCCGAGGAAAGAGGCCTCAGGAGAAACCAGCCCTGCTGGCACCTTAGTCTTTGACTTCCAGTCTCCAGAACTGTGAGAAAATAAATTCCTGTTCTTTAAGCCACCTAGTCTGTGGTATTTTGTTGTGGCAGCTCTAGCAAACTAATACTATATGATGGAGCCCTGGAAAACAAAGGGCTCTTATTTCTCTGTAGTATTTATTTATTTATTTATTTTGGTCTTTTTGGCTTATCTAGGGCCGCACCTGTGGCATACGGAGGTTCCCAGGCTAGGGGTCCAACAGGAGCTGTAGCTGCCGGCCTTCGCCACAGCCACAGCAACGTGGGATCCGAGCCATGTCTGCAACCTACAGCACAGCTCACGGCAACACCGGATCCTTAACCCATTGAGCAAGGCCAGGGATCGAACCCGCAACCTCATTGCTCCTAGTCGGATTCGTTAACCACTGAGCCACGACGGGAACTATTTATTGCTTCCATCCAACTATAAAGAACTTCTAAGAGTGCTTATCATGTGCTAGATACTGTGGCAAACACTTCACCTGTATCATCGCATTTAACTAAGTGAAATCCTCTGAAATCTTCTGGAAGTCAGACTTATCTAAGACGGACCCTCAATATTACACAGTAAAGCTCTTTTTTTTTAAAAAAAGTTGAAAATAATTTATCTTACAATCTGTTACATTCTATTACATTTCAAGATAGTTCCAATCTAAGGGCTGCTAACAATTTAATTGAGCAGAATCATTAAACCGAATAACATCTTTGGTAGTGGCTTCCAGATGGGGACAGCTCTTTCAATGCTATCTTTGGAAAAGAACCAGAGAAGAGAGCATGTCTATAAACAAGGACTAATTGTTATAAATTACTTGGAAAGAGAAAAATGTCATGTTGATAAAATAAATATTATTGACCCATGGATTTACAACTACATAATAATTTAGTACCTGGTTTATTTCTTAAAGACTGAACATATTGCTTGCTCTTCTCTTTTATTCTCCTCTATGTACCTAATGTTTTGATAGTCAGGCAAGAAAGATACATGCACCATCTCAATCTTTGTTCTCTAATTAAAAACTTTCTAGGCATAGCAATTTTACCATTTGGCATTATTGCTAGAGCTCATTTCTCAGGGAAAAAAATTAGCATCAGTTTAAAAGAATATTTCTTTAATCACCAGTTCTGATTGTCAGTAGTACCATTTTGTGGGTAATTTTTAGCTGACTAACAAATCTTTTATTTTACTGGCTGTCTCATTTTGCTCTCTTTCATATTTCACATTTATGGTCTATTCAGACATTCTCCTGTTTTGTTAAGTAGGAATCTGTGTGGTCTTTGATGTAAGATATAATTTATTTGACAAGGAAATATGAGTCTGTGCCCTGAATCTACATTTAACTGATGGATTGAGAAATTTAAAGATTGCAACAAGATAGACTCTCCCCCAGATTGCCGTACGACTAGCATTTTGCTAATCTATTTGGCAGTGAATTTACATATCTATATCTATGGATGAATATATAGAGATTCACAGAGTCATGCAAGGGAACTCAAGTGCTTTCATTATTAGGAAAACAGGTCTCATTTTATTAGTAATTGATAGTTCCTGTGGAAAATTTTTGCAAAAATTTCCCCTGAAATTAAAATCAGGATATTTGTTTTAGTTTTAGATAGTTATAGCTTTATAAAGTGAGCCATAATGTCTTCAAATCTATGCTGCTCATTCCTCAACCTGGAAAATGGAAGTTCTGTTAGCGTTTCAAGATTTATATATTTCATACATTCTCCTAGGTCTATGTCCCAGTTCTGGTAATTGGAAACTTACTTGCAGCTCATTCCCTCTGCTCAAACTGCTTGTCAATTAACCTTTGCAAAATGAAAGGTTTAAAAAATATGACTTTCATATTTCAATCATGTTCATTTTCCATCATCTCAAAACGTAGAAATGAAATAACACTCAGGGGTCTACAATGCTTTTTACATATCATTTAAGATTTGAAACATGTCTTGGATGTGCAAATATGACTACCATTTCTATGCAATGGATGAGATTAAGTGGTTAAAATTACTCATGCTGGGTGTCTCCCTGCTTTGTTTATAGGTGTGAAAAAAATACTAAGTATGCCAAAGCATTTTTCACCAACGTGCACCATTTCCACTGACATTTTTGAGCCCTGTCTGTGACATGCTGGGCCATACTTAGCACGGGGGAAGAAAACAAGGGTTCTACTGTATTTCTGAAATTTACATTTTGATGGAACTTAGATGGAGTTGTTGTCCATCCTGATCTACTGACTACACGAGGGGAAAAAAACCTAACAACTTGTAAGAATAACAGGACTGCAGGACAGAAAACAGCTAAATGCTAAAGATGAGAAAGATGGGAAAATGCCCTCATTGGTTTGTTGAAAATAATTACAGAGCCTGTTGTTTTAGGACAGGTTGAAGTGACTGGTTCCTAATAGTAGCAAAGTAGAGAGGAAAGAGCACCACCCTTTACTGAGGACGCGTTTATCAGAGCTTCCTCTGGTGCAAGGTACTGTGGTTTTACAGAGGTGAATCAGACCCTGATTTTTCCCACTTTAGCAGCCTCTCTACCCACCCCCATCCCGGACCGCTTAACTGTTTATCTGAAAATCCCTCTTTCTCCCTTGGTGTTTATTTTAACTTGCTTCACTAATCTAGTTTCCCCACGAACATCACAACCCTAATATCCCTTCTTGAGGAGGATGGTAAGAACACGGCCCTCTGTCCGCACTGCAGGCAATCTTTCAGGCTCTTGGGAACATCTCAACAAAAACTTTTCTGTCATTTACCTGCCCTCCTAGGTCTCAGGTTCCTTTTGAAACAAAAGTTCTCATTCTTAGAATGTACCCTCCCCCACTCAGAAAATCTGCTGTACCGGAATCCCATTTAATAACCACTCTTACAGTTTCGGAAAATTTCCAAACTTTGCCTAATCTCCTCTTTGTCTTAGAGTCAATTTATTGTTCAACCTGCCTGGAGGGAGCGAATGTGACACAAAACTGTAGTCTCTTCCTCTCTTGTCTTTTTCCTCTTTTCCCCTTTCTCATTCATAATTGAATATTAGCGGAATTAAAATCCAATGATCATTTTTTTTTGTCTTTTTAGGGCTGCACCTGCGGTATATGGAGGTACCCAGGCTAAGGGTCCAATCGGAGCTGTAGCTGCTGGCCTAAACCCAGCCACAGCAATGCCAGTTACGAGACACATCTGCGACCTACACCACAGCTCACAGAAACGCCGGATCTTTAACCCACTGAGCGAGGCCAGGGATCGAATCTGAGTCCAGGTGGATGCTAGTCAGATTCGTTTCCGCTGAGCCATGATGGGAACGCCCAGTGATCAATTCTTACTCTACCTCTGTGAAGTAAGAAGGTTTTTTGGGGTCTGATAGAACTAGAATTAATTCTGGGCATTACTATTTAGGGTGTGACTTTGGGCAGGTTCAGTTCACCCTTTGGAGACTCCCTTTCACTATTTCTAAGTCCCAACGTGCAGAGCTATGCAAACAGAAATAAAACATTTAGCACAAGCTTGACACAAAGTAGATGCCCAATAAGTTCTATTATCTTAGAGGTAGTACAGGGTAGAGGTTAAAAGCATAAACTCTGAAGCTGGACAGCCGGGGTGCATAGCGTCAGCTCCACCACATGAACGTGGTATGACAGGGGCAAGCTACCCAACCTCTTGGTGTGGTAATAGTAATTTAAATGTTACTTACTTCTTGGAAGTAAATAGCAATTTACTTCCAAAACAGGGTTTCAGTGAGGATTCAATGAATTAATTTCTATAGAGGGCTTGGACTAGTGCCTGGCATCTGGTAAGCATTATTTAAGTAAGAGGTGTTTTTGTTTTTCTCTCCTTTCTCCAAGATATGACCCTGATCTCATGAGTGTCATCATTGTTTTCTAATAACTGGAACAAATTTGGGCTGGGACCTGTTGGTGAAAAAGAGTCTTCCTCGGCCAGTCTTCCAAGCAGTGCTCCCATGATTGCACCTCAACTTTTCTTGAGAGAAGGAAAACATGGAGGGGACATTCTATCTGCTTTGAACCAAGAAATAGAGACACTGGGTAGATTGTTTCATAATCATTCTTACTGATATGGAATATCCGGGAAACCGAGTTGAGGTTAAGGAAAGGAAAGTCCCAAGAGTGAACCTCTGAGCACTGACTTCTACATCCTATCAGTAGTACTAAAAAATGTAAAAGGAGAGGTTGCCAATTATTTTAGCAACGAAATAACAATAATTAACCTCATTTATTTATGTAGGCTGGAACTGAGAGTCAAATGAAATCCTCGTGGAAACTTGGTTGAGAAAAAAATTCAAGATCAAATTTCTCTCTATAAATTGAAAAGAGACCCTTTAAAAATGTAACAGTGATGTGGTATTCAGCTTGAAGAGACAGATGACAGTATGGGAATTCACCAGTCAACCTCTGGGGGCTGGTGATACATAAATTACACAGACCCTTATGAACGCAAATTAAAGATAAAGGAAAAGATAATGTATAGAACACAGAGCTTTGGAGTTCTAACTTGCTGCCCTGACTATATCTTGCCTGAGCATCAGTGTGATTAAAGCAATTGATTTTTCTTTTATCATTTCATCTTTTTATCCATCAGTAGCATTTTAGAATCATTATTCATTTCTACAAACAAAGGCAATGCCTTACTTCATAAAATCAACACCTTTTTGCCTTAGTTTTATTTTAGACCTACTTTGGGTCCATGATGAATTGCTGAATGGTTGATTTCCTCACACTCCTTTTTGCTAACCTTTCTTGACAGCTTCTGGATTGCTCTACCTAGTAATTTGCTCCACAATAATGGCTACTGTGAGATGTCTCCTAACTATTTCCTTTATTTTTAACAAGGATTCTTAACACCCTCTGTAGGTGACAATATGCAATTACAGATATAAACTGTCCCTCGGGATGGCCGCTCACAGATGCCACCAGGATTTTTGTAGAGCAACTGTTATATGTAATGAAAACAAAGAATCAGATTCTCCAAACATCCAGTTCAAATAAAATTTTAATTAAAAGTTATGAAGGCATTTTATTGATTAACAATCTTAGTAATTAAAGAATGTGGTTGACATTTTTTTTCTAGTCGGATTTGTTCTTCCTTTGAGATCTCTAATTGTTGTATGGTTTTACATTTATTGATAACTCTGTTTGATGAATGCAGATGCCACCTTTTACAGCCGTCGTTGACAGAGTAATCATATTGTGAGAAACACCAGGCTTATGTAGTAACAGCTGTTGCAGTTATCCATGCTGACATCCATCGGGGAAATGTGTTTGCTGCTATCATGGGTACACGATAAATGGAAGGTGCAATAAAGCACAAGCTAACATTTTGAATATCCTTACAACTCTAGGAACTTTATTGCATATTACAAGCACTTTGATCTCTGTCCAGTACTTAAGTCTTAATTATCAGACTAATTGCACAGACTATGTTCATTTTCGATGGTAATCCTTTTGTGATTAGCTTCTGTGTTCAATAACTGACTTATCCTTTAATTAAAAGGACTATTAACCTTAAGGCTGCTGCTGTGTCTTGGGATTAACCCACATAGAGGTAATGTTTAATATCATTGTAAAAGCTTTTGCTGAAAGGTATAGCATAAAAACGTGTAGAGGAAAAGCCATGAAATGTATCTCACTTTTCTGATGTGCGAAAAAGCTCTGTTAAAGGTGAGGGTTTTAAGGAAGCCTCCTTGTAGATTAAATTTCCTAAGGGCCTACCTAACTGTACAGCCACTGGATTAACCCTTTGAACCCTGTGCTCAATTGCATGAAGAGAGCGCTTACTTTAGGATAAGGCAGGGTTTTCTCTCCATTTTCAAAATCATTACGTGTGTACGTGATCAGGGTACTTAGCTGCCTGTGGTCCAGAACAGAGAAATTCTTTTCTTTTCTTTTTCTTTTTTTTTTTTTTTTACCCTTACAGCGGAAAGTTTTTTGATATTGATTTCTTTGGAAAAGTTCATGGCCAGAAATGAAAAGAGCCAGAACGGTGGCACATTTATCCACGTGCCAAGCAGTGCATGGTCAAAGGGGGTAAAACCTGGTTCACAAGTAACTAGTGAAATGATTAAGGAGCAGATGCAGACAGAATCAGTACCACTACCATGTGAAAGGCTTGCCAAAAAGCCAGATGCGGCCGCTGGAAGCGCTCTATTTCTCCCTCACTTTGGCATCTGGCTTCTAAAATGAATGTTTTCCCCTCAGTGCGCACGGTGGCCGGGGTCTATCATGTGCTGGTGGCTCAGGATGAGGAAGGGAATTGCTTCCTCTGATGCCTCCCTCTCTTGCTCAGATCCTTCCTTCCAGAGGAAGAAGCCCTCCATTGATTCCTCTCTGTCGGTGTTCTCACACGTAAAATACAGGCTGTAGCGATCAAGCAGCTGCAGGAAAGCCTTCATTCAAGGTACTTGGGCCAGCAGGCCACCCAGTAAATGCTATTCTATCTCATCTTCCAAATTTCACCTCTTGTATTTGTGATGTGAAGACTAGCCAGGCAAGAATTTTTCTTCAATGGCACATGTTTTTCAGGAATTTAGCAATGACGTGAAATATTTACCAATAAGCATTGGCGTGTGCTGGGGGATTCTGCAGTGAATAAGAGGGCGGGGCCCCAGTTCTAGAAGCTTAGGGTCTGGCTGGTGAGAGAGTAACTCCTTCCAGCCCACCATGCTTGTCCGTGGGGGCAGCGGGAAAGGAAGAACAGCAAGGAGATTGATTACGCCCTGCATAGATTGTTTTCTTTCTAGGTTTAGAATTCACCGAGGATTTTGTTCCTAATAATGCATAGGGAGTTTGCACGTGATGAGTGGGGCTGGTAAAACTGTACCAGTGTTGGTGGGGAGGGAGTCCGCCTTAGTGGTTTAGAGCATCAAACTCCAGAGCTAGAGAAATACCAGTGCAATCCCAGCTCCACAGATTATCAGCTGTGTGACAATGGACAAAGTACTTCTCTTTCTGAATCTCAGTTTCCTCACTGTAACATGGGGATAATAGCAGTGTTCTTGTAAGGAATAAATGAAATGGCCCACGTGAAGCATTTAGCACACAACTCGTGATGCCTAGTGCTTCATAAATGGTGGCTCTCCTTTTCTAGATTCAAGTTTCTATGTCTTGAGAAACTGTCCAGTAGCCAAGGGATTCAGGAGGAATATGTTACATACAGCAATTATGATGATAATAATTTCTTATAATTGCGGCCTACAGTCATTCCTTTGATCCCTATAAGAATGCTGCGAGGCAGGCTGCTTTATTGATGACGAAACTTGGGGTAGGTGTGTGCCTTGCTCAGGCTTACATGTTGTAAAATAAGGGACTTAAAATCAAACCAGACTCCCCGAGCCCAGCACTCCATGGTAGAAATTCTACTAGAATAGAGGGAGCATGAATGAAGAGACTTGATTCTTCTTCAACTTTCCCTACCAACTCATAGCTCAACCATTTATCTACTTCCCCCTCAAGGCTTTCAACTTAAAAAAAGAAAAAACACTTTAAGTGCATCTATTCATTATATATTCAATATACAAAATCTTTGGGAATTTCCCATAAGTAAAGGATGCATTAATATTTGTAAAGTTCAAAAATCTCCCCTGTCAATGTGGGTTTCAAAAATATATTTCAAAAGAGCTTACAAAGTAAATTTGCTTTTGGCAGAGAAATTCGAATTATGCATTTAACTGTGACAGCAAATCTGCATTAATTATATGAGGTTAATTTACATCAATTATGATTTATTAGGTCTCAAAATGCTTTGGAAGGAAGCAACGGATGAAAAACAATAATATTACAGCTAATGATAAAGTAGAGCCAGGTGCTGTTATTTCCTATTCTGCTGTTTCTGAGCACATGTGAAGGAGGGTTATAAGACTGTTCTGCATGTTCTTTGTAAAGGAAAACGGATCAGTACAATGCTGGGTAAAACTGGGCATGTCTAAGACATTATCCTAAGATAAGTTATTGGCTCTAACAATATTGAGATTGGGGGTGGGAGGATGGGTTGTACCAACATGTATAGAGGAAAGTGGCTGGACGTTTCAGGGGTAGATTCTACAAGCTAAATATGTACCCATATACTTTAATTTCTGCCTGTTAGCTTAAATGTAGATAAAGATACTCTGTCTATATTTCAAAAATAAATTGAAGTTGAAATTTCCACAATGAACAACCTATCTCAATCCAGAAAAGTAGACACAGTTAAAAAAAATTTTTCCTGAATAAGCAGGAAGGATGATTTAATATTATATTTTATATGTTGCCCAAAGGTTTTTGGGTGTGTCCAGAAGGGAATCTCCCCATTATTTATACGTCCCAGTGTTCAAACTACACATCTTATTTAAGCAGTGGGATGGGAGAATTTCAAACCCACCAGGATGTAAACCGCTATCACCGTGTCGTGCTCCAGTTGTGGTCATCCTGGGCTTTATCTTTCCATTTCCTCCCCTGGGAGCTGCCTTGATAACAGCTCTCTCTGATTCTCAACCTTCTCAGTCACCTTTTTATTATTGAAAGAGTCTCATTTTGGAGATTAAAATTTAGTCCCTTTCATTGAAAACATTAACCTCCTATTTGATCTAAAGTATTTGTCTTCCCTCAGTACAGACTTGGGGCTCCAGCAGCTTTGGAGAGGGAGAGAGAGAGAAAGTGATGGAGAGAGAGAGGGAGACTACCACACACCTCATTCTCATCCACACACAGTTCATGCTACCACACACTTGTTTCTCATCCCTATTTTTACGATCCTGGTGTGGAGTCAAGGAGGAATGAGAAAGCAAAACCATTGCCTTGCGTGTCCAGGGCTGAGTCTGTTGGCTGTAATTGCTGTTCCCCTCCAAGCACCTCTCTTGTCTGACCCCTTCCTTCCACTGGGCTTTGCTGCCTTTTCCGTCCTGGTCCGCCATCCAAATGCTGGCTCTCTGCGGCAGGTACTATGAGGTCCTTTGATGAGTTCTTCCGAGGGCCGGACAGATACCCTCACCTGAAAATTCCCCTGTACGAATCTGAGAGCCAACTGAGTCTTGGTCTCTTGATTTTTTTCCCCTCAGCCTTCATTTCAGACTGTCCACCCAATGGATGGCCTGCAGCAGTGGGACCAGGCTGGGAGTCTTGTAAGGCTCCTCTGTCCTTTTGGTACAGGGTCTGATGTCTTGGAGAACAGCCCTACTTACTGATTGGCAACAACAGGCTGTTGCAAGCCTGCCCTGATTTTCTCCTGCCTCAGATACAGGATCACCCATCCTGAAAGGGGGCTCTGGTGCTTTGCGGAAAGAACAGTTAGAGACTGAAGTCCGAGTAAGCAGGGTGTACATGAGCTTGAGAGCTGGTGGCAGGCAAAAGTGCTGCTTCTCTCCTCTGTACCTTTACTAGTAGAGCTGGAGAACGTTTGTTTTTAAGATCATGTGTTACATTATTTTTTCAAAGCAATTCAAACTCATTTAAATTTTGTTTTATTATGAACACTTTATTTTTTCTATCACATCCTTACATTTTTCATCTTTCAACTACACTAATTCTGTTGCTGTTTTTTAAAGAATTCTTACCATTTCAATGCTCATCCTTTTGTAATCACTTTATTGACAAAACAGGGGCTGTTTAAAAATTTTTATGAGGGAATAATGTTGTAATATATATAATAAACAATGTATAATAATTGTATAAATATATTTTATAGCAAACTATTTTTAGATTTATTGAATCAGAGTTAAGCAGAAAACAGATAATCAGGAGAGTTCTACCTTGATCCTTAAATAAACGTTTCTTCTTGCTATTGACGTGAAGGATGAAGATCATTGTAAGCCCATTTTATTTTTGGACTGTGGACCTTTCATGCATCTTCTGCATTCCAGTGGCATTAACCAAACTACACAAATAGAAGAGTTTCAAATGGTCATCATCACAGCTGAGGTTATTTCAGTGGCTAGTTAGATTTCAATCTTAATGAACACTACCCAACAGCAACACAGTCTAGTTATTTCAGTTTTTATTTTGTATGTGTGTCATTTTCACATTTCTGTAACTATCACTCTACTTCAGGCATTTGTTACCTCTCCTTTCAATTATTGCCATGGTTTTATCTTCAAATGAACCAATTTTCTTTTTGACTATGACTAGTTAAAATTTACCCATCTGTTGAAGGTTTTTATAACATTCCAACAATTATAGTCATTTCCAGGATTTCAAAATCTTTCAAACATGTCCTTGTACTTGAGTCATGGCTGCTTGTTTTTAGTTTATAGCATGCTGATGTTTTAAAATAAAACCATTCTGAGGATCTTAACAAACTGAGGGTCTTTTAAATTGCTTTATTATTTCTGTTTCCAAAATA
>PVHT020000141.1:28332278-28581243 GCA_004024745.2 Catagonus wagneri
CTGTTGAAGGTTTTTATAACATTCCAACAATTATAGTCATTTCCAGGATTTCAAAATCTTTCAAACATGTCCTTGTACTTGAGTCATGGCTGCTTGTTTTTAGTTTATAGCATGCTGATGTTTTAAAATAAAACCATTCTGAGGATCTTAACAAACTGAGGGTCTTTTAAATTGCTTTATTATTTCTGTTTCCAAAATAAAAGTGAATTTTTGAGTTTGTTGACTGTTTTTCACAGGGTGAATTTTCCCTATGCGCTTTGAAATTTTCATTTGCAAACTTATTTTGAGTGAAAAATTTTTTTTGGGTTTGTTCTTTTCCTGAGCTCATCCTTTCTTTTGACTCTTTATTATGAAAAATTTCAAGCAGAGCGGTAAACACAATTGTACAAAACTCCACATGGCTGTTAGCTAGATTTAATCATTGTCAACATTTCATTTTATATTTAGTTTTTGTGGTGAAACAATTTTAAAGTAAATTACAGATATTGTGACATTTCACTGTGAATCTTTTAAAAAATTACATTGACCTACACAGACACAAAGCCACGATCACACTTAAGCTTCCCAGATGGGCAACCCCATCCAAGCTCTGGTTGTCTTCCAATGGTGGGCAACATGCAGTCTTCATTCCCCTTGAGTTTAGTTTCTGTCCTGATTCTAATCCACTGAGATATTTATCTTGATTTTGAGTGTAACAATGTCTTTAAAAATATTTTGTCTTCTTATTTTATCTGTTGTTGCTGTATGCTTCAAGGTCGTAGTGGTTGTGAGGGGGGCTGAAGGGTCTTTGTGTGAATCACCCCACCCTCTTGACTAGAAATCTCTATACATTTCATTCATAATTGGTATCCTTGCTTCCATTCCTTTCTCAATTTCCATTCCTGCTTTATGCTACTGCAAAATTCAAATTCTTTCCTTTTTTTTTTTTTTTTTGTCTTTAGTCATTTTAAGGCTGTACCCATGGCATGTGGAGGTTCCCAGGCTAGGGGTCTAATCAGAGCTACAGCTGCTGGCCTATACCACAGCCACAGCAACACCAGATCCGAGCCGTGTCTGCAACCTACACCACAGCTCACGGCAACACCGGATTGTTAACCCACTGAGCAAGGCCAGGGATCCAACCTGCAACCTCACGGTTCCTAGTTGGATTTGTTTCCGCTGAGCCACAACAGGAACTCCGCAAAATTCAAATTCTTAATTTTGATCTCCACATTATACTTCTTAGAATTCTGAAAAGGTTCCCTGGGGCTATCATTAAAATTGATCAAATGAATTACAATTACATGTAATATTGCCTATTGGTTTGAAACAAGAAACATTCCAAACTTCATACTTTTAAAACACTTGAATAACTTTCTAACAAAACATTTTTTTTCCCATTTAAGAGCTAGGATCCTCACCAAAAATAATTGTTAATTAATACTGGGAAAGACAAAAGTTTTGTTTTTGCTGGTCTACTTTCCAATAAGGCTTGATTATTTCTGTCCACCCTAACATATTAGAACTATACCGAAAGATTATTATATCTACCCATTGCTAATTTGGCATTTGTTTTGATTTATTTTCTAGTATTAGAGGTGGGTTAATATTGATTACTTCATCTTTCTTGGTCACATATACAAGGTAAGAATTCGGGATGCAGCTTCCTTATTTGACTTATGGAAACCTATAAAACTATGATCAGCCATTTCTGAAACTCTTTGTTTTTTTTTTTATGGAAGAAGGAGCAGAAAGGGGATGTTGGGGATGGAGTATTTGACACCTGATTGCATTGTGAACTTAAGGGAAAAAATCATATACTGAGGATGCTAAGATCTACAGTAAGAACGAGAAATTGTGAAGAAGAAAATAGAAATCTGTGCTAGTTTCACTGTCACAACTCAAAGTACAAAAGGTACTGCCACAGTGAGAGATACGTGCTTGGTTAGGATGGAAAGATTTGGGGAGAGAGAGAGACTACATTTATGCAATTTTTATTACAGTATACTGTTATACTTTACTATTAGTTATTGCTAATCTCTTACTCTCCCTAATTTATAAATTAAACTTTATCATAGATATATATGTATAGGAAGAAGAAACATGATGTATATAGGTTTCATCCATCCACTGCAGATCTTGGAACGTGTTTCCAGTGGGTGAGGGGGCTACTGTGTATGCAGAGTTCTTCAGGTTGTACGAATGGGTGCCACTCTAATGATAGGATTTCTCACTTAACTAGGCATCTCTGAAACACGGGGCAATATTTTTATCCTCCCAGATCCACTCGCTCATTCCCCACTGCATGGATGACCCCTCTTCCAGAGCTCTGTGCTTCTATCAATCTTACTTGTCTGGAGCCTCTCATAGAGAGGGAGCCCGTTTCTTTTTAAGACAATAGTTGCTTCCCTTCATTGTTTTCTTTTAAATCTATCTTTAATCCGAAAAACAAAAAGAGCAAAAACCTCCCTCCACTTTGCTTTTTCCCATTTACTTCTGCCACTTTTTTTGAGTTCTATCACAACGGAGTTCTAGAAAGATAAGAAATTTGTGGTAGCTTCTCTAACTTCCTACAGCCCATGGCAACTGGCTTTTGCTTTTACTATTTCCTAGAAGTTAATTCCTCAAAGTTTCCAATAACTTCCCCCTTCCCAAAGTCATTGAGATCTTCTATCCTCCTTATTTGACTTATGGAAACCTATAAAACTATGATCAGCCATTTCTGAAACTCTTTGTTTTTTTTTATGGATGAAGGAGCAGAAAGGGGCTGTTGGGGATGGAGTACTTGACACCTGATTACGTTGCATCTTGATAGATAATTATTAAGGGTAGGTGGCCTGAAAAGTTTTTTCCAGAGGGTCTCGAACCCACTGTGGATGACTCTAGAAGCCCCGATACCACTCTCTTTGGTCCCATTTCAACCTCCTTGGATGATTGCTTTTCTCTGGCTGGCTTCTTAAATGTGGTGACCCTGAAGTTTTGCTTTTTGCCCTTCTCTCTTTTTGTAGTCTGTAAACGTCTCATTCACTCTGAATGGCTCCATCATTAACTATGTGCTGACTGTCTTCTGACTCTGCATCTCCAGCTCCCATCTCTCTCCTGAACTCTAGGCCCAAATACTAACTGATAACTGGATCTCTTGAACTTAATATGCTCTAGGCTTATCTCCCTCACCTGTCTTAAACCATCTTGATGCTGCATCTACTCAAGTAATTCAGGTCCAACACTTGGGAATGATTCTTGACTTTTCCCTCCCTCACTCTTTCTAAACTCTCCCCCAGTCAGAATCTGAGCAGTCTCCACGCTTTTTTCTATAGCTCTGTGACCACCAACTCAGTTCAGGCCTTTGTCATCGCATGTATGACAAGTGTCCAGAGAGAGAGCTTTGTGCATAGTATTTATTATTTTAATTACGGATATAGATTATAAATATTATGACCACATTAATTACATATATTGCTTTAAAGACCTAAAGTACCAGTTTTTCCACGGGGCTTTTGATTAGCACAATGATTGCTGGAACATATCATAAGGAGGCCTTTTACCCAAGGAGATTTATGACCAAATTTTGATTATTTTGGTTAGGAGGCCAAGGAAAACACAAGGGATGAGTGAAACAATCCGAAAGCCTCATGTTAGACATAAGCTCTATCTTATTTTCCTCTGAATGTTTTATCGGAACAGACAACACATGAGGAGGCTGTTGCTGGCTTGAATTTCTGCCTCTTGAATGTCCCATGATTACAATTCCCAGGAAAGGTAAGAAGAGGAAGCAAGAAACCCCCCAAATCCACAAATTGGGTAAGAATCTGCCTGTTCCAGTGAAAGGGGAGACTAGAGAGGGCAAAGAGAGGAGAAATCTTTGTGCCTTTATCTCACTTATTATTTATCTCACTAGGTGGCTGGGTGATGACTCAGGTTCTGGGTTATGCTCCTCAGCTTTAAGCGCCTCATTTGTGGTGGCTTTCCCTATTTCTGTTTGTATTTTGGTCATTGGTACAATGAGGGGAATTGCTGTCCCAACAGCTTAGAATCTTGCTGCAATGTCAGGAGCCCTAGGCAAGATGAGAAAAGGCCGGTCAGAAAAGAAAACAGTATCTATTATGAGACAAGGACCAGCCATGTCAGTGGGCAAATTGAATAAGACATTGTAGTGGTACAGAAGTGCTGCCTTAGCTAATCTTGTGTGAAGATCTTGATTTCAAGTGCATGGAAATGGAGGGCAAAATGTGGCCACTTAAGAGCTGCTTTATCCATCATTATCTCAAATTTCCTGATGAAACTGATAAGCTTGGTGTAGACATTACACTAGCCCCTGTCATTTCTCCCCTGCCACCTCTTATGACTTCTTACTGGTTTGGCCCAGTAATCTAGGTAGGAGCTCTCTTAATGCACCTGCCCTGTCATGGGACTGCCCGATGTGAATGTCTCTAGGTTTACTCATTTCCTCACTCCCTTAAAATCAGATGACAAATAGTACATTGAGACCTGTCTTTATTTAGTATTTTGTTTGTTTATATTCTGGCAGAATATTCACATAAAGGGCCCCACAATGTGGAAGAAACTGCTGTATTGCATTTTGAACGCATGGTATTGATTGCCAGAGAATCAGTTAAATTGCGTTGTGAATAATGATTGGCACTGGCCTTAACCCTTTTGGCTAAAATTGCTTATTTGTCATCCTGGCTTATGGAAGAGATAAACAATTGCTTGCTGATGATCTAATGGATCAACTGTGAGTATCACTTGGCATGTCAGATGAGAGCTAATTTAATGAGCTGTGGTTCTGCCAATTACCTGGCAGCAAATCCCTCCACAAGCTATTCTGTACATCATCAAAATGTTTAACAAAATTCTCGCTTGTGGCAGGTAAGATGATTGGGCGTTTGATTAGCCCACATGCTGTCGATATCGTGCTTGCATTTGTCCTCTCTGCTTATCCAATCACTTTCATTCTTTAACAATGACAAATTATAATACACAGTCATCCAATTCTTTATTATAAATTACTCGCTGTATGTGTACTAACTGTAAAACCAAAAACATCCCCATGTGTGGGAGGGCTGATTTGAAGACCAGCTTATTTGCGTGGCGTGAGATCTTGTCAGTTGCCTGTGAGAGAAAAAAGTGATTTTATTCATGTACCCTTTGAGTGCCTACAAAGAAATTGTCTAGCAAGAGCAGGAAATCCGGATGACTCTATGAATGGCTTCACATCAAAAGGGGGGATGTTTGGGAACGAGAGGTCTGTGAACTAGCAAGGTTGGGGCAGGGAGAGAGGCGGCCAGTGGCAGGGGACAGAGTGAGGAAGGGGAGTGGCAGGGCCAGAGGAGGGAGGAGGGGGAGGTGCGCCGAGAATCCCTGTGAGCGGCGAGGGGAAGGCCTGGGTCCCCTGGAAAACCAGAGGCCACCCTGGCTGGGAACATCATAAATCCTGGGCTCAGCCACCTGCCTTTCTCCTCCTTGATTTCTGAATATCCAAAAATGTTCTTTCCCAGGAATATCCCATTCTAGCTCTATCCGCTATCCCTGGCTCTTGAATTTGAGTGCATTTGCTGCTTCCTTTTGGCTGCCACATTAACCGGGACAGGAAGCCCAGTTTTTTTTTTTTTTTAGGGCCACACCTTTGGCATATGGAATTTCCCAGACTAGGGGTCAAATCAGGGCCATAGCTGCCGGCCTACACCACAGCCACAGCCACGCCAGATCTGAGATGCATCTGCCACCTACAGCACAGCTCAGGGCAAATGCCAAATCCTTAACCCACTGAACGAGGTCGGGGATCGAACCCACATCCCTGTGGATACTAGATGGGCTTGTTACTCCTGCTGAGCCACAATGGGAACTCCAGGAAACCCAGTTTGGATGTTAACCCCCAGCCCTTCCCCCCAAAAAAAAACCGTGCACAAAGCATTCAGTATCTTGGGTAGGTTTACTGCCATGCCCACTGCATGTTCACCAACCTAGAAGTCCCACCCCCCTGAGGTGTACAGGTTTTTACAGAGGTTTCATTAGGTAGGCATGGTTGATTAAATCATTGGTCATTGGTGATAAACTCCATCTCGAGCCCCTCTTCCATCTCTGGAAGCCAGGGGGTGGGACTAAAAGTTCCAACTGTCTTGCCTGGGTGTTTCAGCCTCTTAGCTTGAAGTTATCTAAGGGGGACTATTCATCGCCTTTGCATACAAAAGACATTCATATCAATCGAGATCACAAAGGTTTTAGGAATTGGGACAAAGACCAAATATCAATTTCCCACCATACCACAAAACCCAAGATTTATTTGTGGTATCCATGTCTCACTCATATTTCTTTATTCCAAGGGACTGGGCAAGATTCTTTTTTTTTTAAACATGGGAGACCCTTTTTGGGGTATTCCTTCCTGGCTCTGCCTTGTCACCTCGGCTATGGGGACAGAGTGTCACTTTCCTTCCCCTGTCCTAGTGCCACAGCCTGGCCCTCTCCACCCCTCATGCAGGTGGGGGGGCTGCCCTCGTCAGAAGAACCACCTCGGTGGCTCACAGAGGGCAGAGGCACAGCATCACTGGTTTCTGCGCTGTGGTGTTAGGCGCTGGGGCTTCTACCACACATCCTTCTCATCAAAAGAAATTCAAGTTTTGTATCACAGAGTCCTGGGAGGTCCTGTACGCTTCTGGTGTTGCCTATGTCTGGACCCTGCTGGGGACCATGGAACCCCAGCTGTCCTGTGTGTGACCTGACCCTACAGCAAAGGCAAATGGGTGCATTTTGTCTCTCATCTGGCTCAGAGCTCAGGGATGGGGGGGCCAGGGTGGGAGATGGCCCGGGTGCGAACATCCTGGGCTTGTTCCGGGCGGTAGTTTGAACCGGAGATGTGTGACCTACTTATTTCTTTCTCCTGGGGAGAAATCTGTTGAGAATCTGACCAAAGGAGGCAGAGACCTCTGCCAATCAGAACCTGTGCCTCCAATTCCAGCTTTGATGTTCTGATTTGTGCCCCAAGGATGGCTGATAACCTTGCTTCTCCTCCTCCTCCCAGATTAACTTCCAAGTGAGAATTCCGTGCCCTCTCGGGTTACTGCCTGGAGTCTGAGCTTCTCTAGAAACAGTTTGAAGTATCGCTCCCACAGCAATTTGCTGTAACAGGGTCTAATTCTCCAAACCATGACTGCAGCCTTGTGCTGTTGTAATAGTCTTTCAGAAGAGAGGTTTTTTTTTTTTTTTTCCCTTCCCCTCTTTTCCATTGTTGCATGATCAGAAAGTTGACATTAAGTCCCAGCATTATGTCCTCCTGCTACAGAAAGCCAAATCCACACCAGCAGGTCTTCAGCTCTAGCGACAGGCACATGGGTGGCTGTGACCACTTTGAATTCCTACCCCAGAGTTCCTGCCATCCCTCTATTAGTCTGTATGGCTCTCCGCTGCAGAGGTCAGCCCAGGTAGCCTGGCCTCCCTCCTCAAGGAACGGGTGTGAGTGTGGGAAGTACACTTAGAATCCAGTTGGCTGTGCATGGATCTGGTTCGGGGTACCACCTGGGTAAGGACCTGGGATATGAGTGCTGACCTCTATTCTGCCTCTCTATTGCAGACACAGGCTGGCTGGAGACACGTCGTTCTGGCACCATGGTCTGTAGTATAGCACTTTGCTAGCATGCTCAAGAAATACATATTTTTTTTAATGATTTGTGTTTTTTTCCATTACAGCTGGTTTACAGAGTATCAAGAAATATTTGTTGAATTAAATGTAATAAATCCACAGCAGGGCACACTGCTAAATACTTGCAGTCATCTCCCACCATTCAAGAAGGGGCGATCTCATAGGGAGGTGGCAGCTTCTGTGCACCCCCTGGTGCTGTACCTCTAGAAAGAAGGCTGTTAATGAGTGTGCAAACCCTAAACACTAACCAGGATTAGGAAACCTCACTTTGCACTCCTAGAATATTTTGCAAGTATCCCCTTTCCCCTTTGCAGGCTCAGGCAATCTTTTCTACCCTCCTTAAGCTATTCAATTCAGCCTGATTCTTTTCGACAAACTCTTTTTTTTTTTTTTTACAAACTACACAGGTGAGAACTACTGGATTAGGTGCTGATGGAATACAAAGTTGGATAAAATATAAACTCTGCCCTGAGGAGTCCACAGTCCAGTGGCTCCTTGTTTGCCTGGCTGTGTGACCTTAGGCAGATGATTCGAATCTGTCTGTGCCTCAGTTTCCTCATCTAGAACACTGGTACAGTGATGGTACCTATTTTGTGGTGTTGTCATGGAGGCTAAATGGATTGAAAGTATAATGTACTTAAAAGTGTCTGGCACGCAGAAAGCATTTAATAAATGTTATCTATTATAATTACTTAGACTGATACTGCAGTAACTATAATCTGGCTGCTGTCTAACCTGCCACCCCAACTCCCACCCCGGCCCCCATCCCTGAGCTCTGAGTCTCCATGGTTCTCTGGCTCTTCATGTGGCAGTGATGAGAGTGATCGACACAGTAGATGTGTGCTGGCTGGAGGGGACCTGGAGTTCTGGAGGGCATGATGCAAAAAGCTCAGGCTACAACATCATTTACTGCATTTTTCACTCACAGGGGGGCCGGTTCCGCACTCAGGGGTTCATAAGGACAGGATTAGGTGGGTGATACGGGTTGCACTTCCCCACAGAGTTTCCAAATCAAGATTTTCAAAGCCTTAAGTCATGTTATTAACATATTTATCCTGAGAAATTTTGTATTTGGAAATATTGTTTTGGAGGTCATGTCCTAGAGCCTTCTGCAAGGTTCTTTATTCTCAGCATCCCCATGCTGTGGATTTACATTATGGATTAAATTGCCTTTTGACAAGGTTTTCTAATAAATCCCCAATTACACTCTTGTGGGAGGATCCAAACGAGACCTGTTTTTTTTTACTGAGGCCATTTCATTGTTTTAGGGGGATCAATTACATTATTGTTATTTCACAGTAAAACAACCCCCCAAAAGCCTTTGCTGCCCAGTATGTGTAACTCTGGCACTAAAAACACAGATGACGGCCCTAAATGATGGGATTATGGTTTCTGATTGCATGATCAGACTCCACATTGCTCCCAGCACCAAGAGAGGTGCTGCCAGGCACCCTCTCATCCTGTCCGATGGAAACACACTCCATTCTGAACCTTCCAGAATCGGTGTTTTTTCCATTCCTACTGCAAGGCAGTGGTTTGTAAGTATTGGGAGAAACCCAGAATGAAAAGGTTAAACTAGTCCACTTTGGCTGGATGAGGATTAATTAGGCGCTGATTTGCAAGAACTGTTGTGTGTGTGCTAAATTTACTGACCTTCTTTTCCCCCTGTATAGAATGAAGCTCTGTTCTCTGTGCTCATTATCCTTAAATGTTTTCTTTTCTCTGTATCATCACCTCATTCATTTTCTTTGGTAGTTTTAAAATGCACTCATTTAGAGCAATAGGCTTCACTGATTCTTGGGAACAGAGCATTTAGTAGGCACAGCTCTGTGGGCCTTAGGAAACTTATGAGCATGGGGGCGCTCTGGCCTTGAGACTGGGCTCCTGGTCCAGACTGGTAAGAATCCCAACAGTTACCCTCCACTGCTCTGTGGGCAGAAGGCGTGTCTAAAGGCCCTACAAACAGACTTTAAAGCCAAGAGTAAGTACTGCCTTGTTATTTCCTGGCTATTTAGGGATAATGGTCTATTTTGCTGATTAACTAGAGTTTTTTTTCATCTGTTTCTGTTTTCTTTGTCTGCCTTTGGACCATCCGTTGCTTCACTGTGTCGTTGTCCAAGGGCTGGCTGGGGGAAGATTTCAAGGTGAGGCCTGGTTATTCTAGGAGTGCCTGACTCTGCTTTGTCTGAACGTCTTACAAAATGCAGAAGGCTCTCCTGCCTCAGAGCCCTCAGGCGACCACAATGGCAGATGAGGAGGAGACTTGAGTGAGGACTGGGAGGTTGTGCAGGACGGGGCTGCCGTGTGGTTTTCTGACTCTGGCCAAGGGTGTGGATGGAAGAAATGAGTATGGAAAGAGAAGGCTCATCTTTGGTTTCCATGTGCTTTTGTGTCCCAAGTTATGGAGAGCTCAGGGCAGTGGGAAAATGAGGATAGGGTGGAAGAAAGCCCAAAGCTAAGTTGAATCATTTCCTCCTGAGGTCTTATGTCTCTCTCTATCTCTTCCACTCAAAAAATTTCTGCTTCTTGACCCTTATCGTCTAAAGGTTTGACAAGGGAAGACTGAACTCAAAGACAGGAAGCAGCTCTTTCCTCTATTTGGTTCTGGCTAGGAATCCTGATTTAAAAAAAAATGTATGAGAGAGCAAGAGGAGATAGAAGTAAGGACTAAAATGAGAGTCTGTGGTTATATTCGGGCTTAATTGATCTCTGCCTCCCTAGATATTTATTTTAAGCAAACCTTGATTTAAATATGCATATCTTGATTTTAGAAAGACATAGTTTTAAGAATTAAAAAAAACTTGTATAAAAATATTCAGCATATTTTAGAAGACTATCTCTTGGTGTGTTACAAATATGAATTAATTATGAGGGAAGTAATTTACATACAACTTCTCAGGAGTAGTTCTAATTGTGGGAAGTAAGCTACCTTAAGCTAGTGACAGTGGGCCACTCTGAATATTGTCCAAGCTCTTAGCTAGCACAGGTAGATGTTCTGTAACTACTGAGTCCATAGTCAGGGTATTTTGACTCTTTTGGCTGCTCTGCATTGCTGCATTTTAAGTTGCTACTTGATAGCAAGGCGAAGCTGAAGGTGAGAGGCAAGCCTCAGTAACAGCAGTAGCTAGATGAGCTTTGATGGGAAGAAGAAAGATGGAGTTTCCAGGGCTTTGACATTTCATTCTCTTGTTATATAGCAGCTATAAAAAAGTCACTAGCATTTTCCTGTCTTCTTTACTGATGCACACCAGCAATAGGAGAAATGAGGGTCCCAGCCTCATGCCTAATTTGGTAGCTTAACTGGTGAAAGGAGCTATGAGGGACCCTGAAGCAATAGGGCTCACGTCAGCAGGTTCGCCCAAGCACAAGTCCCCTGTGGAGGTGATTGAAATGGGGAAATGTTTCATGTGAAGGTCCCTTTCCTAAAAAACCCAGTGTGAACGATTACTGAAGGCCATTTCTAAAGTTATTTCTATAACGTGCATTTGCTGAAAATGGAAGAAAATGAAAGATGCTAATGTTCAAATATCATGAAGCTCGATGTTGTACACACCAGGACATTTCACATTGAACTTAATGAGTCACCCAGGTGGTCATTGACCAGTTGCTTTCTTAAACTTGGAGGTTAATTTTTTTTTTTTCAGTGGTCTGCTCTGCACATGGCTTTTCAAAAAAAAAAAATATGTTGGATATTACAGCACCGAAAATATTACTGATGCAGATTTTATTCCCAGACCATTGAGTCTATTTAGGTATGTCACACTCATAAAAGCTCATGTTTATTGAAGAGGGCTATTAAATTTACTGTAAGATTTCATAAAGACCCTTTTAGGTGAAAAATGCAGGTAGAATGGTTTGAGTGGATGCTTTATAAACCTTTTATGAGCCAAAAAAAAAAAAAAAGTTCCAAATGCAAATGTCTTATGTGGAAAGTAAAAGCAATTTGTTTTTCTCATTAGGTGCCAGACAGTCGGCTAACGTGAAGATGACAGATTTTGAGCACTATGAAATCAGAGCCAGCTTACTTTAACAGAGGACTGTTTGCTGTTTACCTTCTCTATCAAAATGAGCATTCATTCCAAGGTTAGGTACAGACATAAATGTCTGCCTGGTTTGGGAATGGTTCTGTTTGAACCCTAGATATATTGTTGAGAGAATGGCAATACATTTAGTTTAAAACATATACATGCGTGCATTCATGTGTGCACACGCGCATGCGCACGCTCAAACACACACACACACTGTAACAGAATACAGTGTAATTAAAGATATTCATCACTATGTTCATTCAGACTGGTACAATAAAAGTCTCTCACACTGTTTCTCTTCATTGCTATGCAAGGCCAGAGCTTATATTTCTTGATTTGGAATGATGCCAGAAAGTCATTTCAATATTTGAGCTTTATACATTATTATTAATCATGATGATATGCACTTTTCAATATTCATGCTATTTCGCAACAATTTTTATTAGCTGTTTCTCTTAACAGCTGAATCAGGTCAAGGAAAATTAAATGCTGTTGCAAATAAAGAAATAGATGCACAGATAGGTGACCCCTGGATCACATGTGGGTTGTTGGCACAGCTGATGTGAAAACTCACAATCTCGTATTTTTACACTCTGACACTGAGGCTTTTCTCATAAATCTTTTTTTGAGAAAAAAATTTTCCTATTAGAAGTTTTAGATATATTTGGGAAGCTAAAAAAAAAAAAAACTGCTGGGTAACATAGTGTTGGACACATAATAGGTTTTCAATAAATATTAGCTAAATAAATGTATAAATATTACTTGGAGGTTTAAATAATAAAATTTCAAGATAAGGCTTTGTTTCTGTAAAGTAACATATTTTGAGTTAATTAATGGTAATTGGAATAAGATGCCAGTGTTAAAAAAGAGATAACAGGCTCAAAATGGAGTTACTTGTGCTAAAGCCATGTCACCAAACAACTAATTAATAAACTTAAGTACACTTTCAACCTCTCCCAGGAATGGAAACCTAAACCTAAATCACCTGGCCAGTAGCACTGAGGTAATCTGCCTCATAGTCCCCTGCTGTCCCTGAAAGGTGACCTTGCCACAAGCTGCTCTTTGCTAGTATAACTTCCTGTCCTGCCCCTTCTGTCTATAAAAGTCTTTCATTTTGTACAGTGCCTTGGATCTCCTTTCTATCTACTAGATGGGATGCTTCTTGATTCATGAATCATTGGATAAATCTAATAAGATTTTAAAAATTTACTCAGTTGTTTTTATAAACAGTATTGGTGGCAGTAGTGGGATCCGAAGGAAACTTCTGTTGGCTCTGGGGACAACAAGAAACATAAGAGCCATTATCCACAACCCTTTGAGTTCTCTTTCTCACTATTTCTGAAGGCTGTTAAGTTCCTCTTGATTCTGAGCTTTGCTCTGTTTACACTGAGTTCTCAATCTAACTGGCTTTCAGTCCAGGGTTTAGAAGTCAGCCTAGACCAACATTGTCACCAAGGCTATTGCGCCAGAATGATACCCCTGCCCCTACCTCAAATAGAAACCAATTACTCTTTCAGTTTTAGGAGGAACCTGCAAAGAGAAAAACAAGAACTGGTTGGAATCAGCTAGGCCCAGGATGGTGAAAGATTTGACTTCTAATAGACCTTGAGCCTTATATGCTCACTGTAATATGTTAGCACACTCAATGACACACCCACCAGAGCCAGGACAGTTGACATTTGTCATGACAACAACCACGATAGCCCATTCAAGGACTGAAAAGGAGGGCTGTCTCAGTTCTGGGTCCAAATCATACTTCTGTTCTCAGATAAGTCATGCATATTCCTCTCTCTTTCTAATCCCTTCCCTTTTACCCCAACCCTCTTATATATATAATGTCTTTATGTGGATTGGGTTAAGAAGTTAATTTTCAAACTAAGTCCCTACTTCTCCATTCTTTGGACATTGAATAAAGCTTGTACTGTTGCAGTCTCAGCAGTGGTTTTGTCATTAGCTCTGCAAATCTGAGCAGAAAAAGAACCTCCCCTGCCAAGACAAGGGATCTTGGCCCAGGCTAAGGATTCAATCCCAGCCTAGGGTTTAGCAGGTCAGCTTGAGCCGACTGACAATTCCAGCTGGAACCCAAGTCCCTAGCCCTTGGTTAGTCCACAGTGCCTATCTGTTGGGGTCTGATGGTTCATACAGTAGTCCCATTTTGGAAACTTCTAGTGGCACACACCTAAAGCTACTTCTCTCAGCCAGTGCCTTTTCTTGGTGCAGTACTATCTCTTTGGTTGCTGCTGGTGTCTGTAGTCTATTCCTTGGTTACTCTTGGTTTCTGTTAATGTGCACATGAGGTAAAAGAATAGATCTATTGTTAATGAGAATCTTGGAGACAAAAAACCCCAAATTAGTGGGCTTAGGCTGAGCACTCACCACCTAAATTTAAGACTCTCATGTTAGGCTAAGTCAGTCATGGAGCAGGTTAGACTGACAATAGATCACCTGCCCATCTCAAGAAAATTTCTGTGCAAAGGTACATTGTAAAACACTACACAATTTCAAAACACAGTAGCACATCCCTCTTAGGTATTAATTTGGCTCTGAGAGGCCTAAGGCTTAGCTAAATAAATGAGACCCTTAATTTCCAAAGAGTTGAGTCTGACACTTCATAGCACATCTGATCTGATTATTTTATGTCCAAGAACTCTGGTCCCAGAAGCTATAGATTAAAAAAAAAAAAAAAGCAAAATCTTGCTTCTAATTAGAGAAGATCATTGAAGAAGTGCACTTGAAAGTAGGGACTCTCAAATCAAACAGAATGAGATATTTCCAAAGGCTCCAAAATTCCAAACTAGCTCATTGAAAAATTTTGTTGCAGAAGACTAATGACAGATACAAATACTTAACAAAAGACAGTAAGACTGATGTAACTTCTACTGCTCCCCTCTATCTGCTTTTATTTGAGTACTTATTTTAGCAATCCTCTGTCTGAACTGTTTTTCCACTCTGAAGAGACCGTTAAGTTTGCCAAGCTAGTGGCCCTACAGATATCCCCATATCTACCATTGAAAAAGAGGACCCCTATGGGCTCCTCCTAGAGTTGATAAGACTGAGGGATTTTTCTGGTAAACTGCTATGTTATTCCTTAAACAGCCAAGAGAAACTAAAATTAAAATTAATGGAAAAATCTCACCAAATTTTGGTAAATACAAGAGCCTGCAGATGGGATCCTGGGAAAACTGGCAAAGCCACTGAAGGATGAGACCTTTTACCAGCCAGTTCTCCCAAATCTCTATCTGTAGTACTCAGTATAGAGGAAGACAAAATTTCACAGTGTTCCTTCTTTTCCAAATCCAGACCAATTGGTTACTGATGCTTTCTCTTCCAGGGACAGACATTTTCTTGCCTGTCTTGTTTTGTGTCCTGAGGATTTGGACACAGAGTCAGGTTGGGGCGTCTCAAAATCTGGCTGGATAGAAATGTGGGTTGAACTCCACTTGTTGCTCTCCCTTACCAAACTGCTGCCAGTCCTTAGATAATTTCCCTAAAGTCTTCTTTCGGCTATCTTTAGGGAGTGTCTCTGAATCTTGGGAGAGTAATATCTTTTCGACTCTATTTGAGGACACCTCTTGGTCCATAGGTTGTTCAATATTGCCAGAAATTTTTACTTTTGGTCCCAGTTGCAAACTGACAAGACATGTGCAAGGATTTTTAAAAAGTAGCTCCATGATCAGAAACCAGCCAAAAGGGAAGCTGATATTCAGAGCCTGCTAGGAACTTTTTAAAGGCCTCTTCTCCAAAGCTAAAATGTACCCAGAGGGAAAGAAAAACCTGAAGACAATGTGGAAGGACTTATTCTGTCTAAAGACAAACAGCTTTAAATCCAGAACACAGAAATTTTTTGATTTCCGTCTCTGATGGAAATCTCTGATATAAGAAAGCAAAGTGAAGATGACATGGTTGGATGGGCAAATTAGCCTTTTAATATCATTTAGACTGCAACCCAATTCTGTAAGAAATTAAAAGCAACTGTCTATCTTACAAATCTTTGCAAAATCAGAAATGCAGCTCTAGAAACAATTCAAAGTTCACCTATCCTTTTGATCAACCCCCAGACCTTCCCTATTTATCTCAAAAGGTTTGTATGTATTGTAAAAATTCTGACTTTAGAGAATGAGTCATTCTTGGAGGAACTTGCCTTCTTTTCCTATGCCTTTGAGATGTAAATGTCCTACATGGTAATCTCCAGAAATTCTTATTTAGACCATCTCTTTGAAATACTAACTTCAAGGAGGTAATTTTTTTTTTGCCATTTTTTGTCATTTTAGGGCCACACCCGTGGCATGTGGAGGTTCCCAGGCTAGGGGTCTAATTGGAGCTGCCATCTGAGCCACATCTGCGACCTACACCACAGCTCAGGGCAACGCCGGATTCTTAACCCACTAAGCAAGGCCAGGGATTGGACCCACAACCTTATGATTCCTGGTCGGATTCGTTAAGCGCTGCGCCACAACGGGAACTCCCAAGGGGGTAATTCTTACCAGAAAGAAAATACAAAAGGAAAAGATTATTTGGGACTTAGGTGAATGAAAAATTGTGTCTTTTCCAGAAATATTAGTAAATAGGTTTAGCCATTAGTACAGGTAAACTTATTCCATTTGCCCCAAACACAATTTGGGTCTAACTTCTTTTATACCTTTTACCTGATTCATGGCAAAAAATTTAGAATGGAAGTTACAAGGTGTCTGTGTGTGTCTATTCATGTGTGCCTTCTGTGTTTGTCAGGTATGTGTCTGTCTGTTTATATATTTATGTGTATTGTACATATGTAATATTTTCTACCTCTAAGTGGTATGGCCAAAATTAATTTGTAAAAGAGCTCTATTTAATTGGCTTAAAGAAAATTAAGCACTTAATATGAATTAACTATTCCTAAAACTCTCAAAAATATATTAGAAACTAACCCAAATATTTTTCAAGTTCACTTGATCTGAGATAAACTTTGTAAGTAAAACTAATTTAAGCTTGTTAGTTTAAATAAAATAAGTATTTCTTCACTGTTACCAGAATTAAAAATAATGCAGACATACAACTTTTATTCTACCCGGGTTAACTAGTCAAATAAGTTCATGTTATCTCTGTTACAAAATTTGTCAGCAAGTAAAATAACTTGGTATAGTGAAATCTTCATTTGTAATCAAAACATAATTGTTAAGAACAAGTGAATTAAATAGATGTAAATGGGATTAAAGTTTCTAGGTGAACTTTTTAGCAATTATGTTTTATGGTATGTCTAAATGGTTTCCAAAATCTTTTTGGTTGACTTGAAATCTTGAAGTTATACTGTGATAAGATAAATGATAAATATTCATGGAATATTTGGATCATTTTCAAATAAAATACTGATACATTTATCCCTGAACATAGGTTTATCCATCTTTGGTTATCTTTTACGAAAAAACAAATGGAATTTTGGTTAATAAACATGTTTTATGCCACACTGAAAATTTACTATAAGGAAGACTATATATTTCAGTAAATTATGAAATGTATTTAAATGTTTGTTAATCCAAAGAATGCTAGTATTAAAAAACAGTCCACAATGCTTACTTCTTAGTTTTCACTAGGAATTAAAGATTTAAATAGTTAAGAATTCTAATCAATATAAGTAACTAAAACTACTTAAAAATAACAAGGGTAAAAAGAAAAAACTATGTATAATGAGTAGAAGAAAGTAAAATGATTAGTTGTTCCAGGATATGAAAAAAAAAAAGGACAAAACCGCAGAAGTCTTGTGGAAAAGGAATCTTGGGAAAGGAATTTCATGCATGGTCAAGTTGGCTAAGACTGCAACAAACTTATTTAAGTTTAAAAAAGTTTTAATATCAAAAGAACACTGGTACAAAATTAGAATTGGTTTCCTTTCTGTTAAAAGGAAAAGTACATTTGGAATTTTGGTCTGCTTTTGATAACACACTGCAAAATTTTCTTTACCTTTTAGGTAAGCTGCCTGAACAGTAAACTGTGCTTCATATTGTTTTTATTGGGTCTTTGGTTACTTAAAAAAAAGAAAAGGAAAAACTCAGTCTTTCAATATTACAAAAGCTAAAGTTTGTTCACAACTTTTCTGTATTTGTCCTTAACATCTATGGTCACCTTGGTTAGATAATTAAATATTATTTCGTAATAATCTGTGATCCTATTTGGTTAAATGTTCAAACCTTTTGATGTTTTGACAACTTACCAAAATCAAATTCTAAGTAAAGTTTTTTAAATCTCAAACTAACTTTGGGATTTTCCAGAAGGTTTCTGGAACAACTCAAACATTTTGCTCTCTTTCCTTATAAAAAGAGATATGTTAAACTAATTAGGCTTATTTGCTATGTTAGATTATATGGGACACATTGTTAAATCACAGGTAGTACCAGGTCTTTTCATGTTGCATTTATATAGGTACATGTTATAAGTATTCTAGACATTGTATGAAGTTTCTAGAAATCTGATATGCTCTGCTATAATATTATCTGTTATTGACTTAAAATGCTGTATATCACAGAAATAACCAAATTTATTTATCAATTCCATTCAAATAAACTTTCATCAGATCTTTAACCATGGGCATTTAAAAATCTTTTGTTATTTACAGACAGTTTTTGTTTTACTCTGATGTTTTTGCAAAAGTGACACTCATGGAAATGATCTTGCCAAGTGCTCCTGACTACTGATACTGCTGTGAAGCTAGAAGGTATAGAACCTTGGGTACGCATCTCATAGCCAAGAAAGGTTCCATCTGACATCTGGTCCTGTGTAAACACTGGAGACTTCCAAATCAAACTAACTAGGAAGAAAAGTAGTTGCCATTGAGGTAGACTACTTCTACCCAAGATCCCAGATCAAGACTTCATACTTTAAGTAGTGTGGTACAGGTACCAAAACAGACATACGGACCAATGGAACAGAATAGAGAACCCAGAAATAAACCCAGATGCCTATGATCAACTGATTTTTGACAAAGGAGGCAAGAACATAAAATGGGAAAAAGACCGTCTGTTCAGAAAGCATTGCTGGGAAACCTGGACAGCTGCATGCAAATCAATGAAACTAGAACACATTCTCACACCATGCACAAAAATAAACTCTAAATGGCTTAAAGACTTAAATATAAGACAAGATACCATTAAACTCCTGGAAGAAAACATTGGTAAAACATTCTCTGACATCAGCCTTACAAATGTTTTCTCAGCACAGTCTCCCAAAGCAACAGAAATAAAAGCAAAGATAAAGCAAGGGGACCTAATCAAGCTGACAAGCTTTTACACAGCAAAGGAAACCAAAAAGAAAACTTACAGAATGGGAGAAAATAGTGTCAAATGATGCAACTGACAAGGGCTTAATCTCAAAAATATGTAAACAACTTATGCAGCTCAACAGCAAAAAAACCAACAACCCCATTGAAAAATGGGCAAAGGACCTAAATAGACAGTTCTCCAAAGAAGAGATGCAGATGGCCAACAAGCACATGAAAAAATGCTCAATATCACTCTTGATTAGAGAAGTGCAAATCAAAACTACTATGAGATACCACCTCACACGAGTCAGAATAGCCATCATTAACAAGTCCACAAACAACAATCGCTGGAGTGGGTGTGGAGAAAAAGGCACCCTCCTGCACTGTTGGTGGGAATGTAAGCTGGTACAACCACTATGGAAAACAGTATGGAGGTACCTTAGAAAACTATACATAGAACTACCATATGACTCAGCAACCCACTCTTGGGCATATACCCGGACAAAACTTTCCTTGAAAAAGACACCTGCACATGCATGTTCATTGCAGCACTATTCACAATAGCTAAGACATGGAAACAACCCAAATGTCCATTGACAGATGATTGGATTAGGAAGATGTGGTATATATACACAATGGAATACTACTCAGCCATCAAAAAGAATAAAATAATGTCATTTGCAGCAACATGGAGGGAATTAGAGACCCTCATACTGAGTGAAGTAAGTCAGAAAGAGAAAGAGAGATACCATATGATATCACTAATAACTTGAATCTAATATACTGCACAAATGAACCTTTATGCAAAAAGAAAATCAAGGACTTGGAGAACAGACTTGCGGTTGCCAAAAGGGTGGAGGAGGGAATGGGATGGTAGGGGGGTCTGGGGTTAATAGTTGTAGACTGTTGCCTCTGGGCTGGAAGAGCAAGGAGATCCTACTGTATAGCACTGGGAACTATGGCTAACCACTTGTGATGAATCCATATATGTATGTGTAACCCTGTTACCACGCTGTACAGCTGGGTATAATGTAAAAAAAAAAAAAATTAAAAAAAATACTTCATACTTTAAGTAAACATGAAATCCTTTCTTCTTCTATTTCCTTTACTTTGGCATTGGCCTGGGAAGATAATGCCATCATCCATATCTCCCAGTCCATTGTTCAGTAGAGGTGACATTTCATACTGCTGTATTTGTCATCAAAAACTCTAATCTGTTCATGATACTAGAGAACCCCTGGCCCTCCCTTTGACCAATTTATCTTCTATTCCCAATGTCACTATAAACTACAATTCACCCCCACCCCAGCCGTAAGTCACAGAGTCTTGCTTTTACAGGTAGAACGTTTAGTGCCTCTGTTTGCCATTTTGATTATAACTATACTTAACCAATTGGACAAAAATTCCTATGCAAATCATAGCACACTTGCATTCCTATATTCTTGTAGTTATTTAAATCAGATCTGCCCCCAAATATGAGACGATCTCACCAGCAACACCCATCTTTGCAAGGAATTTAGAACAACTTTTAATTTCAGGCTGGGAGATTTACTTCCTGAATGCACCGAAAATGTAACTGACCCCCAGATGGAATGGGAAAATGCAACAATTCCTGCAAATGAATTCGTTTACAGTGCCACCTTAGCAGAAGTGGTTTGTGCTCTGTCAGGATTTATCTTTGTCTGTGGTGGTTATCGTTCTTCCTGGGCCTATGGAGACTTAGATGGCTCGTGCATAACTGAGCAGTGCCTCTTAGGTTATCTAACTGTGCCCTTAACTGTCCACAATCAAATTAAAACAACTCACTGGTCAACTTATATCACTGAGATAGAAGGTGATCTCAAACGGTGTTAATGATTCAGGATTCGCTTCCTTTAGAAGGTCCCTACTTCCCTGGTTAGGACTGGAATGTCAGAAAAGGAACAAAGAGAATGATTGACTGATTTAAAAACTGTGAATGTGAAGTGCCCGTTGCGGTGCAGTCGGTTAAGGACCTCGCATTGCCACAGCTGTGATGCAGGTCGCATTTGAATCTCAGAATTGATCTCTGGTCTGGGAACTTCCATATGCCACGTGTGGGGCTGAAAAAGAAATATGTGAACGTGAAGTCATGACCTGTGACTACCATATAGAGGAGCAGCAAAAACTATGAGAACTTCAGAGTGGTAACTGGGAGTGGCTCTAATGCCTTAAATTGTGATCACATCTCTCAGGCTGAGAGTCTGATCAAAATGGGGGGATTGTTTAAAAAAAAAAAAAAGAAGAAGACAACAGACTCAAGATGGAGTAACTTGTGCTAAGCCCCGTGTCACCAACCTGAGACTTAATAACTATTAACATTCTAAACTCTCCCAGGAATAAAATCTTAAAAGCAGTCAGTCTGGAATCACCTGTTCAGTATAAGTGAGGTAATCTGTCCCATATACCCCTGCTGGCCCCTAAAGGAAGTGACCTTGCTACTAACAATCTGCTCTTTCTTTGCTAGTGTAACATCCTCACCTTGCCCCTTCTGCCTATAAAAGACTTCCATTTTGCACAGCTCCTCAGAGCCCTGTCTGCTAGATGGGACACTGCACAATTCAGGAACTGTTGAATAAAGCCAATAAGATCTTTAAAATTTATTCAGTTGAATTCAGTTTTTTTATTTTAACCACTTAGTTGGGTAAGTTGGATATATTGTGTGTTTCAGAGTTAAGTGATAAATCACCATAGGACAATAACGAAAGCACGTGTCTCCAACAGCTTCTCAGAAAAGGTGCAATGTTCTAAATGTGAACTAGTGGACCAAAGAGATAGTGAAGATTTATTTCCTATCTGTTGACAGCAATAGATTTCTTTCCTTTGCCTATTAATGACGATGTGTTAAAAATATTTATACAAAACCTCAGTTACATTATAAAGCAAATGTACTATAACTGAAAGGCCTTAAACCTCCAAAGGGCTATCTCAGTCTTAATAGTCTTGAGGCAGATCGCATCCCAGGGATGGAGCTGTTGCCTGTGTATTGGGGAGATTTAACAACGGTAATGCCACATAGAGCTTGTGGCCACTGACAAAACAAGCATATTATCCCATCAGTTAACCTGTACCTATCGGTGTCTTTGTGTTTCACTACCACATTGCTCTTGAAATATCTGGATTTGTTGTCTTGATTTAGACAGTTTTAATATAACTCCCTCAATTTTCACTCACTAGTTTAAAACATTATGAATGTTCTTTCTTTAAAATTGTGTTGTGTGGTTCTACCACTGTTCAAAGAAAACATTTAATCCACCGGAAGAATACTGAGCACAGTGGTTCGTACATCCGTGCTCATGGCTTCCTCCTACAGCGGCCAGCAAGCTGGATGCTGCCTGTGTCATCAAAGGAGAACAGGATAGACATTTGTCTCTGTTTTTAGACTGTCCATCAGATCCTTCATCACGGGGCCCACTTCTTCAAACTGCTTGGCTTTTGAGTAATTTACTAAAATGAAATAACCAATTTTCACTTTGTTTTTAACCATGTTATCATTGGCAGTCCTGGGGATCAGAATTCTAAGTTTAACACAACCTTTTTTACAAGCAAAATGTTTTCTAACTAGACTTTATTGTTTGGACTGCGTGATTACTCTTTGCTCTCTATGAATCACCTTTGGCAGTCAAAGCAGCAGCTGAGGAGGGACTCTAGACCAAACCATAAAGCATAATTATCCAGGGCACTTGAGATTGTTCTGTGTTTATGGGGGAAATATTAGGTTATAGCCACACGATGAATCTGGGGATTTCATTCAACGAAAGCTTACTGAATGCCAATCGTGTGAGATGCGTGGCGCTGAATCGGCTAATAGAGAATGGAGTCCTTCTAAATAGTCTGCTGCACTCTCACTAAATGGAGACATCCATTTAGTCTGAACCTGAAATCCTGAAGGGGACATCCCATTCTGAAGAAGCTGGCAGCTTGGGAAGAGCCACTCTGAAGTAAGGCAGCAGGGGTCACCCATAAAACAGGCATAACAGTGCTCTGTTTATCATGTTTAGTGAAACGTTGGGCAAAAGAATGTATGTTGGCTTGTGTGACAGCAGAGTCTACTTGTCCCGTCACCACATCACCGGCTTTGCCAGCAATACATTTCCAATGACTGAGCACATTATGCATAGTAGGTGGAATTAGAATGTTTTCAGGAATTTTTAATACTCTCCTATCTTGTGAAGTTTCTTTAGGCAAATACTAATTTCAAAGCATGAGCTTCTTAAATTCATAGATGTTTAAGGGGTAATCAGATTACATGGGTACTGAACTTGAATTTTGTCATTTGTTTAATCACTGTCCGTCCCTCTCCCACACCCTGACCCATGCTCAGAAAAAAAAAAAAAAAAAAAAAGAGAGAGAGAGAGAGAGAGAGAGAAAGAGAGAGAAAGAGAAAAGAAAAAAAATTACAGTGACATATAAAGCATGGGAAAAAAAAAAAAAAACTCCCCCAATGGTTTGGGTCACCGATTCTTGTAAGACTTGTGGCAATTCTCAAATCTGGAATCACTGCTACTTAAAGTTTTGCAACTTTCCCTCCCTCCCATTTACTATTTGTATAATTGTAAATAACATCATAAAATCAGTTAGACACTTAAGGTAAAAACACTCTTTTGATTTTCAAAATCTATAACTCCTAGGCATCCTGGCTCTAGACCTCGCATTCTTAAATTTCCAAGTATTCCCTTTTTGTAAAAACATTCACGTGCATTATTTGGCTTATGTTTTACTAATCCAGTAGTTGACAATGAGAAAACATCTACACACATATATTTCTTTGGGGCTTAATCTTGCTGCTTAAAACTTCCTCTTTTGAATACATGCACATGAAAAATTAAAACCGTATAAAAGAATACAGTGAAAACTAAGCCTCTCACCCATTTCTGCCACTTTCACCTTCCCTAGCTAGAGGCAAACCTGGTCCACAATTGCTTGTGTGGCCTCCTAGAGATATTCTGTGCACACACAGCTAATATTTCAAGTCACTTTTAAAAAATGGTTGAACTTTCTGGACAGTTTTGAACAGCAGCCCACTCAAATCAGTGACAACAAATGTGTCTTGGAAAACCAAGATACCCAGACACTTTGATAATCATATTCAGTTGGGCATATCGGTGAGGACACTCCAGCTCACGCTGTCCCCAGCTTACGGGAAGAACAGCCAAGAAGGCTGTAAATGTGACAAGTTTAGTCTACTGGGGCGCAGGTAGACACAGAGCTCAGAACCCTTGGCCATTTCCTGCTCACAGCACCACCCAATAGTGCCAGCACAACTTGCTTCAAAGACAGCCTGTCCTGGAAGAAACACACGTATTATTCCAGTGGGGACACCAAATTCTAGTTAAGATGCGTCTGTGTACAAGTCAAGTTGAAAATATGGGAATTTAAAATCAACCATGTGTTAAAAAAAGAGGGTATTCTCGTTGATCCAGCAAGCCCACTTCTAGAAATGTATCCAAAGACTTAAGTACATGGGTGTTTATAACAACCTTTGGGAACAAACCTAAAGAACCAACAATACAGGTTTGGTTAAATAAATTACATTGATTGAATAGAAAATAATCTCAAAGAATATTAATGTAATACACAGCTAAGTAAAAAGAGCAATATATAGAAAACATGTACAGAATATTATTTTTTATATATGGAGACTGTAATAAGAGAGATCATGGGTGAGAGCTGGTAGAATGATTTGCAGCAAATGTTAACTCTTTCTAGGTGGTAATAGGCAATTTTAATGGAAGCTTTTCACTGCTAATTTGAAATTAAAAAAAATTAATAGCGAATATTTTTATCTGTATTTAAAATAAAACAAAAGCATTTTTTAAACTTAAGAATAACTGATAATCTCTTGAAGCAACTAGTTGCAGATTATTCACTAACCAGTTATCTAAGTAGCTTTTCTCTTGGGTATAATCTAATATATTTTTTTCAAACATCTGTTAGCTTGTCTCCCTCTTACCTTTGAAATTGAACCCTTTCGCGATCCACTGATTAAAATAACATGTGACCCCTTCACGGTGTCTTTGGACTATTATCTAGCAGGCAATCACAGTTTTTAATTTAGATGTGTTGCCTGAGCTCTGCTGAACAGCCCCCAGACCCTTTCAGTTTGCATTCTATGATAATAATGACCATGGTTAACACCGACTGAACTTTCAACTGTACTAGGCACTGGGTGAAGTGCTTTGCAAGTGATACCTCACTGAATCCCTAAGCGTGTGGACCTCCAGTGGCTTCTCTTTACAGATGTGGAGACTAAGGCTCCAGAACATGAAGTAACATGCCCGAGTTTATAGAGCCGATGCAGTGGAAGAGCCAGGATTCCAGAACTTGGGCTCTTAACCAGTATAAGAAGCTCTGAGGCCACCAATAAGACTCTCATCTCAGATCGGATGATCGGAGGCTTTTAAAGCATCTTACAAATCCCATTTTGTAGACAATGGAATGGAGCTAGGAAATGGGTGAGGTGTTCTCCCTTGGAAAGGTAAGCCAAGAAGAGGCAGACACAATCCAGCATGCCCTGGGTCTCGACTCTACATTTAGCGCTAACTCAATTTTTGGGGGTCCTGTGTGGTACTATGAAGAAATAATGGGAATGTGACTTTTGAGCTGCTCAATAATGGAAGAAATGGAAATCTTTTCACCTCATCTTGCTTATTGCTGACTGTGCACACAACACTTGCCCATCAAGATCATTTTCAAAAGATGATTACTTCAGTGTGCCCAGGCCTGCAGGACGTAAGTACACGGGCAGTGGTAGTAAGAGCTATAATGATTCTTAATGGGAAAATATGCAGGTAATGACTGGGATGATCATGTATCTGTGATGCACGAGTTCCAAAGCCCAATGAAGTAATTAAGCAATCTGCAAACATGCAGGCAGAAAAGGCCTGGAATGAGAAAGAACCAGAATAATGTTGCTTTTGAATTGGCAGCTTTCTTGAGGAGGAATCATAAAAAGAAGAGCTCTTCCTTATCTCTCTCCCCATCCATCCGTCTTGCTTGCTTGGTCTCATAAGCAAATATTTCTGTATTTTTAGAGCACTAAGGGTTTGCTGGGGGTCAGTTTTTCCAAGTTATCAGCTGAAAGGATAGTAGTTGCTCTTTATGGAATGTGGATTTGCATATGGATTTATCCTTGTCAAGTTTATTCACACACAGTAGTCCATCTCACTCTCAAGAGCAGCAGCAGGAGAGAACAGAAATAGTCTCTGGCGAGGAGCTGAAGGGCTGAGTGGGAATTCCGTCTCCCCCACGTAGTCCATGGTTGACTTGGTAACCGTTTCTTCTCTTCTGTAGGGTGATGATTCTCACTTCACGGGCAGATTCAAAGAATTTGAGAAAGCGCTTCATCATGTCAGAGCTGTGAGCTGTGCACCTATGAAGTTCAGCCATTATTATTATAATAGCTCTGCTTAGAGCAGCCTTCTTTTCCCTGCTTCCAAAAGGAAGAATCTGAGGCTCAAGAATTTATCCAAGGGCATAGAACCAGCTGCAGGTAGAAAACTCAGATTTTCTCCTTGTTATGGAGTAGAAGGTGGTGTATGTGTGTGTGTGTGTGTATGTGTGTGTGTGTGTGTGTGTGTGTGTGTGTGTGTAGAGAAGAAAAAGAAAGAGGGTTGAGTGGTTGATCTTGGCCAAACCGTGACAAGCCTGGAGTTGTTCAGAGCATCAATAATAGAAGACTTTCTAAAAATAGGCTTTTTCAAATGCTGGGTCTATAGAAACTATTTGTAAACATGAAAACCAATCGAACTGAAGAGGTACTTTGGAGGAATACTAAACCAATATATTAGTCTTCTGAAGGATTTATGGAGTAAAAGGCAGGGAGGAAATGGCTAGATTAGGGCTGTCCAGGGAGCAATTAGCGTCACTTACAAACTATTAAAGCACTTTGTCCTTAGAAAACAGAAATTCAGAGAGAAAGGTTTCATTTTCCCTTTGACTATGCAGGCTCTCTGATGCCAAAGCAAAAAGGTTGTTGTGAAATTTGTAAGAGGTTGTTGAATGATTAATTCATGCTGCAGCTTTTAAGTCTCTGTACTTTTGGTACCTTGGGTTGTGATTCTGTCATTGTCACTAACCAAGCAGCTTCAGGCCAAATCAGGTTTTATGGAGGAGGCAGAAACTGTTGAGGGATGCTATTGGTGGCCCAGTAGGTGGCAGCCTCCCCTCTGAGTTAATGCCTTGAGAGAGGCATGGGGATGGGGTAGATTCTGACTTTATTGTTTCATTAAAAATACCTTCCCTTTTTTGAGGTGCACTGGGGAAAATGGCAAGTAAAGAAGATATGGCATTAAACATTTTCCTCTCTTATTCACATTGGACAATTACGTGCTGGCTTCTACATACATTTAGATAAACTGCTTTTTATTTAAGGTTGAATTGTTCTGTGTGATACCTTGCTGAGCAGATGCTGCATCTTTCCTCCACTGTTGAAGAGCCTTATTACTTTGCTTTTACTTTGCAAAAGATTCTTTGGGTAAAAAGCAAGTAGATGTACCATGGGCACAGAAACAGAGTCCTTATATTTGGGGGAGAAATTTTTTAGTATTTCTTTCCATCTAGATGAAAAACAAATGAACAACCCTCTCCTCTCTACCAAGTATCTGAGAATGTTGACCCATGGTCTTTGGCTCCAGCCTCTTCTCGCAGAGGCTGGTGTTCTCATACTTTAGTCTGCCTGAATATCACCTGCTCCATTCCCCCTGGTTTTCAGGGGGTGGGTGGACTAGTCCATCTGCTGCATCTGAGGTTACAGGTCCAGCCTTTCTGGCTAACCCACTTGTCTCTATATTTCCTGGATAAGGAAAAGGAAGGGAGACGAGTGGGGCAGCGGGGGGGGGGGACGACAGAGAAGAGCTAACATTTATTGCATATTTTGTACCAGGCACTGTACTAGTTATATAGATTCTTTTATATAATTTTTAGAAGAAGTGAGGGGGTTTGTGATGATGGGGATGAGATTGATATCGTCTCCATTTTAGGGGTGATAAAATGAAAACTCAAAGACTTGCCCAAGGTCACTCGGCTAGTAAGAGCCAGAATATGAAACAGAAGTTTTTAATTAGGGGATATCCAATTTATTTCTAATACCCAGTCCTATTTAAAAAACATATTGGCATTTACCCTTGGGCTAGGTGGAACTAGTGTTTTGTCACCAAAACATGCCTATCCTGAACCTTTTTGCCTTGAAATGGTTCATGCCTTGATTTGTGTGGACATCTCTAGAGCGCCTGGTGAACTATCTTTAAGGGTTTATTTGCACGAGGAGGAGGAGTTCAAATCTGGACAAACACATGCCTAGAAGTTGGAGGGTAAGGGTCTGCAAGAAATACATTTCTTGGGTTTCCTCTAGCCCAGCCTGGGTGCTGGAACTCAAGGACTGAAAATATATCAGAGCTGTGTGAAAACTCAGTAAGGCACAGGAAGCATAATATACTGAGGGCTAATGTTATAAACGAAGTCAGAAAGGTATGAAGGAGAAATGTTGCCTCATTTCAGCAACTTCCAAAACTACAGGATCAGTCAAATCAGTTTTGACCCGGACTCTGGAGTATCATGAGCAAATGAGAGCGACTGGGCTTCTCTTGGTGAATGGGCTGCATGCAGCCAGAGAAGTGTTTCGTGACTGCTGTTTGTGGAGCATCAGGAAAACCCTCATTATCCAAAAAAGAACTTATGGCTGAATGTTTTGCACTGGGCTTGGGATTTTATGGTAGAGAACTTTGGCATTGTTTTAAATTATACCTAGAAGGAAGTCCTTACTTGATCAACAAGCAATTCTGATTCTTACCCATTTAATGGGTCCCTTGAAGTGAGATTCATGGGGAGGTAATGAGCAGACAAGAAATCTTGCTTAATTAGGTCTTTGGTTGATATTAACATGATATTAACACGATCTGTATTCCCTTTTATTACCCCTTCCTGCCATCTAACCCATTTCTGAAGGGCAGAGTAATTACTAGAAGTAAAAGGACTGACCTCACCCAAGCTCAGTGAAGGGAGTAAGGGTAATGCTTTTCCAAAAATAGCTGCTAGAGGAAAGAGGACATAACTGTTGCCACCTTCAAGTAGTTGAAGACCTCTTTTGCACAAGAGAGGTTAGACTTTGTTTTGTATGCCTCAAGAAGTAGACCTTGGGCCACTGGGTAAAAGTGACAGAAAGACTTTCATCTGAATGTAAGGGACAACTTAGAGACCATCAGAGCCATGCAGAGATGGGATGGGCTGCTTTGCAAGACAGTGATTTCTCTGCCACTGGAGATGACCAAGCAGAGATTAGAAGCCATCTGCTGGGATTATTCTAAAAAGAGGGACAAGGAAGGATTAGAGTAGGTGCCACTGATTTTCTTTGTAATTCTGAGATCTTGAGAATCTATGATCATGTGACAAGACTGCCTGGATTTTACTGAATCAAGTGAAAGTAATTTTTTAACAGTAAAAAAACCCCTCTTTTCTTGTGACTATAATAAATGGTTTAATTGCCCAAACAGAATAAGAAAGCTTAGGTTTCCTTGACCCTTGAATTGGACATAAGAGGGCTTCAACCCTCCTCTTTTGTAGCTTTAAGATCTTACAAGTCTGCCCAGGATTTTTGCTGCTTCCTAAGGCTGTTGTGATCTTGATTCTGAGAGCAGGTATATGGCTTCTGTTCTATTTCTACATCATTCTGGTGCAAAGATTGGTTGCTTTACTGATAAGCCACTCACAATAAGTATTGATTGAATTTTTGTAGCACTTACTTAAGGTTTGGAAGTTGTAGGGTGGGGATTCCTTTGTATAACTTACAGCCTCCCTTAATTTTTCTTGTCTATATTACTCTCTTCCTTTCCCTTTCTTAGAACATGGACCAAATTATTCATGCAGATCAGTTCTGTGCAGGGAACTAAGCGTTGAAGGATCTGGCCTTCTAACCTGTATAAATCATAAGAGATAAAGCTTCCACAACAAATTAATTATAAAATCTTAGAGGCTATCACAACAAAAATTTATTTCCTATTCTTGGTGGATGTCCAACAGGGGTCATCAAGGAGCTCTACTCCATAATGCCACTCAGGGACCCAGGCTGTCAGCGGCACATCCATTTCAACACATCAAACACTTCTATAAACTTCTACTTCAAAACGAACATACAGACTACTTTTCATAGTCCATTGGCCAGAAGATATCCCACGTGGCTCCACTAACTTTATGGGACTGGGAAATATAGGGAAACCCTAGAATAGTTTCTGCCTCCTATCCAAAGCATAAAATTTCCCAACAAAGATATCTCTCTTCTCAAAAGGAATTCTTATACCTCTTACCAAAAGAATATTTTCTTTTTCAATTTATATTCCTATTTTCAACTTAATTCTGTCACACTTCAGCAATAACTTCTGAGATAAATCCTTAAATTAGGAAGGTAAGAACTCTGCTTGGCTGAGGTTGCGTTTATGTTTGTTGTCCAACTTAATGGGCACTATTTGAAAAGTTTAGATGAACCCACAGCTATCTAAATGCAATACATTAGACTAGCTTGGAGTCACAAATTATTTCTGACTTAGGAATTAATGGCCTTTATTCTTTTAATGGCCTGTGCCTTTTTATCTAAGACTTTCCTAGCCCAATCTTTAATAGCATCAGTATGCATGTCACTATTTCCACTATTCGAGAATGGATTATTTACCTCTAGTTAAAGATGCTTGAGAATTTTTATTACTTCTGACAATACTGATGGTAGAAGAGAGATATTCTAATCTAGGTTTGAATAGTTTCACAAATTTGGTCTGTCTTTTCAAAAACTGCAATTATGCTGAAAAGCTCAGGTTTTAGATTTCAGCTCTGTATCAGCAGTATGTTTATGGTTATGGAAGGTACTTGGCCTCTCAGTTTTTGACAACTGCCATTTCTGGTTCATAATGCTAGTTAGAGTATTTCATCAATGAGGCCTTTTATCCCCCACTTTTTAAATAGATGGCTTTTAATTTAGGCCATCCTTCCCTTCCTCTACTCTTTATGCACATATTTTGTAAACTTTTCTGTAAGATAAACTTGTGTACGGGCATGGTGCCTCAGGAATTCCTACAAAGTGGCTCAATGTCAACACAAGTGAGAAATATCTTAGGAACACATGCTATCTCAAAATGCCATATTCATGCCAAAAACACATCTTTTACCAAAGCAAGCAACCAGATAAAATCAAACAGAGCAAGAACACCCGCCAAATAAAAAAATGCAGTGAAGACATACAAAATATTGTTTCAGTCATAAATGTTGACCCTGGCCCTGGCCTCTCTCTGCCAACGAGGGCACAAAGACCCAGAGGGTGAGACTCAGCCCACCCCAGTGATAAATCCAAGGGCCAAATGTGAGTTTTGTGTTGACTGCCTACGAAAACACAGGACCCCACAAAATCACAAGTATGGAGGGTATGAGAAGGCTGAGAGAGAAAGGACCAAGCAGCCTCCTGCCCTCATCATTCCATCACTTAAAACTGCATGGACTTCTCACCATGTGCCAGATGCCACACCGGGTGCTGGGGAGAGAACCAAGGGCAAAGAATCCTGGCCCTCAAGAAGCTTGCTCTCTGTTTTTCTAACAGTGAGTCAAACTTCATCACTTACTCAGAACTGAGCCTTCTGACACATAAGCGTTCCTCTTCATGGATTCCAGACCCGAGAGGCCTAGCTCCTCCAAATATGTGCCCTACTTCTGCCTGAGATGTTTATCAGAATATTGTTATTTCTGCATTATTGTACCATATGTCTCCCCTTAAAATCAAGAAAGCTTATCCTGGAAAAGTCATTTAAGCTACCAGTTAATCTATAAATATTTTGCATAATGCAAGATCCTGCATGGAAGGCATAAAGGCTTGGTAGTGTGAATGCAGGCAGGGGAGGGAAAAGTTAAGAGCAGGAAGATGTAGGGGCCTGCGGGTTGCCAAGGTTGTACACGTCGTGAGCTGCATCTGAGAAGAGGATCATAAAAGGGAGCTGGGGGACCCAGCAGGAAACGCGCTTCAGTTAGATGGTTCAAACGGTTTTTAATGAAAGGACTACTTACAGAGATGGGGATGATGAAAAGGGAAGCAGCAAAGGACACTGAGGCACACAGACACCAGCAATAGCAGGAAGTCACAGGAAGGACAGTGTTACAGGAGCCACTATGCTATTTCCACTACATCTGCAGTCGCTTCCTCTACTGAGGTCTTGAAACCCTCCAAGTCATCCATGAGGATTCTAACTAACTTCTTCCAACTTCCTGTTAGCGTGGATGAGCAAAGAAAGTGGTTTCTTGAGATAGAACCAACTCCTGATGAAGATGCTGTGAAGATTGGAGAAATGATAGCAAAGGATTTTGAATTGTTTATAAACTTAGTTGAAAAAAAGCAGCAGGGTTTGAGATGACTGGCTTCAACTTTGAAAGAAGTTCTGTGGGCAAAATGCTATCAAACAGCATTGCAGTCTACATACAAATCGTTGGTGAGAGGAAGAGTCCATTGATGCACAAACTTCATTACTGTTTCAAGAAACAGTATGCCATGCCAGCCATCAGCAACCACAACCCTAATCAGTCAGCAGCCATCAGCACTGAGGCCAGACCCTCCACCACCATTATGACTCACTGAAGGCTCAGATGATGGTTAGTATTTTTAGCAATAAAATATTGTTAAAATTAAGCTTTGTACATTGTGTTTTTAGACACTGCTATTGCACATATTGCACATTTAATAGACTTCAGTCTTCTGTAAACATACATTTTACATGCACTGGGAAACCAAAAAATTTGTGTGACTCACTTTATTGCAATATTTGCTTTATTGCAGTGGTCTGGAACCAAACCCTCAAGTATGCCTGTATACTTTATACTTCATTGTTTGGAAGAATCCAATTCCCTATATTAAGTCTCTTATGAATTGAAAAACAGAGTAGCTTGTGCTTGTTGCACTGAATCTTACTGAAAGCCATGTCCTACTATGATTATCCTCTTTCTATTTGAAGAAGTTGAAAAGCTTTCTTAGGTTGCTTTGCGGCTAGGATTCTGGATGTGAGTTATGCTGTCTTTAAAATGCACTTACATGTGATTTGAAAGGCAGGCTTTAGGTGGCAGCTATCTCCCCAAGGTGGGGGAAGCAAATTCTGTGAGGTGTATGTATGGGCAGTTGTTAGACTGCTTGTTCCACTGTGGGGACACCATCTTCCTGGGAGCAATGGCAGCAGTGGTAGCTGAAATATCTTTGTTGTCGCAGTGACGGTGTTAGGACCTTATATTTCAGTCTAGTGGAGGCCTCCTGACTTTTACCCCTTGAGCCTTTCCATTGTTTAAAACAACCCAGTTCCCTGTATTAAATCTCTTACTGATTGAGAAACTTGCAAGTTTCTTTTTGTTGCAACAAATTCTGACCCTTATACAAGGTCAATTCACTTATGGAATTAAATTCAGTTTTGAAGTGTAATGTGACGTTTTAGAATTTATGTGAAAAGAGATGGAGGTTTGTTGAAACCAAGCAAAGCATTGTTTGATCTTGAAGGTTAAAAAAAAGCCAATGAGAGAATTCATTTCCAAACGATTAGGTGGTATTGTTTAATAGAATGCTCACAGGGCCCCTCAGAAAATATCTGTTCTGAAGATGAAGGTGGCCAATTGCAGAAGGCAAGAATGGAACCCAGGAGGCTTTGGCTTCAAGAAGGAGGTCTGGGGCACGACAGACTGGCTGGGCAGTAGTAAGGGCTGCTAAACTGGGCAGATTCTATGTAACATCACTGAATACTTGCCCGCCTGAATCAATGAGGAAAGTCATGTGATGAAAGTGTTTGTGTTACCTTGCTAACAGTGTGGACTTGCTAAGGCTGGGTTTGACTGAGATGCTCAAGGACCTTAAACTCACCCAGAGTAAAACCACCCATATGTTGGCTGGTCCCAAGGACAGTTTTCATAATTGCCCTATGTTTCAAACTGAAGGACTCAGCATTTCCTTAAAACCATCATAAAGAATCTATTTGCACTAAAGCATTCATGAACAATGAAGATTTTACAGACAGCTTCATAGGAGAGACTGAAGATGTGATTTACGTTACATATGCCAGAGATTTTCACTAGGAAAATTCCCTTTAGACGTCTCCCTTATCCTAGGTCTTTCCTTTGGCCAGTAGGCATAAAATTCGCCTCTCTCTCATGATGCTGGCCATATTCTTGGCAAGTCTGTCACAGACATTGGTGGACACTTTTGGAGATGGACAGAGGAGGGCTGGGCAGACGTGCCAGCAGCAGATTCCTGATAGCTGATTAGAAGGAGCTCTCCAACCATCTCCTCTGTCATCTTAACGTAAATAAGGAGACTTACAGGGAAATGCCAAGGCCTTTGGGAGTTTTTCTCTCCAGTTATGAACCGAGATAATGACATCTTAGTCTCATCTTCTCTGTGATTTCCATTCTTTTCAGATTATCACGGAACAATTTCCTGTTTCCTGACAACAAGAAAGTGGGTAACAGTGGCTGCCTTTTTAAAAACTAGAAAAATTATTGTAGGTGAGAAATCATACTGAGACTTCGGCCCCAATAGTCCTGGAGACGCCTGGTTCAACATGTCAGTGGCCACAGGCAATGGTTTCCCCACAGAATTGCCACATAAATGCTTAAATAATTAAAGCAGAAAGTGTCTGCTAAAAATGGAATTACATAAGCAATATAGTATTGAGCGCTCTACCATTTATCAGTGTCTGCCATGTTTTTACTTGTATTTCCTCAGTTGATTCTCTCAGCACACCTTAAGGAAAGTATTATTAGGCATGTTTAACAGTTGTGTCTGGGGGTAAGAGAAGTGAATTCATTTGTTTGGGCCATAGAGCTAAAAAATAGTGAAACAGAGTCAGTGAGAGATCTGAGTTAGAAGTGTGTGTGTGTGTGTGTGTGTGTGTGTGTGTGTGTGTTGGTGGGGGGTAGGGAAGAAACAAAAATCGCCCCCCCCCCATAGTTTTCGATAACGATCTTTTTCCGACAGCCGAAACTGAAGGGAAAATGTTAGCTTTACTCTGTGGCTAAGACGATGCTGAAAAGACAGAAGCTGGAGCAGCGAAACAATACTATGAAATGTGTAGAGACAGTAATCCATTTCAACAATTACTTAACATAAACTTTAATTATTACAAAATCAGCATTTGTGTGCCGAAGAAAATTAGAAAATACATGTGAAAATAAGTAAATGAAAACATCATGGTCTCACTACCCAGTGATAACCGCCATTTCCACCCTAATCCATATACTTTCAGGTCAGCATCTGTATTTACATATACATATGTACTTTTACAGAAGGAGATCATACTGCATGTACTGTTCTGTAACCAGCTTCTTTCACAGTTAACAATTTCCATATTTCTTTGCCAATAAATTTGCTTTCTGGCTCCCCCACCAAACTATGTGTGTACGGCAATCCCCCCCCCATCCCCCCCGCCCCGGCCTGGCTTTGCCTCCAAGCTCCCTTTCTTCTTTGTAATGTTAGAATCTGGCTATGTCCCTTTCACAATTGCACCTTATCTGTGAGTCAGAGTTTTCATCTATTTTTCTAAGTATAAAAATAGAAGGTAATGGATTTAAACAAGGATTTAGAATGAGACAGCATGAATTCTTTATCTGAAGTCCAAATTGTGTGGGTGTACACACACATGCACATGTGCGTACCGTGTGTTAACGAGATGGACATAAATGACAAATGCGTGGTCTGGTGTCAAGATTTTGCCTCACTTTATAGAGTTTCTCAAGTTATAATCCTGTTCGGAGAAATGATGACTCGGGCCCTCCCCACCCCAAGATCTGACATGACTTCTGGATTGTTACTCAAAAGAGATACATACATATCAGGGTTATCTGGGGGTTAGGGTAGGACTTATTATTCCAGTATTTCAGGTCCCTAAACAACAACATCCTGCTACTTTCTTACAGCAGCCCCTGAAAAGTTGAGACACATTTTGTGTGGGACAAGCTCCTCTCTGGAAGGTGAAGTCAACCTAGAGGCATCATTTGGTCTTGCTGGTATTTTATTTTACACAGCATTTTTGCAGCATTGCTTCTCCTCCTCAAACTTGGCATCCTGCTTTGTTAGACTGTATTGACTAAAAAGATTACCTCCAAAATTTTGAGGGTTAATGGGAAATTTGCTTGGAAGATTTTTTTCACGTTAAAAAACATAGCACATACACCATTTGAGGATTGCCAGGTTTAATAAACGTGGACTGGCACACAGTACTTGAGGGTCAGTGCTCTTTATTATGTTTCCAAATATTTAAGTATTGACATTTTATTGAAATACATATGAAGCCTGTTAACTAGACCTGCAATTTTTTCTTGAAGTCTATTTTACTGCATTCCAATTCTTCATAAGTTAACTAAGATACTAAAGATGGGGAAAATTAGACCTATGTATTGGGGAGATTACTGGTAAGCAAACTGAGACATTATATTGCAACTGGCCAAAGATGGCAATAAATGTTATAAGCAAAAGAAAAAGGTGAAATGGCATGTGAGAAGTCCTTTGGTCCATAAAGTGGAAGGTCAGGGGTTTGACCTTGGGTCCTCTGAGTTCTTTGCCCCACTATGTCATGTTTTGCTGCTGTCAGTTCTTTGTCTATGGCTACAAATCAGTGCTGCTAATTGATGAAAAGTGTTGAAATATGTTCTCAAAGGCAATTGTGAAACTGCCTCCCACATGTTGTAAAGATGGGATATGTTTTTTTGGAGCTGAAGTAGGTGGGCATGTGGCTGTGTGGTGGGCTGTGGATCACAAGACTTCTCTCTCTCCCTTCCAAATCTTATAATCTGTTAAATGTGACACAAAACTCAACCCAGTGAGCAACCTGTCTTCTCTTGGGGGACTGAACATAGTATCTCTCCTTCCTTCCCCAGGAAAAAAAATCTGCAGCTTTGGGAATTTAGGAACATTTTCAGAAGTAAAGGTGTAGTTGAAAAGGAACACCTAGGAGTTCCTGTTGTGGCTCAGTGGAAACGAATCTGACTAGCATTCATGAGGACACAGGTTCGAACCCTGGCCTTGCTCAGTGAGTTAAGGATCCGGCATTGCCATGAGCTGTGGTGTAGGTTGTAGATGTGGCTCGTTTCCTGCGTTGCTGTGGCTGTGGCATGGGCCGGCAGATGCAGCTCCGATTGGACCCCTAGGCCTGGGAACCTCCATATGCCACGGGTGTGGCACTAGAAAAGATAAAAAAACAAAAACAAAACACATAGCTAAAAGATCAAGTGATTCTGATGGTTGTTTCTCTTTGACCAAATTCACAGGGGACAGAGAAGCCTTAGAACAAGAGAACTAAAAAAGTGATTTCAATCTAGACTAATGTGTGTTGCTTCATATTTACTTCTGTCAGTACATTAATCATGTCTTATTATGCTTCACGCTGAAGTTATATTTAAAAAAGTCCTAATGATAACATTGATGCATTGTCCTTTGTTGTGAGTATAAAGACTTAATTTGATGAATAGAAGTTAAGAAAATGTTTAATCTTCCATTATAGTCTAATGATTGAGATTCATCCATCTGCTCTATAATAATGATAATTTATCATGAATGAGAACATACTTATAAAATTATGGAGGCATATGACAGAAATCAGCTTCTTTTTCCTAATTCAAAATTTTTTATCTTACTCCCTTTTTTACTGACATATGTTTTTATCTTTAAGGTTATTCATTATGTTCCAGATTTCCTCCCACCTACACAATGTTATCATTAATTACTTAGAGGGACTGGAAAATAGAAGAGAACAGAGACTTCTAAACATATCATTTCAGTCAATTCAGCAGTCCTGTAGCAATTTATCTGTTTCCTTTATCTCCCATTTGCTGTCCTGAAAGGTTTTATAAGAAATTTGAATGTTCCTTTTTCTATCTAGCTAACCTTGATCTTATGTTTTGAATGGGTAGTAAATTTTTTGGAGTTGGGGTTGACTATGGAGAAAGTGTGAGTGTGTCATTGGGGTAAGTCAGGGTAACACGTTGGGTTTTCATTTTAGCCTTGAGAAGGCACACACAGGAATGTCAGAGAGTGGACAATCCTACAGAAATGATTCTTTTAGCAGCTTTAGTATCTCTGCCCAGAGGGTGTTCTTTCCTGAACTTTAGCAAGAACCAAGAGATGGAAATACCCGATAGAGTTACACACGATTTGGATGGAGGAAGAAACAGTACCTTAGAGAATTCGCTAATGAAATTAGATGGAACGGTGTCAGGACATCCATGGGCAGAGAGGAAATACCTGTGAGGAATGAGGTCTGTTGGCAGAGGAGTGATTCTGTCTGGACGTGGATAATTTTATTTGGAAATAACTTTCGGTTCTCTGAACAAGTGGACTTGGAGTCAGAAAGAACATATTAGAAAAAAATTGCTTTTCCTGACATTCAAGCTACTCTAGGATTGGATGATAAAAGGTGTCAATGTCATAAAGAAGTCTATACAACAATGTAATTTGAGGAAAAGGCCAGTTGACCTGCTGGCTAAATGATGAGAACCATAAAAAAGGCAGGTACCAAAAGTTCAGGGAATTTAAAAAATTCGTACACACACAGTGTTCAGATAATTAAAAAAAAATATCCATGTTCCTAGCATGGTAATTTTTGCTGTATTTTTCCAGATCCAGCTTTTAAGTCACGTTTTAACACTTGCAGTTAAAACTTCTTTTTGTTTCTTGTGGATTGGGCTCCCCTCTTTGGAGATACCGTCCTTGTGAAATCAGTGTCTTTTCCTTCTGTATCTTTATTCTCTTACTGCGTGTGTGTGTACCTGGAGAGAGTTTTAACTTCCACAAAACGACATCACACTTACACACACCCTTCAGCAACTTGCTCTTTTCACTCAGTATTGTTTCCAACATTTATTCATGTTGATATTTACAGCTCAGTTTATTTAAGTTTTATAGTATCATATTGCAGGGATATATAATAATTTATATATCTGTCTCCCTATTCAGGAGTTAGGTTGTTTGCAGTATTTGGCTGTTATAAGCACTCTGCAGCAAACATATTTCTGCATCTCTCCTTGGGCATTTATGTGAGGTTCTTTCCTAAGACATGTCTGTTAGTAGTAGAATATGTGAATCATAAGGTATGTAAATATTTGAGATTTCTAGATATTGCTAATTGCTCTCCAAAATGTTTCAGCTGCCTTTTACTCCTATTAGCAGCATATTATCATTTTGTCACATTCTACACTTTTAAACTTTTGCCAGTTGATCTAGTTATCTAAGGTTTTTCATATCACAAGAAGCCTGGATGGCCTCTTGAGGTCCTTTTAGGTCTAAGAAGCTATTTATTCCCAACACACAGAATTAAATCCCACTGTGACACTTCCTCATGAAACTGCTGTTTTACTAGTGATTGACTTAAACTGTAGCTCAGTATTTTAGAACAACTTTTTATGTTGGTATTCCTGAAATTTCTGGTGTTGCAAAAATAATAAAAATTACTATTGCCAAATTTTAATGCCAGGTACACTCAAGGAATTTATACTAAAGCAGTAATGAGTAAACCCCTGCCACATGGGCCAAGAAATGATATGTGCCATCTAGTCTCTGCAAGACAAAACCACATCTTTTGTGGGCCCCCTGGACCATTGCTGGGGGGCTTCGGGGAAGTTAAGGAGCCAGCCCCACACTGGCTTACTTTCTGGGAGTACCACAGGCTCTGGCAGCCTTCTCTTCCAGCCCTAAATCTAATCATTCTACCCATCTCTCCATGACGGAAAAGGAATTTCAAATCCGGTAGCCTACCACACAAAGGCAATGATTTCTGAATTCATTCCTCCCAGAATGGAGAGTAGTGCTCTAGAAGTGACTTTTTTTTAAAAGATTGCACCACAAAATATGAAAGTTTCTGGACCAGGGGTTGAATCCAAGCCACAGCTGTGACCTGTGCTTCAGCTGTGGCAACGTCAGATCCTTCAATCCACCGTAGCTGCTGCAGATGGATTCTTAACCCACTGCACCGCAGTGAGAACTCCGCAGGAAGTGACATCTTGAAGAAAGATCAGGCTCCATGAGCCATAGTAAACTTGAGAAAAGAACTTGAACTTGAGAAAGCGGACCCAAGGTTAAACCAACGCATTTATTTTATCAAACAGCTGACAAAACCGCTTAAAAGCAACTAGAAACAAACTAGTTTGACTAATTTAATGAATTAGCATCTAGAAGTGTCTATTTATGGGAACAGAAAATTGAAATCATATGAAAAATAAAGAAGTAACAAAAACACACAAGAGTTAGGTCAAAATAACCCGAAGAGATCCTGCCGCAGGTTGAGTTAGAGAATCCCCAAGCCCTAGGGCTCTTCTCAGGGTTTTCATGGGGACACCCTGCCCGGAGAGTTTTCCTCCCTTGTACTTCTTTGATAAACTATGAAGATGAAATAAAAGTTGTTAAATGAAAATGAATAATATTGGGTGGCTGGAGAAACTCTTCCGGGTAGGTGGACTATTTTACGGTGATTCTCCGAAAAGAGAAACAGTGGGCACATTATCTCCAAGTAGCCTCCCTTTCAACGCCTTTCTAGATAAGCTCAGCTGAGCACCAGGCAGGTTTCTTCAGGGTCAGGACAGGGTTTGGAACTTACACTTCCTGCTTCATAAGGTGGAGACAAGATGACCACGTGGCCAGAGTCGTTGGAAGGTAGCTACTCATGGAGACTCATTCTAGGTCTTTAAGTCTCTCACAAACTCATAGAATTACTTTAAAATTTACGTTTATTAAAATAATAGCCAGGACTTAAACAGCATTTTGCACATGCCTAGAAATTTCTGTATATGAACTCCTTCAACTCTCATAACAATCACTATATCTATTTCCCCAGTTTCTGATGGGGAAACTGAGGCACAGATCAGTTGAAAGAGTAAACTCCAGTACACGCAACTAGTTAGCAGCAGAGCTGGGATTTGAAACTGGAGCTAAAGTCTGTACTTAACCACTGCATTATTCGGCCCCCGATTTAAGGCACTGTTTACCGCCTCTTTCCAGCTTTTATACAAATAAAAAGCATGCAGCCATGCATTTGCATTTCAGCTTAAGTGACCGTTCCCACTTGGGTCCGTTATCTTTTAACTATTTTAATATGCCAGGGCCTCAAACAGAAAAATCGGGTTTAAAAAAAAAACTTGTCATACCCTGTTTACTTTAACAGACAAAATACAATTTTAGCAATGCTCTTTTGATGGAGACATAAAAACATTGAAAGTGTAAATAAACTATCAGGCCAAGCAAATAGCAATTATTTTGACATTAAACAAGATATCCATCTGCTTTCCCCTGTAAAATAATCTCGGACAACATCTAAAAGACACCAAGACCACGGAGCATTCAGGGCACTAATGTATGCACTGCATGGGGATAAAAGCAGCAAATGCTGGTGGATCAAAGGGGGCCCTAAGCAATGAGTAATGTAACACTCATCTCAAATTAAACAGCCGTCTCCATGATGTGATGCAGAGTTGTCTACTCCACTTTCTTTAGCAGCTGACAGAAGAGAAGCAGTAGTCCTGGAGAAAGAATCGGGGAGGAGGAGGGCAGAGATGGCTGGGGTGGGGCAGAGGAGGGGACATAAGACAGAGGAGGACATCTTTTGGTTCTGGCTCCTACTCTGCACCACAGAACGGGTGAAAGTCTGCCCATCATACCCCATTCTGGTATCGTGGTGCTTGGAGTCCTTCCCCTTAACCTCTGAAAGCCTGTGCTCTGGAGCAGAGGTGTTTAGAATCTGGAGAGTCTTTGAGAATGGGATGAAAATACTAGAGTGTCCACAGAGAAAGATGCACAATGGCAAATGCAAACATTTGCACCTAAACTTCAGGGGCGCAAGGATTCATGGTGACCCATCCATGTGCTCAGAGCCACCCTTGCTTCATAGATCCCAAGAAAAAAACCCCATTTTTAGAAATTGTTCAGCCAAACGCTACTGAGGAAGTATCATAACGTACTTTTGAAAGGACATATTCCTAGTTACCCACTTCAGAAGCATCAGTTCAAAAATCTCTGCGTGTAAGACCCATGACTCTGTATCTTACACAATTCTTCCTAGGCAATTCTGATGTAGACAGCTCAGTTCAGGTTCACGAACCAGCATCTGTAAACCACTGCTCTGGTGCTTTTAATTTTTCTAGCTCTGTATCATTGGTAACTTCATTTGCTTTGGAGAAAGAACACACGTAAGTAAGGAGACATTCCCAGGAAGGAGGAGGCTGAGCTCCCTGGTTTGCTCTGCCACACAGGACAGGGAGAGGACAGACTAGGTTGGGGACTTTCTCTGGATGAGTTTTTAAGCAAATTTTGCAGACTGGGTTCAGGTGGTTGTGTTGACAGTGTCACCCAAAACTGGGGAGAAAGAAGAGAAAGACTGGAGGCTCAGGCTATAAATGAGGTGCTTCTCCAGGGAAATACAGAACAGAGAGAGAATTGCTTAGACTGAGCCCGCGGGTAGGAACACAGAAAATGAGGTTAGGTCTTCGAACACAGAAAATGAGGTTAGGTTTATTAGTATGTCACTAGCAGCTGTAACAATTAGAATCAAAATCATACAATGGCTCAGACATAATAGGAGTTTCTCACCCAGACAATAAACCAAGACAGATGCTTCCAGTTGGTGGGTGGTTCTTGTTCAGAGTTGATTGAAAGACCCAGCCTTCTTCCATCTTGTGACTCAGTTATTCCCTAGGGCCTCACTGTCCAATGCATCCAGCCAGCATGTGGAGGAGACAAACCTACTTCTTAGGTCTTCGCCTTCTAGCCGTGGCCCAGGAAATCTCAATTACATGCTCATCCTTAACTAAAGGGGAACTAGGAAATATTTATCTGTGCTTTCAGAGACAAAGAAGAGTGTGACAGTTTTGTTTAGCCAGTCTCTGCCACTTCACATGAGGTTCCTCGCCACCCCCATCAACAAAGCCTATGGTTAGAGAAGGATCCTGTTGATAGCGGGTGAGGCAAAAGAATATCTTGGAAAAGGTGGATGAACGCATTAAACTTAAATCTAGGCCAATCCACATGAGACTGAATGTTTGTTACATTTCAAGGAAATTCTGAACTCCAGTGGCAGAGGATGGCATAGAAAATGAAGCAGGAAATGGCTAGGGCAGGGTTTTGAGAAACAAACAAGGCAGAGGACACTGCTCCAGTTCAAAGGCCTCTGGAGAACTTGTCTGAGATCACTCATTAGTTAAACAATATTTTATTTGATTTCCCCCCAACCCCGAATCTTGTACCAGGTCATGGGAACAATCCAACTCAGACTGGCTTCAATCATAAGGAAATTTATTGGCTTACAAAACTGTCATGCATGGTTGTAGTGTGGTTTTCGGGCAAGGGCTGATCTTAAAAGCAAGTCATTGATGTGGCTAAGATTTCAGTTTCTCTGTCTCCACTCTGCCTTCCTACTTAGTTGCTAAGTAAGTACATTTGTAAAAAAGTTTCAGCCATTTATTTCACACCAAAAAAGGACACCTAATAACAAACGTATTGGAAGGATAGAATCTCAGAATAGAAAATAATCCTTTAAATTGAATACATCTAACTTTATGAAAATATAATTATCTTTCCCTTTTCATAATTATCTAACTTTATGAAAATATAATTAGCTTTGGTGGCTGTGTCATCATGGATGTTGCCTCTCATAGAATGTGGGTACTCGAGTACGCACAGTGGACTCAGGAGGCTCTCGGTAGAAACATGCTTTTTCCTCTGTCCTACCAGGGAAAGGCAGATTTTTTTGAACCTTCCCATATATCTCCAGAAAATACCCTATCCCGCTCCCCCGCCCCAACTGCAATGTTATGGTACAACCTTCCTAGTCTTTTTCACGACGTCCAAACCAAATGACTCAGCATTTGTTCTCTTTGGAGAAATGTAACTGTCAAATCCCATTATTGGATTTTTTTTACCCAAACACCAGGACCATGTTCTTCTTTGTTCACCAGAATAAATGTTAAAATCTATATTTAGGTTGGAAAAGATTAATTGCATGAGTACAGGCTTAGGAATAATAGCTTTGCATAGAGCATAGATTTATATGGAAAATCCCAGGAATTGTGCTGAATGACATCTCATAAGGGGCAGGGTGTGAAGAGGCTCCTAAGGCAGCCTGGATTGATTGATGGAGCCCCGGTCATGACTAGCAATCATTTCACCATTCTCTCCACGGTCTTGTTCAGTTCTGGGTAGTCATTCTAACTGGACCAACAGCAGTGTTTTCTGAAAAGAATGGGTGATGAAGGGAAGAACCAAGCACTATGTCACATGTTAAATTGCTGTGGGAACTTAACATTGTTATCTTGGAGAAGAAAAGATGAAGATGAGGCTGATAACAGAGGGCCCTGCAACTAAGGTCGCTTGGTGTGACTCTCAATACTAAACAAAAGAGGGAAAGTTAGAGAGTGAGACTTCAGCCCAAATATAAAGAAGTGTTTTCTGACAATTGCAGTTTTCTAGAAGTGAAATGGGCTCTTCAGGAGAAGAAGTGAGTTCCTGTTAAGAACAGTGTAGAGGGACAAGATATTACCTCACATTTATTAGAATGGCTAGCATCAAAAAGACGAAATAACAAATGCTGGCAAGGATGTGGAGAAAAGGGAACCATTGTGCACTGCTGGTGGGATTATAAACTGATACAACCAATATGGAAAACAGTATGGAGGTTCCTTAAAAAATTAAAAATAGAGCTGTCCTAAGATCCAGCAGTTCCACAACTAGCAATTCCACATCTCGGTATATATTTGAGGGAAACAAAAACACTATATCAAAGAGATATCTGCCTTCCCATGCTCACTGCAGCACTGTTCACAATAACTAAGACATGGAAACAACCTAAGTGTCCACTGATGGATGAATGGAAGATGTGATACATATGTGTATAAAATGGAATATTATTTAGCCATACAAATGAGGAAATCCACCTTGCAACAACATGGATGGATCTCAAGGGAATTAAGCTAAGTTAAATAAGTCATAGAAAAACACACACTGCATGATCTAATTTATATGTAGAATCAAAAACAAAAACCCCAGACAAAACCCCTCCAAAATCATAGAAAAAGATCTGATTTGTGGTTTACCAGAGGTGAGGGATGGGGGAGGATAAAGGTGGTCAAAAGGTACAAACTTCCAGTTATAAGATAAATAATGTAATGTACAATATGGTGACTACAGTTAACACTGCTATATGGAATATATGAAAATTATTGAGAGTAAATCCCAAGAGTTCTCATTATAAGGATAATTTTTTTTCTATATGAGATGGATGTTAAATAAATTTATTGTGGTTATCATTTCATAATACATGTAAGTCAAATCATTATGCTGTACACCTTAACCTTATACAGTACTATATGTCAAGTGTAGCTAAAAAAAAAAAAACCTAGAAAACAAAATATAAAAAAGAAAATAAAACAGAATAGTGTAGAAGGGATTCTCGCTTTGAATGGAAAGTTGTCTTAGATGATACCTTCTAGCTTTGACATTTTCTGAAAGGGTACTGGATTTTGGGATAAAAAAAAAAACAAGCAGGCTCTGTACAGGAACAGAATAAGCCATCTCAGGAGATGGGAAGTGATCTAAGGCTGAATAAAATATGAAACAGTGCGTCTTCATTATCTGCAGCCTTAGCTCCTGCTGTTCCATCCAGACATGTCCTTCCTTCAAGTCTATGAATGGTTATACCCCCTTCAGCTTCTCCTCAAAACTTCCTGACTCCCAGCTTGAAGGGCTTTTCTCTTTTTTGAATTCCTGTGGCAAATCATGCATTACTCTTTTTTAAAAAAAGTTATTTTAAGGCTCCTAATAGAAAGTAATACACATTTATTATAGGGACAGCCCAGCCCTACAGCCAGTTTGCTGTGTTTCAAATCCAGGTTCCACTATTTCACAGCTATGTGATGATGGAACCCGACATGTACCTCAGCACTGTCGCTCAGTTTTCTCTTCTACACAGCAGGGATATCGATACCCCTATTTTATAGGATTTTTGAGAGATTAAATGAGTAAAATATGTAAAAAATCTCAAATAGTGTCTCCTTGTGGACTATTATAAGATATTAAAAAACAGAAAAATAGAAAGTACATCCCTTTTAACTTCACCACCCAGAGACAACCAAATTCTGTTTTCGCTTTTGGCATGGTTATGACCATACTGCAAATATGATTATCATTTTTAAATTAAATTCTGGGCATTTTTTTCTAGCTTATTAAAGCTCTTCTTAAAACCTAATCTAAATGGCTATATAATGATTTACCATGTGGCTGTGTCATGCACGACTTTTTAATAAGTTTTTACGTTTACTTTTTAAATAGTTATTTTCCACATTGAGGTTGTCTGCAATCTTGATTATTATAAATAATGCCGCAATGGATGTTCTCCTTTGGTATCCTTGACTCCCAGCACATTCACTCTCCTCCACTGATGTGAACTTCTTGCGGCCAGGGACCAAAATAAGGTCTTGAGAATACAGGTAAGGACATTCCCTTTCATCTGGATACTGATTTGATATATCACGTGTCAACAAAATCATTGCGCAAAATCAAAAGCGAATTAGTGAAACTATAGTTGAAATTCTGACTGAAGAACATGGGAGGAGAAGGGTGACTCCTCTCCTCCATCCAGAGTGACCCTCACTTTGGGATCAGCAGTTTCCTAGTCTTGACCCCACATGCCCCACCCTGGGGTCCTGGAGAGAGAAAGTGACAGGATGGGGATTTGGACCAGGGTCAAAATCATTCATGACCCACCACGTGAATCAGGTCAACGCCGGCCAGATGGAGGGCTAAAATGTCTCCAGTTTCCGTCTTGGGCCGAAATTTTAGTCCAGAAGAGGTCTCTCTGGGCGAGGAGCCACAACCCTGGAATTTGAGTCTGGGCTCCCTCAGGGAGCAAGGAGGTCACTCGGGGCTGGGCCCCTGGTCTCTGTGAGAGAACTCAGTCCCTTTAGCATGATCCATAGAACACGATATACAGAAGCCATGACAAGAGAAAAGAGAATGAAGTAAGAGAGGTATTGGAAAGACCATGGTACTACGGTAGTAAACAAGAGCTCCGGATAAAATGACAGGGAAAATTTTAGAGCTGAGAATGTATTTTATCTTATTCTTGCAAACAGTGAGCCTCCGTGACCCTCTCCAGAAATGACCCAATCCTGCTAGGTCATGTTTTGTTTAAGACAGTCAACGAGAGTTGAGGTGAAATTTAATGTATTAAGGAATCGGTGCGGCAGAGACTGATAACTGACCCCTTGTTAGTCCTTCTGTAGCAACAGGGGTCCTGATTTTTAGCTGGGTCCATGGCTTCCCAGAATAAAGACTATTTCCGAGTCTCCTTGGCGGCCAGCTGTGGTCATGTGAATAAGTTCTGGTAAATGGAGGTGAGCAAAAGTGATGTGAACAACTTTGAGGTCATACTGTAAGGAAGGCAGGCAGGTCCTGCCTGTCCTCTTTCGCCTGGCTGGAATGCAGTGCTGATAGTGATGACCTATCCTGAAACATGTGGGCAAGAAACACTGTGGATTGTGTGGTCCTCGAGATGGTGGGGCGACAATACTGAAGGAGCCTGTGGCCCTGTTACTATGGAGACACCATATCCACACTGGTCAGCTAATCCTGAACTGTTACACGATGAATTAATGTCTCTCTCGCATAAGGCACTATAGCCACGGGTTTATGTTAAAGCAGCTGAGTCTATACTCTAGCCAATGTACAGTCTCCAAAGCCCAGAAATAATTTCAGATCGCATATCTATCCTGATTTCTTCCCTTTAAGAGATGCATGCTTGTCTTTAAACACGAAGATACCGTAATCTACTTAAATGTTTTAAAGATAAAAACTTTCAGAGCAGCTTTACAAAAAATTGTGAAGTAGAGTTCTTGCATATCTCAGACTTAAGCTTCCCATATATTCACGATACATTTGTTATAATTAATAGTAATGCCTTCACACTGGGTCATTAACTAAAATCTATAATTTATTAAGATTTCCTTAATTTTTTCCATGAACTTTTTTTCTGTTCCAGGATCCCATCCAGGACATCACCTTATGTTTAATTATCAAGTCTCCTTAGGCTCCTCTTGGCTGTGACAGTTTCTTAAGACTTTCCTTGGTTTTGATGACCTTGACAGTTATAAGGAGTACTGGTTGGTTATCTTGTAGACTGTCCTACAACTGGGATTTGTCTGATGTTTTTCTCATGATTAGACTGAGGTTATGGGTTTTGGGGAGGGAGATCACAGAGGCAAGATGTCATTTTCATCACAACATATCAATGGTACACACTGTCAATATGGCTTGTTACTATTGATGTTGACTGATGTGGTGTTTGTCAGTTTTCTCCACTGTTAAAGTTACTTTTTCCCCCTTCCTTGTCCCCTCCCTTGCCATACTATCCTCTTTGTAATGAAGTCACTATATATATCACATACTTAAGGAGTGAACCATTATGCTTCACCTCTTTGAGGGCTGAGGATCTATATAAATTATTTGTAATACAGGAGATTTGCCTTTTGTCTCCATGTATTCATTCATTTATACCAGTATGGATTTGTGAATATTTATTTTATCCTTTGGTTTTTTTTTTTTTTTTTTGGTCTTTTTAGGGCCTCACCCATGGCATATGGAGGATCCCAGGCTAGGGGTCCAATCAGAGCTGCAACTGCCAGCCTACACTACAGCCACAGAAACACCTGATATGATCCAAGTCTGTGACCTACACCACAGCTCATGGTAATGCCAGATCCTTAACCCACTGAGCAAGGCCAGGGATCGAACTCACAACCTCATGGTTCCTAGTCAGATTTGTTTCCACTGCACCACAACGGGAATTCCAATACTTTGGGTTTTAAACCAGTATTTTAATTTTATAGCTCAAATTGTTCTAGCTTTGGCCACTGGAAGTTCTTTCAGTTGGCTACTCTGTCCCTTTGACATAAGTTCCATCACTGTGGGTTTTTTTTCCCTCACTAGTAATTCCTTACTTTGACATTTTAAGATGCTCCAGGCTCACTGTGTATCTTTCCTGTCCCAGTCCTAGTGCCAGCCATTTCTCCAAGAAGTCCCCTTTTCTTTTGTTACAGAATTTGGTATTAGAAACCAAGATCTGGGTGCTGGATGTGCTTGTTATAATGTACTTTCGATGGCAAAGGTTTGGCGGTTTGGTACATCATGATAATGCATTAGCATTTCAGCATAGGCTACATTCCAGAGTTCCTGATTTAATAGATGGGGACTGAGAATTTGCATTTCCAGCAAGTCCCAGGTGATGCTGATGCGTCCTGTTCAGGAACCACATCTGGAGAATCATTGCATTATAGGTTAAATGGGCTTTTGAGAGCAATCCGGTGATAGAGCACATTCCAAGTTTTAAGCTACTGACATGTACGAGGTGTCTTTTAGAATTTATGATGCTAGGTGCTAGCTGCTATAATTGGGTTCACTTATCCTGGGTCATTTACCCTAGGAATATATACAGTTAACGTATGAGACATGGCCAAATTTTTTAAAGACAAGTCAAATTAGAGTTTTCAAACTCATTATTTTTAAACCAGGAATTCAAACTCTCAGCTTTTGAACTAATAAAATGGAGTGTGGAAAGAGCTAAAATGGAAGGAGAGATACTCTCTATGGGCTTATACAGTAGAAAGGGAAATGCGTTCTGTCTGGTCCCAGGTGTTGAGTTGCTATCAAATGAAAGATAAATGTATTTTTTTCCAAGTAAGTTTTCTCTTTAGTAGATCTAACTTTACTCCAATGCACAGTCAGGAATTTGCAGGAAGGAAGGAAGATTATTATTTATATTAATATATTTTATTATGTTATTAATGACAGAAGTGGCCATCTTTACATATCTACTGTAGCTGTAGATTCCTAATGCTTTTGAACAAGCTCTGTTTAAAACTGCCACAAACCTAAATGGAGAATCTGTGAGTGGAGGGATGAAACTGACATCTATTGATGGTTGTTATTACTGAGCACAGGCTAAGCTTCTATACCAAATAGATTCCAAAATGCAATGGCTCGACCAGAATAAGTTTGTTCTTACTCACACACAAGCCTGGGCCGGGCCTTCCAGGATACTGGGGTGGCTTGCAGTGGGGGCAGGAGCAAGGGGATGGACGCTGGGTGGTTCCACTTCATGCAGTTGTTAAGGGACCCAGGCTGCCGTGTTCAGGGTGGCTTCAAAGTCTGTGTGACATTGTTCTAGCCCACAGACCAATTGCGGTGGCAGGGGAATGGGTAGTGATGATCCAGCCTAGGCCGTGTCATTATTGGGGTGGGAAGGCTTCCGGAGGAGGGCTGGGTAGACAGGAACAATCCTCATGGTAGGATTCTCACTCCTACCTAAGCCTCCCCTCACAGGAAGGTTGTAAACTGAGACGTTTGTACTTTCATGGAAATTAGCACACAGAAATAGTCTCCTAGGATTTTTAAACTTGAAAAATCCTAGCTCTACTTGTAGGTTAAAGGGCTTTATTCTTTTTTTTTTTTTTGTCTTTTTCCTTATCTAGGGCCGCACCCGTGGCATATAGAGGTTCCCAGGCTAGGGGTCTAACAGGAGCTGTAGCCTCCGGCCTACACCACAGCCACAGCAACGCGGGATCCGAGCCGCGTCTGCGACCTACACCACAGCTCACGGCTACACCAGATCCTTAACCCACTGAGCAAGGCCAGGGATCAAACCCACAACCTCATATTCTTAATTAAGAAGTTCAAGAATTGGACCCAGCAGATGGGGGCTGGTACTTCAGGTTGAGTTGGGCTGCTAGAGGCTGCTGGGTGCTCCAGGAAAGTAACGCGGAGTAGACAGGTGTTGTAGACAGATGGATGTGAGTTTGGCTTTCAGCTTAGTAACTTACTAGCTTTGTGACCTTGGGCAAGGTGCTTCAGTTCTCTGGATCTGACTTTCCTTAGTGTAAATTGGTAAGAATAGCAGCTTCCTTGTGACGTTTCAGGAGGGGTCAGATAGAATATAAAACGTACCCAGTGAATACTGATTCCTTTTGCTGAAATTACATGTTAAATGTGGCCACCATTCCTCCTACATATAAGGCCACCTCTGATTACAAAGAATATGTATTAATATACCTTTCCCGAAAGTCCCCAAACAGATTTACCTTCTTAGAGCCAAACACCTTATAACAACTTTAAATGGCTCTCACTCTGATAGAGGTGATCCTTCCAGTGTTCTCATGGGATATGGAAAATTTGGGTAATGTAGTAGCATTGGGACTTTTTTTCCTTTTTTAACCACATCTCTGTTGTCTCCATTTTTCCCTTTTATCTAGTAAAAGATCAAAATTAATTAAGTGTTTTGATGTATCAGGATAGCTCTCAGAGTAAAAGTGTTAAGATAAGGACACTGAACTTTTCCACATGATTGTAGCTCTATAACCAGAACACAGATTTACTGCCATGTCTTCTAGCCTCTGGGAGATTAATTACTGCACCAAATGCTGCTAGGCTGACTGGGTTTCTTACCTGAAGAGTGGGAAGATGAGCCTGCTCTTTTATGGGGTTATAGCTGAAAACAGCTTAGCAGGACTCTGACCAGGCATGAGGGCCTTGGGGGTGCTCACACCCTCGGCACTCCCCCACTCAGACTCTGGCTGGTGCAAAGGTCTGGACAAGCCGCAATTAGAACTGGGGGTGACGGTGACTGCCTCCACTTCCTCGCCTCCAGGATAATGATGGTGGGCATGGAGGCTGGTAAGCTTGCTGTCAGGAACGTGACGTGTTCCTCTACCAAGCTCTCCTGCTATTTTCCCCACTTAGAACCCAGAATATTTTAGTTTCCTTTGAAGCAGAAGACGTGAACTTAAACACTGAAAATCTCTCTTTTAGTCTCACATGATGTGAACGCTAGTTTAAAGCACCGCGAAAATGCTCCTGGGCGCTTACGAAGCAGCGGTGTGGGGCTCCTCTGCCCTCCCTGCAGTGGAGAGCCATTTCATAAGGACCTGTCAAGTTCTTATTTGATGGCTGATGAAACAAAATTGAAGAAAGTTGGATGATTTTTGAAACCTTTGGGGTCTTTTTCTACCAATCGTTTGTACTCCGTCTGCAAAGTCTGTCCTGCACATGCTGCATTCTTGTATAATGCCTTTCATTTCTGTTGACAAGCACTGACTGCTTTAAGGACCCTGTGCAAAGAAAAAGCTGATGCTCACTCGGCTCAGGATCCATTTTCTGTTTTCATGGTTTACTGACTCCGAATAAAGATGCAAAATGAGCTTGGAGGGACAATGCACATCAGATTACGTTCCCAATGAAAAGGGTTTGACAATCACAAACATTTCTAAGCTCCATTTAAGGACTTGTTTACTTACATCCGTAATATCCAACACCATCAAATCTCAGGACAGCAAATGAAGGTGGATGTCCTATGAAGTTCTGGGTGGGAGTGACTGACTAGAAATATTCAGGGGCTGTTACAGTGGGTCAGACTTCAGATCTGAATGACTAAGTTTCTGCAAATGATCTTTCATTGGCAAGAAGGCAGCTCCTTTAATCATGTGTTGAGTTCTGCAACCAGATTTACTATGAAGCCCAGTAAAAATTAGCAACATGGTCACCTGGTTCTACTTTTGAAAAATTTGCATAAATAAATAAAATAGCGTAGTCTGTTTCCTCTCTTACTTTCTTCCCATTGCACTTTTCTTTAAATTGGGTGGTGCTGAAATGGCTATAGGGATTTGGGGGTCCGGAAAAGGTAAGTTGAACTGGGGATGCATTTATTTAGGGTTTAGAGGGAAAATTTATGTAGTTTGAAGTCACTTCTGCGTATAGTTATTTTTAGTCATTCTGGTGATGGAATGACTTCGAGGAATACTTCCGCCCACTGGGCTAACACACCCAACTTTGAAATGAATGTGCAGGGCCAGAGGTTGGATCATGATATGAACATACTGCAGTGCCTAACACACACTAGGCGGGTCGTGATGGAAAGGCATGAACGGAAGTGCCTTACAAAACCAGAGGTGAAAATATCTGAAGGGAGGTTGTCATTTTCATTAAAGCCTAGTTAAAATAGATGTTCTCCCTGTCGGGAATATTCCTGATAATGAAGTCTACAACTATAGATGCACCATATGATTTCTCTTTTGATGAGAATTCAAATTTATCAGAATTCCTGAGGGTAGGACAGAATCTGTAGCAGTAACCATCTCAGGGAATTCATCGCTGGGTGAGGATGCATTACCTTTAAATTCTGGTGCAGATTGCTCTACTAAAGTCTGGTGGTTCCAGGTGAAAAGGCACACAAATTGTCACCGATTCAACAAATAGCCAAAAACGCTAGAGGCATAAGACTCCACCATGCTCAAGTCAACGTGTCTTACTAGAGCAGTTTGATTCACACTATTTTTCTCTCAATATAAGATAGTGGCAATTTAAAAATGCATGTTACTTTTTTGTGTACGCCTTAAGATGAATATTGTATGATTTTTCAGAATATGCAGCCAAGAATATAAAATAGAGATATATCAAATTATAAATATGTATTTTTCGGGATTTTATGTTCGTCATGTTAGCTTTTAAAAATGTAATTTTTTAAGGTCTAATCATTCACCCCAAATAAAAATCCATGTCCATATTTAATTTTGTGTTAATTTTTTCTTTCTTGAAGAAGTTCCCTCAACTTGTATAAACTTCACGTTCCACAGAACCTGCCTTTGCTCATTTGCAACAGAGGAAGAAGTATGCTGGTCGTAGTTACATGTGGCTTTACAGTATATTCTGTATCGTAAATTATTGGTTAAACATTTAATGCATTTGACTTTCTAAAGAGCTGAAATACGATAAAAAAAAGTTGTCCCCAGACTTCCACATCCCTAACATCTTTTCAGAAACAAAAGTCACTCCGGAACTTGATAAAATTTTAGATCCATTTTTCCCTAAAGTTGTCTTCAGGGGAAAGTACTCCTTCTTCACATCCTTGAAGCACAGACGGTGGTATTTTTCTTACTCTCTCAAGGCCATTTCTAGACAGTTACCTGTCCATCTTCTTGTAAAAGACTTTTTTTTTTTTTTGTCTTTCTTAGGGCCACACCCCTGGCATACGGAAGTTCCCAGGCTAGGGGTTGAATCGGAGCTACAGCTGCTGGCCTATGCCACAGCCACAGCCACGAGGGATCCAAGCCGCATCTGAAAACTACACCACAACTCATGGCAACATCAGATCCTTAACCCACTGAGTGAGGCCAGGGAGCGAACCCGCATCCTCACGGATCTTCGTTGGGTTTGTTAACCACTGAGCCACGAAGGGAACTCCAGCTCCCCCCTCTTTTGAGGTTCATACTGAACTAGCACTTCCTCTCCAGGAGTGAAAGTGACTGAGCTCTCTGCTTATATTCAATCTTCAAAGACTCTCGCCCAACTTACTGTGACACTAGATATTTTTAATATCCATATAACACGCTTAACCTAGCTGCATTGTTAAGTGGCTGTAATAATGTATTACCACATACTTGGTGGCTTAGAAATCATAGAAATTTATTCTTCGACAGTTCTGGAGGCCAGAAGTCTGAAACTAGTGTCACTGGGCTGAAATCAAGGTGTTGGCAGGGCCATGATTCCTCTGGAGGCTTTAGGAGAGAATCTGTTTCTTTCCTTTTTCAGCTCTGGTGGCCGCTAGCCCTCCTTGGCTTGTGGCTACATCATTCCAGTCTCAGCCTTTGTGGTCATATTGCCTCTTCCTCTTTTGAATGTTAAAATCCCTCTCTGCCTCCCTCTTATAAAGACACATGTGATTGCATTTAGGGCCCACTCATATAGCCCAGGATAATCTCTTCATCTCAACATCCTTAACTGCATCTTTAAGGAACCCACTCCCTTTTTTTGGCCCCATAAGGTGACATTCACAGGTTCCAGGGATTAGGATGTGAATACCTTTTGGGGGTCATTTTCCAACCTACTACATTAACGTTGCAGTTTCTGCATGTTGTCGACTCCATCTCCCCCCATGAACAGTTCCAGTTCAGCCACCCATTTCCTGGAGAACACACTCTGAGGACCGTATACCATGTTAGAGCCACTGGTGGGAGGGGCCTGCATCACCAAGAAGTCTGGTGATGGCTCTCCTCTGTAGGCCAGGGCTCACAGTAGGAGATGCTGCCACAGAAACAGGTACTTGGTTGCAAAGTCTTAGCCATGAAACAAAAGAGATAAGAGGGCAGTGATTAACCTCCAGCAGCAGGTGGACACAATCATCACCATGGGTAGTGAGTGCAGAGATGTGTTGCTGATCTGCAGAGTTGTGGATGATTAACTGAAGATAGAAGTTCTAGGGCCAAAATAGGTGAGCAGTGACAAGGGTACCACTCAGTCTGTACCAGCAAAAGAAACCAAGGATGGGTGGTTTATTAATTTCTTAGGGGTATTGTAACAAAAGATGGTGGCTTAACACAAATCTATTTTCTCAAAGTCCCTTCAGACTCTGAGGGAGGATCTGTCCCATGCCTTTCTTCTAGCTTCCAGTGATGGCCAGGGATCCCTGGTGTTGTTTATTAGTTCATCACTCCAATATTTACCTTCACTGTCACACAATAGACCCCTTGAATGTCTCCATCTTTACAGGAGAATGGCATTCTCCTCTGTGTGTCTGAATCCAAATTTCCCTCCTCTTATAAAAATACCTGTCACTGATATGATCTCTTAACTTGATTACATCTATAAAGACCCTATTTTCAAATAAGGTCACTTTCTGGGGTCCCAGGTGGGCATGAGGTTTGGGAGAGACACTATTCCAGCCAGCAAAGACGGTTGGAAGACTGACGGAAGTTTTCCTAACAAAAAGAAAACAATCCCCTTCCTATTTTTAAGACCTGAGAAACTTTTGGGTTCTGGAACCAACGGGCTGAAGGAATGGTTCACTTTCCTAGTGGGAGGAACCCTCAGCACCTAATAATGGTCTTCCTAGTCCTTTCTTAAAAGGCCTACCATCATCTGTCTAGGTAACTGAGTACTGAGGACCCAAACATTTCAAGAATTATTGAACACAAGATCCTAGCTGGCATTTACACCTGGAGAACCAAGCATCTTCATGGGCCTCTTGTTGGAGTATATTGAAGCCAGGAAATAAGTTAATGGACTCTTTGCCATAGTGGGTAGGTTAGGTCTGGTTCACAGTGGGTAAATTCTTCCTGCAGACCCATTTGGTGGTCATTTTCTTGGTCCCTGAATGTATAATTGGAAAAGATAAGACTCTGTATTACCCCTGTATGGCATCCTTGGTTGAGTTTTCAATAAGGAACCACTTGGAGACCAATAAGCCATTTGATGGAAAGCTGACTACACCGAATCCCTTCCACACTGAAAGGAACAGTGACTCCTTCCGACAAGAGTAGAACATTCTGGGAATGGGTTTATTTTCCTGCCTACAGGACCTTCTTTAGTACCACTATTTAAGGAATGATAAAGGCTTTGATTCACTAGTATGGGATCCTTTATACCATGACGTCAGAAGAGGCCACCTACTTTCTGGGAAAGGAGTTGTGGGAGAGGGCCCATGACCATAGGATTCATTGGTCATATTATACACTGCACCACCCCAAAGCCAGTGACCTGACAGAGCATGAGGGGAGGGACTGCTGAAGCCACAGCTAAAGTGCCAGCTTGGAGGTACTGCTTTAAAAGGTGGGTGCCACCCTTCAGGACACAGTGTACATCTAGGATCAAAGACTTTTATATTTGGCTGTGTCCTCAATAGGAAGAATACCTTGGTCTTAGAACTACAGGTTGGCAGCAGATTCCCACTTACTGTTAATTTTTAATGACCCACTTGGGGAATTTTTGCATCTCATCTCCACAAATCTGGGCTCTGGAGACTCAGATTTTCTGGTATCCAAAGGAGAACACTTCCACCAGGGGATCTAGGAAGAATCCCATTGAACTACCATGCTTCTGCCTGAGCCACTTGGGTCCAGGAATAAGCAAGAAGAGGAGTTACTATTCTGGCAGGGGTCACTGATCCTAACCATTAGGTCAGGCTAATGTAGTAGGCTGTAGTAGGCTGCAGTTACATGGGGCAGGAGCAGTAAAGTATTGGCCTCGTTGAGACATTTGAGTGCCTCTTGGCATTCGCTTTGTCAGTTTTGATAGTAATTAGACAAATGCAGTCTGAGAAGAGGATAGTGACCACTGTGCTCAGATGCCTCAGGGAAGAGAATCAAGGTCACATCATCAGGTAAGCCACTGAGACTAGCAGAGGCAGAAGCTGAGGGTGAGGTGAATCAATAGGGATAAGTAGTGAAGGAAAGAGATGAGGAGGATTAGTTGTGGCTCTAAGACCAACCACAAGAGTGGGGCTGCAGCTCATCCTACTAACCTTCCTCTTACATTTTGCTCAAAAGAGAGTTCCACTGTCATCTTATTTTTCTTTTAATTATGTCAGATTGATAAATGGATTCTTAACTTATGGCTTAATAACTTGATATATATATATATATCATGATCTACTTTTTTTCTGCCCCTCCCCACCTCCATAACCTCATCCATCAGATTTCTCTTGACATTGGGAATATCTGTAATAGGTAGCAGGGAGTGGTGATGGGGTAAGTCTGTTTTCTTCCCCAAAGGGATTTATTCTCGAGAATCAGCCCTTGTAGACACATCTATTGCCAACTGGGTCAAGGGAGGGTAGTGGAGAGATAGCAGGGCGTCCTTTCATCTGTTTTTGGAGGGTACCTGACTTTTTAGTACAGTGAACCCAGCATGCATTGAGGCTGGAAGTTATCAGACTGTGTTGATATGACTTTCCCTGAGGCTGCCTGGCCAAGCCAAAGTATAACATTGAAAAATATGCATTTGGACTTTTTACTAGAGTTAGGAAGGAAAATTAGCTACACCTATGGGATATCATCCATCACAAAAGTGAGGCTGGAAGCCAGAAGATTCGAGTGGACTAGTCAGTTGCCAGCCATAGCAAGTATCAGGCCTTATTCTCCAGGCACTGGCCCAGGGGTGGACCTCAATGACCATCCAGTGACCACATCAGGTCTCCGAGCTCTCTCCACTACCACTGTCACAACCATCATCTGTTCACAGCAGCGGTGGAGAGGAGAGACTGACTGGAGATGGTATTAAGCACTGTACTGATACTGGGATGATTAACACTATTTTTAGCTGGAAAATCATTGTATTGCACCAACTATATCTGAAATTACAAGATTTAGTTTTCCACTATTAGCAGAAATAGAGACTTGGAGTCCAGATTATATAGGTATGAAATAAAGAATAGTTCACCCCCTCCCCACTTATACCAACTTATATTTATTTGTAATGTTTGCTTATTACATATAATCTGCAAAATTTAGCTATATCCCTCATAATTCTACTAACCAAACATTAAAATGTAATGTATTTCCCAAAAATAATCTTAAGAAAAAGTTGGGGGCCTTATACTTCCTGTTTTCAAAAAATATTACAAAGCTATAGTAATCAAAACAGTATGGCACTGGCATAAAGCCACACAATAGACCAATGGAATGGAATAGGGATCCCAGAAAAAAAACTTTCATATAACTGGCCAAATGATCTTCAAGTACTTGTGTGTCTATACAATTGGGAATGGATAATCTCTTCAACAAATAGTGCTGGGCAAACTGAATAATCACATGCAAAAGAATGAATCTGAACCCTTAACTTATACCATACACAAAAACTAACTCAAAATGGATGAAAGACCTAGACATAAGATATGAAACCAATATAAAACTCCTAGAAGAAAACATAAGAGGAAAAGCTTCATGACATTGGTCTTTCCTATGATTGCTTGGACATGACATCAAAAGCATGGGCAACAAAAGCAAAAATAGACAAATGGGACTACATCAAACTTAAAAACTTCCTTTTAGCAAAGGAAACAGTGATAAATCAACCATTAAAATGGGAGAAAATATTTGCAAATCATGTATTTGATAAGGGGCTAATATCTCAATATATAAAGAACTGCTAAACTCAAACCTCCCAAATAATATAATTAAAAATAAGCAAATAACTCGAATAGACATTTCTCCAAAGAGGATACACAAATGGTCAGCAAACATACCCAAAGATGCTTATCACTAATCAGGGAAATACAAATCAAAACTACTATAAAATATCACCTCATCCCCATTAGATCACCACTATTAAGAAAAAAAAAAAAATAACTACTGTTTAAGAATGTGGAGAGATTGGAAATTTTGTGCACTGTTGGCAGAAATGTAAATTGGTATAGCTACTATGTAGAACAGTATGGAAGTTCCGCAAAAAAAATTAAAAATAGAATTACTGTAGGATCTGGCAATCCTATTTCTGGGTATATATCCGAAAGAATTGAAAACAGGATTTGCAAGAGACATTTGACCACTCATTTTCATTGCAGCATTATTCATAATTAGCCAAGAGGTGAAAGCAACCTAAATGTCCACTGACTGATGAATGGATAAAGAAAATGTGTTATATACATAAAATGGAATATTATTTAGTCATAAAAAAGGAAATTGTGTCATAAGCTACAACTTGGAAGAACTTTGAGGACATTATGCTAAGTGAAATAAACCAGCCACAAAAGAACAAGCATTGTGTAATCCTACTTATACAGGGTGTCTAAATTAGTCAAACTGAGAAACAGAAAGTAGAATGGTGGGTGCCAGGGGTTGGAGGGGGGGTTGTTTGATGGGTATAGAGTTTCAGTTTTGCAAGATAAATTTCTGGAGATGTGCTGCGTAACAATGTGCATTTAGTTAGCATCCTGTACTAACACTTAAAAAGAGTTAAGGTAGTAAACTTTTTTTTTTTTTAAAAAACACAAAAGTAATGGATTTCCTTTTAGTTTTTTTCTTAATCATAGTCTTTCTTTAATAACCATCTATTATATATATTTATGTGGACTTGTGGTTATTTTCAAATCCTGCCTGAAGAAATGAAGTATTTTTGATCTTTGATCTGTTTTTTCTAGAAATGAGGTTCTCGTGATCCTCATTAAGTTGTGTGGCAGCCAGATCCCACCCCCAAAAACAAACAATACATTTAAGAGTTACTAAATAATAACCTGCAGCATATAAAAAACAATTAACACTATTAATAGCAGCCAATATGTATTAAGCATTAACTAGTGTCAACTGTCCTGAAAGCATGATATATTATCTTATTTAATATCCTTAACAACTTGAGGAAATATACCCTTGTTATTCTAAATTTTATTCCTGATAAAACTGAAACTCGGGGAAGTTACGTAACTTGCCCAAGGCTGCAGAGTTTGCAACTTGCAGGGCCTGGATTCATACCTGATTTTAAAATAAGAGAGGATCTAAAGAGAAAGTAATACTTTTGACGTAATAGCTTAATGAGAATAATTAAAAGAAACACTTAAGACGACGTGAGTGCTGCTCATTTCATCAACAGATTTGAGAACTTGGGTATTTGAGGGCCTCTTTTTAGGCTGTTTAGCTCAGAAAGTGATTATCCTTTCATTCTCCTTATATAGACCTTATTTATAGTTTAGGGAAATAGCTCTGGACATTTGGAGATGTGTGTAAGTGACTGTTTTGTTGACACGGTAAGCTCTCAATAAAGCTCTTCACCTCTAACTTAAAGGGTCAAACTTAAGCTCAGCAACCATTTCTCATGACTTTGTGGTCATCTGGGTATTGCAAGCAGGGATCTGGTGGGAGGGATGTGCTCAGAAAAAAGTGTCTTCTATTTTTGGCACTATCGGTGGAACCAAATCTGAGGGCCTTTGGATACGCTGCGCCTTGTTGAGCCACCTTTTTCTGCCCCTGGTAGACCTGGCACACTAAACGGCCGCTGTGACTTTAAGAGCTCCGAGGCACCCCTCCACATCAGCAGCATTAGATCCCCCTCTGGCTCCACCCAGCTTCGGGAGGGACTGTGGTGGCAGCAGTGCCTGGAGAGGAAGTCAGGTAAAAGGGAAACTCAAGGAGAAGCCATTGTTTCTGGACTTGGCCATCCCACTCAGGAGGATGGAAACTGCCTGATTTGGATGAATAAGGGCTTTTAGAATTCATAATAAATGGATTGTGAATCTTTATTCCTATCCTGTAATAACATGGGTTCCTTTAATAGGTCATAAAACAAGATAACTCAGTTTGGTCTGGTATTGGGGTCTTGGCACTGGAAGATGCCGTAGAGAAAGTCACCTCTACTCTCCCAGACACCAACATTTCCACGAAAAAAAAATTGCATGAATAGCAGCCTCTCCCATGAGGCTGGAACGCCCCCAACCAGAAGATTAATCATTATCTTAAAAGGAAATTTGATTAGAGTGAAACTATTTCACGATCTTATGTTACATCCATTCTAAACCCTTTCTGAAAAATATTAGATCTGGGGGTGACGTCAGAAAGACCTGAGCTTTTATGCCCTTTTACCACGTAGTGCAGGTGAAGTCTGAGGGCAAGATGAATGAGAAGAAATGGATGTATACGCTTGGGGCTCATCTTTGGGAGGGCGGGGTCTAGGCAAGAAACGCTGCCCTCGGTTGCTTTCATAGCGGTGCTTCTCTGACTCAGCCTTACTTTGTGCCAATAAGAATAGCCCGGAAGTATAATTAACGTCTTTGTGTTTTAGATGTTTCATTTCAAAATGACTGGGTATACCAACAGTTATGGCACCGAAATCATTAAAATCATGCAAATGCTTAAAGTGCATAGGCCTGGGAGATTATAGTTTCATTAGAGAAAAGGCTATAAAGTTAGACCTAGGTAATTACCTTTCCCATTAATGCTAGAAAATTCCGTGCTCCACTGAGAAGTGATCGTGGTGCATCGTGCCTTCTGTGCTTTTACATTCGAACTGCAGGGGCCTTTATTTCATCAGCACAAACTGCAAGGAAACAGCGGCAGCTTTCCAGGTGTACTTTGCAAATTGGGGTTTAAATGTGGAACACATCAAATTAAAATTCAATATTAATTATTTTGTCTTGCTAGGAGTCTGAGTGGTTTAAAGCAGCAAGGGTAATTGTCTAATTCATTGTGTGTGTCTACAGCGAACTTAATCATTATGTCAGCTTCCTAATAAAAGGTTATTATAGAAACAAAGATCCCAATTTTACATATGGTAGGCAAGGGGGGATTCCAAGAGCCGGTCTCTAAGGTAGACTTGAGGACCTTGACAAATGATGCCCATGCTGTGATCAGATACTTAACAAGAAATCTCGTTATTAACTAGGCCTGTACAGATAATTAGCACTTGAGCTTCAAATTTTAAGTCTGGCTTGAGATGTATAATTTATCAAAAGCCTTAGCTTGCTGTCAAAGTCTGATAATAAGGTAGTGTTATTGATGAATTGAGATTAAGAGCAGATTGAAGAGAAAATTAGGCCACTGGTTAGCCTGAGAGGTCTGATTTCAATATTTACAGTACTAATTTGGTATTATTTTGGTAAATGGATGTGGTCCCCAAGTGCTGCCTGGTCTAAAAGAGTAAACTATGCATCATTATTCTAACAGAAAAAGTATTGTTTACTGTGTACTAGATTTTGCAGCACTAGCAGTCTGGTTAATAGGCTGTTTTATAAGATGAGTGTACCTGTTTTTTATTGCATGCATTTATTATAACCCATTCAGCACCTAGGGCTTTTAGTGAAAATTAGAAAATGTAGCCTCTTTACATTAAAAATGATATTACATTAAACTAATTGCTACAGAGCCTGTCTTCCTGATTTAACTCACTTTTGTTTATCTCTCAGCATTGTCTTCTAAACATTCTTGTCACTGGAATTTAGATAACTACCACTTTATATATTCAAGCTACATAAAATGAGCAATCTTTCTTTTAATGATCTCTGGTAGCACTTCATTGCAAGCAATCTTGGGGGGTGGGAGAAGGAATAAGATGTACAATAAACCATCTAGCTGTAGTGTCTCTAGTCTTTGAAGCATATTCTGAGTACACTTATGTGACCCTTAGCAAGTTAAATCTTTTTGATGCATGTAATAAAATGTTGTTTGGGGCAATAGCTGATTTCCAAAATTATATTAGGCATAACATAAGGCTGTAGCAAATTGTCTCCTTATTTTTCCTTGCTCGAGCTCACAAATGGGATTGGAAAGTGCTGGAGTGTTTTATTGTATATCATATAAGGTATAAATAGACAGTACTGTGCAATGTAATATATCTATGTGTAACTCATAGCAATATCTGCCCATGAAATAATAGAGCACAGGACTGCTGGTTTCTAGAAAATTGCTCGAAAATCCCTTGTAATGTGTTACTGGCAGCAGCGCCTCTTCTCCAGTCTCCAGCTGTCCAGCGGGGCGTGCCAAGTCACAGCAGGACCTGAGGACTGTTTGCATTGAATGGTGGCACGGGGCTTTATGGCGATTTTCCTCATGTATTGTGCACTTGCAGAAAGCAGGCTTTCTGAGACCCAGCAGGAGCGTTCCACTGTTTATGCTGAGGTGGTTAGTTAGTTGGCAAATTGCTATTATTCAGAAATGGGCGGCAGAGGAAAATGTATTGCATTACATTTTCTATCAATATTGTCTTAACACTGACCAATAACAGGCCTCCCTTCAAGCTGACCCTTCTTTCTGACTTTCATCTTAGGCGTGATCAGACAGAGTGGGATTTAGTGGGGATGTTTTTTTTGGGAGGAGGAAAGAGGGTTTTTCGGCCCCATCCAGGTGCATCTCCCCAACACACCCCACCTCGACTCGGGAATGCTTCCCCCACCTGCCTGCCTCCTTCCCCCACCCCTGACTCCTGAAATAACATTAGTTTAGCATTCTGCTTTTAGAGGAAAAAGATTTGGTGTTTCAGCTGTTCTGATATATGTTGACTACTGACTAATGGATATTTATTCCACTTTATTGCTTTCCATAGGCAAAACTCAAACAAAAGGAATCGGATTTTGCTAATAGCAATGAACAGCATTGGCATTTGATAGTAGTAAGCACAATAATAAGTCCACACGGAGAGAGGATTTCCAGTTTCCATTTGCCTCCACCACCCACCTCAATTCTCACGTATGACACAGGCAGGGTAGGGATTAGAGTGCCCATTTGATAGATGAGGATAAACAAGATATCATACGATTAGCTTATGGCAGAGCTGGAAGTATTTTCTTTAAACTTTCTGACTCTTGCCCTCTGTTCTTTCCTCTGAATCAAGTAGTTCTATTCTTGATAACATTTCTTTTTATCACAGAAGTTTGCAGAAATAGTGCCTGTACAGGGCACTCTTTCTGAATCTGAAAGCCTGAGAAGACCGTTGTCAAGAGCAAAGAGATTGGGTAGAACAGTGTTATTCCAGGTCTGCTCTTTGTGGGATCGTTATCTAGCTCCCAGTGTGCCTTTTAGAATTGTGCTCTGGGGGCATTGCCCAGTAACCCACGGAGGTACCACGGAGGATAGCCTCATGTACTGTGTATCTAAAAATCACCGTTCAAGAGGTACAAACTTCCAGTCATAATTCCTAAGGATATTATTAGATTACATGGAGAATACAGTTATAATATTGTATAAATGTTGTAAGGTGCTAGATGGTAACTAAACCTTGTGATCATTTCCCAGTGTGTACAAATGGTGAGTCACTGCGTTGTACACATAAAATGAATGAAATATCGTATGTCATACTTCAGTAAAAGTTACACATCTTAAAAAAAAAAAGATAAGTTACTAATTCCACGTAGTTCAAGTAGTGCATAAATTTCCAGAAAAATCACCCTTAAGAAAAATTCAGGGAAGGTGGCGACAGAGGCAATAGAGCTGGGCTTAGAGATCAAGGTTTCCTTTCTGATGTCTACATCACTGGGCCCTGAAGTTGTCTGACCTTTTTAAAAACTGCAGCATCCCACCTCCACCCCAGTTACACACACAGGACTCTAGGCCAGGAATGCACTGCTTCACCTCTGGTTTTATTTGGCTGCATTTGCCTGGGAACTTTGGATGCAGGGAGATGAGTGTTTCCTGAAAGAGAAACTCCCATCCCACCTCGGCTTCAGCCTGCGGGGCTAAGTCTAAGCTTGACAAGAAACCGTGCAGAGCTATTTAACAGCAATGTGTGTATCAGAGTTAAATACTCTCTTCCATTTTAAATAAGATTAGAAACTTGTTACAAATCACACATGTATGTGGGACACATTGATACACATGGCAAAGAAATAAATGATCAATGATGACAGTGTGAACAGGAATTCCTGTTTTATATGGTGCTTACAGGTACTGGATTTTTATGCCCTACACCCGGGCTCTCGCCTATGCTTGAAGCTTCAGCAGAAGGCAAGGAAAGGATTGTGCTCTAAAGAGGAGGCTGCGTGCGTGCGTGCGTGTGTGTGTGTGTGTGTGTGTGTGTTTGGGAGGGGAAGGATAGGAGAAAGGCAAGAGAAATAGTTTAGTTTACAAAGAAAAATCATGGAGAGGTAAATAAGTATAAAAACGTTAACAAAAGCAATAATAAAGGTGAATCAAGAACTGTATGTGTCCGTATTTTTTTTTTTCCTCCCTGTGGCAGTATTTTAATAAGATGTATTACATTAATGTGCCAGTTAAGGGATACAGATATTTCAAGTCTAAGAACAAAGACATTTTTCACCTGGTAAGTGATTTTTTTTTCCTTTTTAGGGACAATGTGGACAGGGTAGAAGTTTTTAATATTTTTAAAGCAAATATGTGAAATCATATTCATGTTGCCATTATTCTGTAATTTAAAATGCAGATGTAAAAAAATGAAGAGGAAAAACACCAGACAACATTTACAAGCTAACATTCTCAGACAATGCCCCATCCCAAATGAATGAAGATTTATGGTACATTTGGCATCATACAACACCTTTTATAGTTATAGGAGGAACTCTAGCTGTTTCACATTTTAAGCTGTCAAAATAGTTTCAATATACATATTAAAGAATTAGTCAAGATGTTTGGGAGATCATTTTCTCTGTAAGTCAGACTCTTATGATAGGAAATTTTACTTTAAGCATTTAGAGGCTCTGAATTAGTGATTTTTTAATTTAAATTAGGCAATGTAAGCTTTTAAGGGCTCTGCAAAATCCCGTTTTTTAAAGCCGTACCAGAGCAATATTCGAGGGTGATACCAATTTTAAAGTTGGAATATGAAGTGTAGAAGTTACTACCTAACTTTCAGGGAGAATGAGACTTTGTGGAGACTTTCCCATATTTGATCAATATGTACTTATATAACAGCAAGGCTACATTTATCCCTGTTGTCTACGGAAAAAGAATTGCCCGAAAAATGTAGGAAGTTTTGTCATTTGTACTGCCTTCTTAGTGATGCCTTCGGAGAAACACGAAGTACAGCAAACACACACGTTTGTTTCCACAGATTAGTCAGTATGCAAGAATTGTCCGTGACATTGCTTTCAGCTCTACTGGAATCCAAAGGAGCTGAAATAGAAGCCGACTCAGTTTCTGCTGGTGGGGGCATCCGGCAAGGCAGTCATTGCCGGAGTCTCACCAATAGGGGTCTCCAGTGTACCACAGAACTATTTACAACCGCCCCATTAGGATTATTTACAGTATGCTGTACCTGAAGACAGAGGCACAGGGGCAGAATAGATTTATACAGGCTGGGGCTGATACTGGATTTATTCAAGGAGTGAAAGGGTGACGTCACAAGTTGTAAGTAATGAGGAGAAGCAAAGACATGTCTAGGTCTGGTGTGAGAACGCCTTTACCCTAACGGTGCGGACACACTCTGACCTTCAAATGGAGGAAAGAATAGCCATGCAGCTCAGGTGTTTCAAATATTTAAATACCTTTGTGTAGATGAAACATACAAAAGTGAATTTTCCTCACTTGTGTCTTTTGGGAATGAGTTCACACCGTGTAAATGTCAACCCTGAAATTGGTCCATAATAACATCTGATAAAGGTATTTGTAGTTTAGTGAGATTGGAGGTGTTTAAATCTGTCTTTGCTCCCCTTTGTCATAGATAATTAGGGTAAGAAAATCCGGAACGGTCAGTTACAATTTGCTATAATGAATGTAAAGTTTTAGGTCATGTTTAGAAATAGGTTCATGATATATATTAAAGCATGTCATGTTTTCTATGCATTTTGGAATTACTTTGTGCATCCATTCTGTGAAAAGAATAGCTTTCGAAAGCCCCTTACTAACAAATGAAGATATTTCTGCAGTTTTGGGGGTTAGACCTATTTTTGTAGAAGGCAACATATTCAAAATGCCTTCCCTGGACTTCCCGTGTGGCTCACAACATAACTACTCGGCGTTGCTTCTTCAGTGGCTGTGGCTCGACCCCTGGCCTGGGAACTTCCATATGCCGCAGGTGCGGCCACTTGTTTAAAAAAAAAAAAAAAAAAACAAAAAAAAACAAAATGCCTTCCCTCATCATTTAACCATTCGAATATTTATTTAGGTTGTGCTTGTGAAATCACTCGGTTTCTAAAGGAAAACCTTTTTAGGGCATGCAGTCTAGGAAGTTAAAAAGAAATCCTAATAGAAAAGAGACTGAGAAAGGAGCTAGCATTGAGGCAAAAGTTAAGATAGTGGGAGAGGACAGAGGATTAAACAGTCCTGAGGGAGGGGTTGTGTATGGTCAAAAAAAGAAAATAAGTTGGCCTTTGAGATAAGTTGCAGCTGAAGTTTGGGACTGTGATGGCCAGGTCATTTCACGTGCAAAGACTTGGAGTCTTTTCATGGAATGACACATAGAGAAAGTAAACTTGAGATGTGTTGACTTGTTCTTCCAGAGAAGGGAACTTGGGTGAAATTATCAAGGATAAAGACTGCCTTGGTGAGGGTGAATTGAATTTAGGGTTCAAGGCTGTGATGGGGTAGAAAGAAACCCAGGCAAACAGAATATTAGTTTTCAAGGATCAGAATCAGGAAGCTTAGGGGACTGTCAAAAATGACACCATTGGTAAGAAGTACATAGCTGTGTAAAGGCTGACTCAATAAACATGTGACAGCACTGCGGTCTATTTCACTTTCCCACATTTAGCTGTGGCCAATCTGCTCCATGTTTGAAAACAGAACACTGACTGTCATCCATTTGTGTCACCTTAACTAGCTGGATGAGTTAGGAGTTAGTCTCTAAGTCTTCCACAGACCGATTTCTTAAAATTGTTCAGAAAATAACTTCTATTAAGTTTCTATAAAATAAGAGGTTGTATTAACTTATAGCTGAGGTTGCCACCAGCTCTTAAGGATCTTGTGGATCAAAGTAGGACTGAAGACACAGGCATATCCCGCAAGACAAAGGAGTTCAGAAGAGCTGCATACAGGAAATACCACTAAGTACACAGGAAACTATTACTACTAGAAAAAGATAAATGCTACCAAGGAACAACTTAAATGAAGACCAAAGAACCCAAGTTCAGAAAAAGACTGCAAGAGCTGAAACTGAGATGAAGATATTAGAGATGAATATTATGGAAGATATATGCTCCCTGGGATCAACTGAAGAAAGGCAACAAAACCACATCTTGGCAAAACTGATTTCATATACAACTTCTCAGTGCTTGTTTTAATTCAGTCAAAGTTAAGTTGCTGACAATGGAAACAAAGGAGGATGGAGTGATAAATTCTAACCTGAGGAACCACGGAAAGCTTCCCAGAAGAGATGCCACTTGGGCCCAACTACTAGTAATGAATTGTGAGTTCACAGGTGAGAGTGTGGATGGAAAGGGACCTTGAGTTAAAGGACCAGCATGATCAGAAAACAATCAGAACCACCAAGACTTCTTGGAACTGACAAGCCACATTCAGAAGCAGAAGAGACTACCCTGAGTGGATAAAAAGATTTTTCTAACAATATTAGCTAGGCAGATGGCATTCCTCACGTGCCAGCTATTGATCTGCAATCTCTCTGAAATTCTTGGGGACTTAGATAATAGAATGGCACCAAGATGGAGACAAAGTGACAAGCAGAATTTGAAATCTAATAACCTTTCAAATTGTAAAAATAGCCAGTAATAATTGGGACAACTCCTAATAGGAATATAATGTATGTAACATACATGAGAAAGGAAATTTCAGACGAAATCCAGAGTGATTCGCTATGCAGATTAGACAGGAAATGATCTAGGGTTAGAAAGTTGAGTATGAATCAATAACAGTTATAACACTGAGGGCCTTGCTTTGAGGAATCCTAAAATGTGAGAGAGCTTTGAAAGAGGGTTCTTTCGTTATACCAGTCTCAGATTCTTTAGCCTGAGGTGCATGATGGACATAGTACTTACCAATTTCCATCCTTTTGTAAACACTGTTAGAGAAATACGGGTATCGAGCCAAGATAAAGTTTGTAATTCAATTTGTTTAAGCCAGCACTGATTATAGATACCACAGATACTTATGAAGTTTAACAGTGTTTAGTTTGGGATGGAGGTGGAGTTGGAAAATGGTATAAAATAAGAAATTAGGTATTTTATGCAAAGCAGAAAGAAACAAATGAAAGTATCACAAATGATTAAAGGCACATGAAAGTTCTCTAAAGGACTATTACATTCCCTGTGAGTATATAGCTCAGAGAGAAGAGCAAGGGTGTCCCAACAGAACTCTGAAGGAAGGTTTTTGAGAAAACTAGTGATCAGTTTTAGGTCTTCACTTGATGAGACCGAACTGGAAACATCCTCAAATTACAGAATAACAGATGCTGAAGTTAGTTGAAAGAATGTAACTTTTGCCAATAGAAATGATTAGATAAAGGAATTAGTCCAGGATAACACCTGGATGTCAGACTGCTTCACTGAAATTCGGCTTTTTTACTTGGTAGCTGGGTATTTGACTTCTCTGAGCAAAGTTACTTAACTTCTTTGGGTCTCTACGCTTTTATCAATAAGATGGAGATAAACAGTCTCCATCCCAAAGGATTTTGTGAGGATTAAACGTACTAATACAAATGAAAGAATTTAGGACAATTCTGGAACGTAGTAAATACTCAATGATTAGCTCTTATTACTATTACTTGAACATAATTGGTTCTTATTGAATATCTATTGATTATCACACCCAGTGCCGCCAGATTTTTATCTGAGTATCTTAAACAACAAAGGCAATAATTTGGGGGAGCATGATTTAGAGTCTCACTTGCTTGAATTACACGCTGCACTGGTATAGTTTCTTTCCTAAGCAGATGTGCAGTAGATGTGCACAGAATACTTCCGGATGTTAAAAGGCAAAATTAAATAACAAAACGCATGACAACTCATTGCGAAAATAGGGTCTGATAATTCACTGAAGGCGCTGAATGAATTTTCTGAGGTAGCCCTACATCTGATTGCCAGAGTGTGACAACTGTCCCAAAGCTGAGGATGTTTTGAAACTGGAGCCCAGCTCCACCGTCTGTGACAATGCACAGTGGTTGATGAGTTAGTTCTAGAGGCTTCTGAATTTTAATGATGCTGGAGATGATATTGTGTGTCCTTCAGCTTGTTAGAGTGACACCAACACTCCATAAATCATAATACCTGCGTATTGTAAAATCAATAGCAAAGTGCTATCTCAGCGCTAACCCTTAATAAGTTTTTCAGTGCTCTAACAGCTTAAACTTTGCCGTAATGCTGTTGGACCTGGAGGTTAGGATCAGAGCATGCTTAATTTGTTTTGTAATAGAGACTTTTCACTAATGAAGGACCGATTAGTTAAGCTTTGGTTGCCACTCTGGTGATCAGTTGGCAGAACAGCCTCTGCAATTAAATTCGTGTATCTCTGTCCTGAAGCAAAAAAGCAGGCTTAAACAGTCAATAAATGTTAATCCAGTCACAACCTGTCTCTGCCTTTGAAGGCTGCCCAGGAGGGCTTTCTCCCCCACATCACTTTTTCCCTTTTTTTCATCTCGTTTTAAGTGTGACGGTCCCTATGGATTTGGGATGTGGTGTACATGACCTCCCACGGTTCTGTAATAAGATCTGGCACGCTAACAACATTGTCTATAGATCTGTCATCTATAGGTAGGTCTGTCTGTCCCTCCCTCTCCCCTCAGCTCCTCCTCACTTTATCCAAGGTTGAAGAATGAACAATTGAAGTGCAAGACCTGCAGAAGAAATTAGGTAAATATGTATGCAAAAGAGAGGATCTGCTTTTGCGTTGCTAGGACATATTATGGTCTCTCTCTCCCACTTTCACTACATACATAAGGCTAGGATGGTGTAGGAAAGCCTTGTTTGCTTTTATTGCAAGGAGTGTGGGTTATAATTGACACTGATGCTAGGAAGTGAGAGCACAAGTCAGCCAGAAAGCAGGGTGGAACTTTTTTTGTGTTGTCTTTTTGCCTTCTCTAGGGCCGCACTCACGGCATATGGAGGTTCCCAGGCTAGGGGTCTAACAGGAGCTGTAGCCGCCGGCCTGCACCACAGCCACAGCAAGGCGGGATCCGAGCCACGTCTGCAACCTACACCACAGCTCACGGCAACGCCGGATCCTTAACCCACTGAGCAAGGCCAGGGATCGAACCCACAACCTCATAGTTCCTAGTCGGATTTGTTAACCACTGAGCCACTACGGGAACTCTGCAAAGTGGAACTTTAATTTCCATCATTGGAGGAGAGGGCGGGGGAAAAAAACCTGGGAAATAAATTTTCTAAGAAAATCCCATGTGGCACAGTGGGTTAAGGAACCTGGTTGCTGCAGCTGCAGTGCGGTTTCGATCCCTAGCTCTGGAACTTCCACGTACTGTGGGGGTGCTGCCAAAATTATTTTCCTAAAAACAATTCAGTACTCCCTATTGTTATCTGTGTTCAAAGAAGATTCCAGCTTTTTTTTTTCTTTTTTTTACTCATTTACACGAGAAGACTGACCACCAGAGAAGAAACTGGCTGATACAGACTGGTCCAGAGACTTGTGGGTGAACAAAAGAGATCTGAAAACATCAATTTCTTTTGGATCCTTGACCACAGGCTTTGGGAGTCTAGTGACAGTTATTTCTTTCCTCCAAGTAGGAGCTTACACTCTATAGGGAGTGCATGGGGTCCATTTTAGTTTGCATAATTTAGCCTGCATTCCTGCTTGGATGCTTCAAAGTTTTGAGGAAAGGATATGTCAAGGAGTGTGAATGGGTGAAAGCACTGAGAGTTCACTTTTTAGGGGTCACCAGTATGGGGTGGCAGCACTGAAAATTCATACGGGGAACAAATCAAAGTAGTGGGAATAAAAATAGGAATAGGATTTAACTTGCTCCTAACCTGCTTGTGTAGCACTGTTGTTTGGCTGGTAGGTAGTTTAGCATACTAGTAATTGAGGATAAAATTCTCACTTAAAATAAGGAAAATTAGCGCTCAGAGCATTAATCTAATTATGCTTTTCAAAGCTTTCTAAAGCCAAGAGCTCTTACACGTGGATCCTCTTCCTAAAATGCAAACACTTGGATAAGATCTAATAGTTATGGAGCAGGCAGAAATTAATCATGTTCCTACGAACTCATTTTCAGAGAACCCCCAGTGACTCACTGGTTTTTCAGGGAAAAGTTTCAAAGCAATACCATAGAACATACAAATGTATTAATTGTGCTTTAAGGGCAGACTTTCAATTACCCAGTTACTTAGTTAACAGATACTTAATAAGTGTCTACTATGTACTTCTCACCAAGACAGGTACAGAACAAACAGTGAAAAATAAGCATAACTTCTGCCCTTGGTCCTTGCCCACTTTCTTGGGAACTCTAAAAATATGCAAAGAAATCAAGTTCAAAAAAATCAGGAACACAAATATATTGATCATGAGCACTGGTGGCAAAAGCGTTAAGTTGTGACCCCTGATGGACACGGAGCCACATTCTGCAAAAGCCTTTTTCATTCAGCTGTTTTAGAGCTCTCATTCTGTAAAAATGTGGGTAAAAATCACTGTGTCAGAAACTGTGGGTAATTGTCAAAAATGTTGAAGAAATTCCACTCTCAAACTTTTTTTCCCTCAAGAATGTAAGACGGAGCATATGTCAGAGACACTTTAATCATTTAAAAAACCATATGTTTAGACTTCATTCATTTTATATTACAGAAGTCTTGCTGCACTGTTGACTGTACAGCGGTATATTGTGAAATACACATTTAAAGAAATCCTGCTGGGATTTTTACTAAGAGCCTTTTTCACATGGATAAATTACTAGACATTTTCTGTCCTGTAAGTTGGAGTTTTGGTAATTTGGATTTTCCTGATCAGCAGACCTGTACACAGTCCTGTACAAAGTCTCAGAGTCTGAGTAACCAGAGGCAGGAAATGCAGGTTGACCCTGCCAGGGAATATTCAGGTAGAACTGACTGCAGCCTATGATCAGTGGGGGCCACTTGCTCCTGGCCTTTGCCAGGATGCTCCCAAATAGCCACTAACCAAGGACAGTCCTTCTGAGTTAGCAGCAGGGAGCAAGCAGGAGTAGAGAGAAGGAAATCAATATCACCATCAGTGTTGTTCAACATTTCTTTGTTAAGCTTTGCAGCCTAACAAATATTTTACAACTCTTGTTCCCTAGTCTGGTTAACCAAGAAGCAAATCCGGAAGGAAGGGAGCTCTGTTCTCATGCTTCTGGGAGGGAACTTACTGTTCTCTTTAACCAATTAAAGGCCATTAAAAGCATGTGGTTTTCCCTTACGGCTTTAACTTAAATGGACAGAAGCAATGATGTTCCTAGTGGAGGTGCCTCTTACTTCTCTCGTTCATTTGTGGATGGCATAGCTATGATCTCTGTGGTGAGGGCTGTGGCTCGACAGAGGAATGGTGTAAGTTGAAATGGAAAAGAAAGTTGGTTGCAAGAGAGAAGCCTCTTTGGTCCCTTGGTCCTGACCCACAGTCTCTTCTCACCCAGGGAAGCATTCAGTGGGACCAAGAGCCAGTCACTGGCCAGGTTCCTGGCTTCCCCACATTCCTCCCAGTATATATAAGAGGAATGGACAAAAAGAGTTCTCACGGTGCATTGGTCTCCAGAGAAACAAGTATAGCTTGTTCAATAGATTGCCTAGAACGATAAAGTGAATTTTTCTTAGGGCAGAGCCCCTGAGGTTAAGATAGCGCAGGTGGAATGAAAATGCACCTCCTCCATAAACAGACTCAGTTCCTACTCTCTAAAAATGCTCATGTGGTTTTGCAGATGAATCTTCTCTGAAGAGGGTTCAGAAACTTGCATTTAATTCTCAATTGCTTAAATCTGTCTAGACCGTTCCTTTGGAACGGGCCCTTCACATTTTTCTGGTACAGCCTCTGATTCTTTTCATCCCGTTAGGGTTGCCATGAGAGCCAGCCATACTGGGAATCTAATGCTTTGGAAATTAAGCTCTGCTCTCACCATTTTCTCTAGGACTAGAAAGTTTTGCCAACAACAAGCCAGATTAATTGGAGAGTTATTGTGGGAGAAACAAAATTATCAAGCAAAAGTGCCACAGTAAAATGAGCAAGGGAGGGGGGAGAGAGCTGACTGTCATAAATTACAGCAAGCGGAGTACAGCCTGAGGTCTGACGCACTGCATTTGAATATCTGCTTTGCCGTTTAACTTTGTGACTCTGGGTAAACTTATTTAACCTCCTGGAGCCTTATTTTCATGGGATTGCTGTGAAATTTTTATAGAAAATGCATATACAAAGCGCCTAAAACAGCAGCAGGCCCTGCTGCCCTGGACATATTGATCTTGGCCCTATCTTTTTACTTTGTCTTTTGGCTAAATTCAAATACTCATGCTGTTTTAACTTAAGGGGTCTGCAAATAAGACAACACCAGAATTAGCAAGGGTGAAACAAAACTCAAGCTAAAGAAATATCCAATTATGTTTGTATATGGGGTGTGCTAAATATGTAGAGTTTGTGTATTCCCCATTTTGTCATTTGTAAGCACTGACGGGTAATGTAAAAACACTGGTATCCATGCAAAGCTTCGCTTTCAATGAGCCCTGCTAATTTTAGCAATTTATTCCACAATAGGATGATAGTCAACACATACTAATCATGAAAAACTATTAATGCCCTTCTGATTGAAGGCATTGTATACTGTTTCCAAATCGATTTGAAACAGGCTAAACCCTAGATCCAACATTGTGAAACAAAACTAGTGTGTGGAAAGCAATAGTTTTTCCTAAGCCCCAAATATTCTCAAACTCAAATATTTTCATCCAATAACCTACCACCCTGGACTTAGCTGAAGCCTGGAAAGTGCATCCCCCTCCCTTATTTTTAAACAAAGGAGTTGAAAAACATCAGAAGTAATGAAAGCCACATATTTTTATTACTCTGTTCTTACAAGAACTGATTTTTAATGAAATTTTAGTTTAAAACAAAAAAAAAATCTCGTTCCTGTGCTGAACCTTTTTGCGTGGCACATTCCAGCCTGGGGCTATCTTTTATTGCCCAAGTTATAAACCCCAGAAAAGGGGGTTTTATAGTGGAAATGCTGACAGAACCCGCATAGTGCTACTGGGTACCTCTCTAATTAGTCTGAGATCCTGAAAGCCGAATTCCATAATATGTGGCCTGTACTGTAGCAGAGATTACAGTGTGGGCCAAACCCCAAGCTTAACTGGGCGTTTCATGTGCAATCAGGGCTTCATATAGACTATGGTGGAGCCCTTTTACAGTTGTAAAAGGCTAGTACTTTTAAGCAGGAGAAGTCTTTATTGATACTCTTATTTAAATGTTAAGTAGGGCTGTTTGGATATTTTTCGATTTAGGAGCCCCTGGCAGGCAGATCCCATTTTTCTGCCCGGACAGTGGGATTTCTAGGGATTCCTTTTAGCACTTATTTAAACACCTTCGGTAAAGCCAACTTTTATTTGGGCTCAAGTGTTTGGTGTTAATGTGGACAGAGAAACATCCTGCCAGGGCCTGCCTGAAGTGAGTAAACAACAGGAGCTGTATAGCTTTACACAAACAGGAGTGTCCTTTAGTTTGTGGCTCTGCAGACCTGTCTCCCTTGCCCCCACCACCGCTTGCCTTGTCTCAGCCCCCTGTTTGCCTGGAACGATTACAGGCACTCATATTTGCTGGGTAAAGGTCTGATAGGACTTATTTTTCTTGCAGCTGCAAAGCCCAGTCACAAGATCTCTCAGCTAAGGTGCCCTGGCCTGGACTCAAGCTGGGCCAATTCTTCCCCCAGGGTCCTACTTAAAAAAATAGAAGCACCAGGTTCACTTAAAGAGGGAGTGTGTGTTAGGCCCACAGCTTGTGAAATGCCTCTCCCTTTTCCTCCACTGCGACCTTGTATTTCCCCCTCATTTCTTCGTATTTAAGTTAATTAGGCTCCCCCCTGCTCTGACCATTGGCTTCAGCATTCTGAGGTGCTCTGCCATGTTCAAGAGGTAGGGGACACACACTGAACGAGTACAGATGAGCAGGCTAACAAATCATCAAAAAGACTTAAGTTCTCACAAGCACCATCCCCGACTATAACCCCGGTCCAGCCTTTATGGCTGAAGGCTTGCATGCATAGGGTTGGTCACCTTGAAAACTTAAGGAACATTCTAACCAAACTGTGACCACCAGGCCAACCTTTCTCCTGGAACTTGCTATTCCTTTGTATGGTATTTTTGGTCCAGAAATTACATCTCGGCAATTTTCTAGAACAAGGACTCCGTTTTATCCCTGCGCTGTAGTTTCTTTGCTTTTCCCTCATTTCTGAACTCCCTCATTTCCCTGATCAGTAATGTTTGAATCTGTCCTCTGAAACTCAAGGAACATCTAGGGAGCAGGAGCATTTTCCCTGCAAAGAAACAGGAAACTCAGAAAGGCTTTTGTGCCTGGAACGACACTACAGAGCCCTGCTTACTTTCAACCCCCCACTCCCTTATGCCTTTACCCCTTAACTCCCCTCCCCTTTTTGATCTTCATCTTGAGAGGGAGAGGTGAGAGACAAGAAAGAGAATAAAGCTTCAGAGAGAGAGGTTAGTCATAAACTCTGCAGAGGAACTCAGGTCTAGGAGCTGAACCAAGTTCACTTTGCCTGTCGTGCAACAAGCCAAAATGTTGAGATGCCAAGGGTGGTAGCAAAGAGAGAGATTTAGTCACAAAGCAGCCAAGCAAAGAGACAGGTGAATAAGCCCAGTCTCAGGCCAGGGCCGGGTTTTTATGGGATGAAGAGTAAAGACGTGGGGCGGTCTGGGACGTGAGGGGTGGAGCATGGGGGGCGTGGGGAAAGGTGATTGGAAAGAGCCGTGATAATCAATCTCTGCTCTTCGCATATGTAACTAAGCTACAGGCCTCTGTAGGTGCTTAGTACTATCTGAGCGTGGAGTTTTTGCCCCCTGACATCAAAAGTCATCTAACAGACATACATGCATGCTCAATTGGAGGGTCAGCAGTCCTAGCCAGTCTTAACCAGCTCAGCTTGAACTAGATTCTTGGATAACAACTGCAGGTTCTTGGATAACAAGGTTCTTGGATAACAACTGCAGCAAACATCTGGTTGTTTAGGCTCCCTGTCCCTTGGAGCGCCTGAAAGGCTCTTGTAGCAAAAACCAAAACGACCTTCATGAGTGAAGGCAAGTTACAATTGAAATGGATTTAATTAACGATTACCCACCATTTCAAAAAGGCATTTTAGTGAAGAAAACCTTGAGTAAAATAAATGATACATAAAAATTAAAAAAAGAAGATACACCATTGGTCAACTCTCTAAGATTTAGCTGATTGAATTTGAAAGGCACTGGGGCAATGGCATGCTCACTCTCAGTGGGTAAACTGCAGGTAGAAAAAAGAGGGCAGACAGAGACAAGAACAAGACAAGAACAGACCAGAACAAGCTGGTTCTAAAGCTGGTGTGGAAGATACAGAATCAAAAATGGTCAAGGCACACTTCAAGATGATTGGGAGAATTCATCCTAGGAGATATCAAAGCTTCTTGTAAAGTTACAGTAATTAAGACATTGGGCTATTGGTTGAAAGACAAAGAGACCAATGAAAGAGAACACAGAGCCTCCAAATACACATGGGGCACTTAGCATTTCTGGAGATAGAGTGAGATGTCAGTGGCACCACAATTTTTAAAATGTTGCTTGGACAAATACAGGTAAATATGTAGATTTTTAACCTCATTTCATGTATAAAAATGCATATCAGATGTGAAAAGGGAAAAATTTAACTTTTACCATTTTAGATATTTTAAAAGACATTTTATTTTATTTTTTTTTGCTTTTTCAGGCCACACCCACAGCATATGGAGGTTCCCAGGCTAGGGGTCTAATCAGAGCTACAGCTGCCTGCCCACACTACAGCCACAGCATGCCAGTTCCAAGCCGTGTCTGTGACCTACACCACAGCTCACGGCAAAGCCAGATCCTTAACCCACTGAGCAAGGCCAGGGATTGAACCCGCAACCTCATGGCTCCTAGTTGGATTCGTTTCCGCTGAGCCATGACACGAACTCCTTTTTCTGAATATTTTAAATATGGAAAATAGATTTGTTAAATGTACAAACCATATGGAAGAGATTGATGAAGTAGACTAACTTCAACTGAGAAACAAGCTGCAGACTAGAAGATATTTGCAATACATGTAACTGATACAAAGATTGGACTCTGGATATGTGTGTATGCACACTTATTTATTTACGAGTGCTGGGAGTGTAAACCGACCAACCCCTTTGGGAAGAATTTGGCAATATCCAATGTGGTTAAAGTTGAACGCACTCCATAACACAGTAATTCCTAGTCTAGGTGTGTACAGTAAAGAAACTTTTGTTGGTGTATAAGGAGTTATGTGTAAGACTATTCAATGCAGTATTGAAATGATAAAGAATTGGTAACAACATAAATGATTATCAATTATGAATTAGAAAAATGTCATAAAATCACAAATGTAATTATATTATACAGTGATTACAATGAATGAATTAGATCTACATGTACTTCTGTTGCCAAAACTCGGCCTCTGTCCACCGGTGCCAAATAGAAACATGGAGACAGAGTTTCGGGTGAAGGAGGAAAAGATAGCTTTTAATGCTTTGCTAGGCCAAGGAGGCCACAGCAGGCTAAAGCCTTAAAGACTGTGTCCCCCACTGGGAATAACTGAGGGAGTTTTATAGTAAAAAGGAGAAGAAAAACAGGTTTTCAGATAGGAATCAGGATTAGGGCAGACATGCATTTTTCTTTATGCATTTTTCTTTCTCTGGGGGAATCTCAGTCATCAAAGCTGATGTCAGGAGATTCGCAGCATGATCATGATGATGGTCTTCTGGGTTATTGCCTAGAACAACAGCACTTGTGATAAGGGTATACTGATCAGGGATTAGAACACACTAGGAAAATTCCTGAAAAACATCATGTGCTAATCATCTTTAACCCACAGGCAATTGTGCTCAGGGTGCCTAAACTTTAGTTTACAGGTGATTGTGTTTAGGATGCAATTAAGCCAGGGAGAAAGACAAGGAAGGACTCGAAGCTGTTCAGTTTTAAAGTATTCATTTCTAAAAGAAGCATAAGGAATATATCTTTTCTCTTAGGTATATAATTTGCCTACGTCATTATGTGTATCCCTTGAAAGGGAACCAGGATCCTGCCCCAAGGCTGTACTATTGTTTCTTGACTGTTCCTCCCTGGTCTTTGCAGCCCCTTCCTTCCCTGATCAGCAACTGTCTGAACCTGCCCCTTAGAACTCAGGGAAGGTCATGGAGGCCGAATGAGGCCCATTTCCTAAGAATGGGAAATGGGGGGCACAGAAAGGCTTTTGTGCCCAGGAGCCCCACAGGGCCCTGCTCAGCTACACTTCCATGGATACATCTCAAAAACATACAGTCTATTGAAAAAAGCAATCTCCAAAGGTTATATACAGTATACATATAAGGAGCAGTACCCCTTGGGGCCTTCCCAGGACAGATTCCTCCCTCATATCCTCTGCTTTAGCTCCTCTCTGAAGTACCCAAGTAATTGTATCTGATGCACAGTTCCTGAGTTGTTTTATAGATGCTAAAACCACCACCAAATAAAAGGAATTAACTACTTGATGATCATGACCACATGAGCCCTGGACCTACTGGCACCTAAGGACTGAAAATGTTAATCCCCGTGACACTGCACTGTTACCTCCCCATCAACTAACAGGAGAATTGTGCAGGACCGGATCATAACCTGCAAGCCCTATCCCTCACCTGGCTTTTAAAATGTTTTACAATTTTGGTTCAGGGAATTAGGGCATTTTGGGGGGCACAAGCCACCCATCTCCTTGCATGGCCTGCAATAAACCTTTCTCTGCTCCAAACTCTGATACTTCAGTTGGTTTGGCCTCACTATGTGTCAGGCATATGAACTTGTGCTATCATATATACACTTTGAAATTATTGATAATTTAAAAAATTCACACTAGATATTTCTATTTTGTTACGGGTAAATATGCATGTTGAAAAGTATAATAACGCTATAAAGTTGATGTTATACCTTCCAGATTGTGATTTCCTCTGGGGAGCAAACAAGAGGAAGAGTTAAATCTACATAGTTTTATAAGCTTTATAAAAATTTCTATTTGAATTTTAAATATCTTCTTAATATTTTCCTTTTTTATGTATAATTTTCAATGTGCATAAGTTACTAATACACTAGAACACAAATACTATTAATATTTAAGCAATCATTATGCAATCATATGCAAATCATCTTATGTGAAATGTTTTTGAGATAACTTTTTTGCTTACATATAAACAATTTTCTATATCAATAAATTATTTTCTTCAATATTATTTATTACCCTTTTGTTAGTTTTTATATTTTAAATAATATTTCTGATTATAAAAATAATAGATATTCATTGTAGAAAATGATATCACTTACATGTGGAGTCTAATAAATGATACAAATGAACTTACTTACAAAACAGAGGTAGACTCACAGACTTAGAAAACAAACTTATGGTTACCAAAGACGAAAGTTGGGAGGAATAAGGAGTTTGGGATTAACATATACACAGTACTATATATAAAATAGATAATCAACAAGGACTCTCTATATAGCACAGGGGACTCTACTCAATATTCTGTAATAACTTATTTGGTAAAATAATCTGAAAAGAATGGATGTATGTATAACTGAATCACTTTGGTGTACACCTGACACTAACACAACATTGTAAATCCACTACACTCCAATATAAAATTCAAGTTAAATTAAGTTTTAAAAATATAAAATATAAAACTACAAAGATAAACTTTTGTCACTAATAATCCACCACTCAAAGAAAATCAAAATTAATATTTTCATGAGTGTATTCTTTCATTCTTATATGTTTGTACATTTGCAGTATTAGAGACTATAATTCTAATGTTGGAAAAACTATTAAAAGCTAGCCTATATAGTTTTGCCTTTTTTTAACCTAATAGTTTAACATAAGCATTTCTCCATATCATTAAATATTCTTTGAAAACTTAAATTTTAATAGTTATATAGTTTCACTCAAAGAGATTGACCATAAATCATTTAACCAGTCATATATTGTTGGACACTGATAATATTCCAATTTGTCACTATTATAAATAGCACTATAATAAACACTCTTATTTGGAAATTGTGGTAAGACTTGGTGATTATGATAGATTCTGGGTCAAAGGATAAGAACTTTTTAAGGCTTTTAATACATATTGCCAAATTGCTTTCCAAAACGAGTCAGACGATATTTTATACCTACATGCAAGTGATATGGGGATATATTAAAATCATTAAAAGTTTTATTTTTATATAATTTAAGTGGGCATATTAATTCATAGAATAAATGTGTCCTTGAATTTGATAGAAAAATCTATGCTTATGATTTAATTTGCTTTGAAAACTGTGGAAAAAAATAGTTCTTATAAGGATAAAGTGTTTTCATAATAGAAATATTAGTCATCTAACTTGATAAATGTTCTTTTAAGGCACAGTGGAAACTAAAAGAGAAAAAAATTTAATGTTTTTTCTTGTGGTAAAATACCAAATGAATAAATCTGGAAATACTATAAATTTACATGGAAGTTATTAAGGGTACCTCAAAAAAAAGAGAAAAATACACATGGAAGAGGAAAAGATTCAATGTTTTTTAAATAATATGTACCATAATTGGAGCTTATTTATAAAACATTTTCATTATTAAAACCAAAACATATGGTTGTTTTTCATGAGAGTTGGCAAGTGTTTTTATTGCTTTATAAAAAATTATTGAATTATGCTCTATAAATCTAATCGGTGTATAGATTTTTAATGGTATATATTCTCTTTCATTAGCTTAGAGCTGTTTTCCATAAATACCAAATAGTGGCTAATTCTCAAAATGAGAGCATACAAGGTTAAATCTACGTGTTTAAAATTCAGACAAATCAAGTTTTGAAATACAATTTTAGAACACACTGTAGGTCCTTTCAGATTTTCGTGGGAGGCTGATTCAAGTAATTTCTAAAGGAATGCTTTATTCTAACGTCCACTTTGAAGTATAAATGCTACCAACAGAAAACAAAGACTTGAAGATATTAAGTAGTTTTCAAAAGTCAAAGAGGGTCAGAGCTCTCTGGCCACAAAAAAAAATAGGTTGTTTGCTGTGTTCATTCTTTCTAAAAAAAAAGCAGATATGAAGTTCCACAGGAAATTTTTGCCAGTTTCAATCCAAGAAGGAAGACTCTTCGGGAGATAAAGACCAAGACGGCCGCAATTGCTCCTTATAATGTGAAAACAAACCAAAGTTAAATGGTGTTTTGCTGAAGTTTGGAATTCAGTTCCAAACAATTTGGCTTTAAAAGATTCAGTATATTAAACAGTTTTTGTCTGTCTGTGCCGCTTCTTGCCTTTCATGAATGGGCTCTGAGCCCCTCCAGAGATCAGTGTACAGTGCCCACCAGGCCTCTTTGGAAGACAACTGAGGAAGAAGTACTCCTATGATAGGGAAACGGGCAGTGGATGAGAAAGAAAGGGGATTACTCTTCTTGGTGCTCCTAGTCCCAGCTTCCAGGTTCTAGGAGATCAGTGGGTGTCACAAACGTTCCAGGGGTAAAATAGGAGTATTATAATTTATTAAGCTTAAATCCTGACGTTTACTTATGAGAGAAAAAGTGAGAGAGAAAGACATTAAAAGAACAAATTTTATGCAGACCCAAAGGTGAACACTTAACAGTGGAATCCAAACCCAAATACATGGAACAATAATAGTAAAGTAGGTGAATAAGCCAAGATTTCCTTTTTTTGTTTGTTTTTTTCCCCCAGAAATTAATGATAATTCTGTCTCTTAGGATAAGATTAATTCATTAATTAGTATATACTGATTGCTTATTTTGTACCCAGTTATGTGCAAGTGAGACAAAGAGGTATGAGCCATGGCTTCCTGAAAAAGGAGTCAATCTATTTGGGGCCTTAAGGCACAGGAAAAAGTGAGACCAAATGATAGCAGCTGACATCTTTTGAAGCTGACATCATCATGGGAATTCACTCAGATTATGAGGTCTAGGTGTTCTCAAGGTCATTGTCACTGAACCCATTCTATTGATTATTAGGCCGATAGTTCAGACAATTAAGCATCCAGAAGACACAGCTAACGCATCCTTAACAGTTACCATGACTTTAGTGCTAAGAATGAGTGGGGAGGCATAGAGAATAATGGTCAAGAACTTTGGCCTTGGAGTTAAACTAGAACAAAGTTCAAGCGCTTCACCACTTTTCTAGCCATATACTTTAGGCAAGTGACTTAACTTGAATCACAGTTTTCTCATCTGCAACATGTAGTATCTAGTGCAGAGAGCTGCTATAAGGATTAAAAGAGTGATGGATGGGAATGCCTAGGACAAAAACATTAAATTTCCTTGGCTTGAAGATGTTATCAGTTGGACAACGCACCAGTGGTCAAACAGTAGTTTTAGAGACAGAAGAAGAAACATCAGATTAAGTACAAACATTAAAATAAAACCTGCTGGTAGTATATAAATATATTATATACTTTCTTCTTATATTCTAAGCCTGCAATTTAGCTCTCTCGGAGTTCCCTTCGTGGCTCAGTGGTTAAAGAATCCGACCAAGAACCATGAAGTTGCGGGTTCGATCCCTGGCCTTGCTCAGTGGGTTAAGGATCCAGCATTGCCGTGAGCTGTGGTGTAGGTCGCAGATGTGGCTCGGATCCCGTGTTGCTGTGGCTGTGGCGAAGGCCGGCAGCTACAGCTCCTGTTAGACCCCTAGCCTGGGAACCTCCACATGCCACGGGTGTGGCTCTAGATAAAGGCAAAAAGCCAAAAAAAAAAAAACAAAAAAAAAACTTAGCTCTCTCCATATATTGAGATAAAGAATCTGTTGAATCACACTTGGTAATCAGTGGTTACATGTATATAGCAAAGCAGTGACATGTGGCTTTCATAGCTGACACTTGTGATCTTGTTACCACCTTTTGGATTGAAAATATAATTTTTGAGTGTTATGGAAAATCCATATTTCTCATTTTAACTTCCAGTTTGGTTAAATGTATGGCATTTTATCCTTAGCTAAAGGAAAGTTAATTAGCTTTTCTTGAAAGTCAGATGCTTAATAGACAGCCCTTCGTGATGTATGAATCAGTCATATCAGCCTCTATTAGTATTGGTGATTCTAAAATGTAATCTGCTAGGTTCGACAAGTTCTGTTGTCTCTAGTCATAGTTCCAAGCACAGAACGAGCATTCTTCCATGTTCCCTAAATCTTTTTCTTTCAATGCTGCATCATAATATAATCTTTTTGAAGATATTTTCGGGACAATTAAGGATACATTTTTAAATAAAGTGCATCCACTTGTGGTGCTACCAATGCAAATAATTTAATTGAGATGACAATCAGATAAACTGATATTTCCTAAGCAAACCTGATTTCACATATACCCATGCAATAAAACCACTTGCCTAGGAGCCAGAAGTTTTCTCCTGGAATCAACTGTAAGATTCCCTTCTTCCTCAGAAACATGAAAATGTGCCTCTGAAAAAGGAAGGGAATGATGAGGTAGAGAAGGAGAGCTAGAGCCTTTAAGGTAGAGGTGGTGGCATACACAACAGCATGGAGGTGAGGATGTTGTAACAATTTGATGTGGGGAGAGTTTAGGGTGTTCATGGGATAACAGAATGGATCGGGAGTTCAAGACATGTTTGTTAAGACACTGGCTTGCCACTCGTAGTAACTTGGGCCTTAACAGCTTGTGAATCCATGAAAGGTTCCCAAGCAAAGAAGTGACACAATATGGGCTTAGAAAAGACATTCTTGTGATGCCGTGTGGGAGACGGGAGGGAAGGACAGAAGTTATGTGGATATATTGAAGGCCTAGGTAAGAGAACATGTAAGCTTAAACTAAATGACAGATGTTTAGGAGGGAGAATCGATGATTTGATGACCACATTGATGGAATATTCTAATTAGTTAGGCAGTCTTCTGGTAGGATGTCTAAAAACTAAATATTTTAGTTTTTGAGTGTGGGAAAAATCAACCAAAATCTTTTAAAATTGTAATGATTGATAGAGAGTCAATAGCTTTTTTTCTAGAGTGCGTACTTCTAAGGATAGAGAATAGAACTTTATTTTTGTATATCATTCCTTGCAAATAAGCAGATATGGCCCCTGTTAATAAGGTCATAGGTCAGAGATGGGGACTCTGAGTCAGAGACCTTCAGAGAGCTTGACCACACCGCCCAGGAGCCATCAAGACAATAGTGATAAATCTCTTCTTTTATTAATTTCTTATTAAGTTTGGGAAGGAAGCTTTAGAGAGTAGGACAGGCAATTCAGAATTAGAGAACTAAAAGTAAGTCAGTAGACCTTAGCTCAGCGAGGAACAAATGAACATATTTATAGATGTGGGGTTGTAGCATTAAGCTAATGTTAAAGCATTTAGGAGTTAAACTTTCTCTTAATCCTTATTCTGTCAGATGAGAAGCAAAACTAAGAAATACTAGGAGAGTTATCTAAATAAATAACTTGTGCTGTAAAAAAACCCACTCAGATGAGGATTCCACTGCATATAGGTATATTCTTTTGAGGAGCTCACCCTTGCTGTAAGCATCCTGGTGGCCCCTGTGTTCCCTAATCCAACCACCCAACACAGTGTGCTGAGTGTAGCCTTGGAGCCTGGCAGGAGGAAAAGGCCTCCAGTGGACTTGCCTTGCAATTTTAACTCCATTTATTTTTTTAAATGATTTTTATTTTTTCCATTATAGCTAGTTTACAGTATTCTGTCAATTTTCTACTGTACGGCAAAGCGTCCCAGTCTCTCTTTCTCTCTCTCTCTCTCACACACACACATACATTCTTTTTCTCACATTATCATGCTCCATCATAAGTGACTAGATACAGTTCCCTGTGTTATACAGCGGGATCTCATTGCTTACCCATTCCAAAGGCAGTTTGCATCTGTTAACCCCAAATTCCCAGTCCATCCCACTCCCCCTCCCCCTCGGCAATCACAAGTCTGTTCTCCATGTCCATAATTTTCATTTCTGTGGAAAGGTTCATTTGCGCCATCTATTAGATTCCAGATATAAGTGATATCATATGGCATTGTCTTTCTCTTTCTAACTTTCTTCATTTAGTATGAGATCTCTAGTTCCATGCATGTTGCTGCAAATAGCATTATTTTGTCCTTTTTTTATGTCTGAGTGATATTTCATTGTGTATATATATATACCACATCTTTTTTTTTTTTTGTCTTTTTGCCTTGTCTAGGGCCGCACCCGTGGCATATGGAGGTTCCCAGGCTAGGGGTCTAACAGGAGCTGTAGCTGCCGGCCTTCGCCACTGCCACAGTAACACGGGATCCGAGCCGCATCTGCAACCTACACCACAGCTCATGGCAACGCCGGATCCTTAACCCACTGAGCAAGGCCAGGGATTGAACCCGCAACCTCATGGTTCCTAGTCGGATTCATTAACCATTGAGCCACGACGGGAATGCCATATACCACATCTTCTTAATCCATTCATTTGTCGATGGACATTTAGGTTGTTTTCATGTCTTGGCTATTGTGAATAGTGCTACAATGAACATAACGCGTGCATGTATCTTTTTCAAGGAAAGTTTTGTCCAGATATATGCCCAAGAGTGGGATTGCTGGGTCATAGGGTAGTTCTATATTTAGTTTTCTGAGGTTCCTCCATACTGTTTTCCATAGTGGTTGTGCCAATTTACATTCCCACCAACAGTGTAGGAAGGTTCCCTTTTCTCCACACCCTTTTAAACCCATTTCAATGGCAGAAATGTTTCACCTTCCAACATTCCAATATCCCAACTTTAATTCTCTTCAGATAAAAGAATTTGCTGCCTGATAGGTGGAGATACACGCAAAGTGAGGAATTACCAATCTACAGAATTGGGGCAGGTCTCATTGGTGAATGAAGTTTTATTCAACCAAGTGATGAAAGCCCAAGATGGAAAAGAAAAGAACATTAATGCAACTTGTTTGCAAAAGTGCTACTGTGTTTGATCACTTATCCTAGAACCCTGGATTCCATGTCAGAAAACTTTTTGGTTCCCCTCCAGAGACAACGACTTTGGAGTTAAGCTGCTTTTCACATATGTGAGTTTATAAGGTCACATAGAGTAGCAAAAAGAATAAATAGATCTGTAGCATACTGGGGTCTTCCTTGAATTTTATAACTGCTGGATACAGCAAAATTCTACCTTAGTGGAATGTTGGGTTGGGAAACAGTGTAATTTTAAGCAGATATATAAGTGTAATGAAACACTGACATATATCTTCTGAAATGTATTCATAACATGAAAACACGATGGGCTCTAATTTCATTCCTTGCTAAGCCATTTTTTCTTTATTCTAGAAATAGAAACCAATGACACAATTACAATTATAGAGGCTTTATAAAATGGAGGCCTTAACACTAAGAAATGAAAGATGGTAATACCTAAAGAAGCAGTGATGAAACTGTGATTTGTTGTTTGGAGTGGAGACCATGGACTGACAGACAAGATAGGTTAAAGAGTAAAACAAGAGGCTGTAGAACATCAGAGTCTTTAAAAATAACCATGGTCAGTATGTATAGATATAGCCATACAGTTCTTAAAAGCATCAGATTAGAGAATGTTTATGGAAGTGCACATGAACCATAAATAGCACTATAGAATGTGATTATATATTATTATATTTTAGAATGATAAAGAGAAAATACTTTGTAAATAATGTACTGTCTATGAGGTGTGTTCCACTTATACACCATTTAGGATCTTAGATTGATCATTCAGAGATTTAAAGGGAACTTTTCATTTTGTTCATTGTCGTGATGGTTTACGTATTTCTAATTATTATTACTTCTATCATACATCTCTAAGAAAGAGCAAGGCATACAATTATAACATAAAGCAGACATTTTAAAGACGGAAAGGGAAAAGGAATTATGAATACAGGAGAGAAAAAGAAAATTTGGAACAGAACACTAAAACCCTATTTATAATTCAATGAATTCAAACAGCAAGTACTTATTGAGTTAAATGCGTGTTGAATGCCAGGCATAGTTAGGGGCTGGGGATCCAGGGAAATGAAAAAAGAAGGAAATGAAATGTGTTGTCCTGAGTTCCTTGAAGGGAAAGGATGCTTACGGGAAGCAGACAAAATTGACTACGACTGGCTTAAAGTATCTTGACTAATATGTTTTTGAGTAGAGGGGATTCTTTCAGCTTCATGCATGACCTCAAGACAGACAGAGGCACAAGATGTTTTCACACAAGATGTGATCTGCTGGGTCACTGGCCAAATGGTTGATCATGTGTCAGCAGCAGCACTTAGGAGTAATTTTATAGGCTTTTTTCTCCATCATGTCAAAAAATACACAGTATTGATAAATACACAACATTATTTATTTTGAAAAATGGACAGCCCTATCCTAGTCAATGAACTGCAGGAGTGGCATCAGGAATTTAATGGAGGCTTACTGGAAGAAGAGGAGATATGACAGAAATCATTCATTTATGAGTGCCACAGAACAAATGGGGACTGGAAGGCTGCTGTCACTGGTCTGGGGTTGTGAAACATGCTTAATACAGCCAAGCTGTATTGATAATAACTGAGGAACGCTTACCTGGTAATTGATCTACAAATTCAGGAAAGAAGATTTTATTCTGAAAAATGTGAATATCAAATGTTGCCAAGTTCCTGTGTGGGTAGCGCAGTTTTAGAAAAGCCACCATAAAGGGCAAAGGGCCTAGTAGCTGTACAGAATGATACAGAGGGAGTGTGTGTGTCTGCCTAGGCTATCATTGGCTTACTGGCTTACACAGCATGGAGTGACATTCATTACCCTGGTGGACTTACATGGCCTGGAGACAGATCCTCAGTTTGACAAGCTTAAAAACTTGAGTTTTATTGGCACACCAAGAGTGAATTCATCATTCAGGACGGATTTCATGGTAACCAAGCTCATGAAGCTGATGTATAAAACCGTAACATTCAATTTGCTGGTTTTATTGATAGTGAAGACACATCTGCCTGTCCCTGGCATGAACCTAATCCCAGTCTAGAAGATACACTCAATTTTTCCCTTTAGGCAATCAGCTTGTAATTAGAAGGTGACTTGGTGAATGTTGAATCAAAACAAAGGGAATTCAAGGAATCAAATATTTAATTGTGTCAGATTAATGTAACTTGATACATAAACTTGCAATAGAAATAGGCTTCCCTAAGAGTTCTGAAAATACAGAGGGCCTGAAGCTCTCTTACCATGGATAGTGTCTTTTAATTTTTTTCTTTGGGATATTTCATTTTATTTGCTTCCACTGTTAAACTCCTCTGGTTTATAGTCAGGTGGTAGAGAGATGCAGGAGAATCAGATACAGTGTTTTAGAGGAAAAACCTAGAGTGCCCTGGAAAAACATAAGTAACGTATCATTTAAGAGGTGATTTTGTTAGCACTTCCCAATTCCCTTGAATCGCTCTGCACATGTAGGTCATCTGGCAACTGGTACATGGATTAGGCAGTAGGGCTCTAGAATAGATATCAAGGCCTCCATTGCTTTTACTGAAGAACCCGGAACTGTGCACCCCACACGATCACACCTTCCATCAGGTCACCAAAAAAAAAAAAAAAAATTTGAATGCACAAACTAAAATTGAGATGGGAAAAGATTATGGGATCTATGTCACCATTAATAAAGGGTAAGGAGTCTGAGTAGAAAAAGGGTCTTCCAAAAGGGAACCCTCCTGCACTGTTGGTGGGAATGTAAATTGGTGCAACCACTATGGAAAACAGTATGCAGTACCTTAGAAAATTATACATAGAACTACCATATGACCCAGCAATCTCCACTCTTGGGCATATATCTGGACAAAATTTTCCTTGAAAGAGATACATGCACTGTATGTTCATTGCAACACCATTCACAATAACAAAGACATGAAATCAACCCAAATGTCCATCAACAGATGATCGGATTAAGAATAAGTGGTATATATACACAATGGAATACTACTCAGCCATAAAAAAGAACAAAATAATGCCATCTGCAGCAACATGGATGGAACTAGAGACTGTCATACTAAGTGAAGTAAGTCAGAAAGAGAAAGACAAATACCATATGATATCACTAATATCTGGAATCTAATAGATGGCACAAATGAACCTTTCCACAGAAAAGAAACTCATGGACATGAACAACAGACTTGTGGTTGCCAAGGGGGAGGGGAAGGGGAGGGGGAGAAAGAGGGAGGGATTTGGAATTTGAGGTTAATAGATGAAAACTATTGCCTTTGGAATGGATAAGCGATGAGATCCTGCTGTATAGCACTGGGAACTATATCTAGTCACTTATGATGGAGCATGATAATGTGAGAAAAAAGAATGTATACCTGTATGTCTGACTGGGTCACCTTTCTATATCGTAGAAAATTGACAGACACTGTAAACCAGCTATAATGGAAAAAATAAAAATCATTTAAATAAAAAAAAAAAGAAAACGGGTCTTCCAAAGTGATGCTCTTTGGTTCTCACCAAGCATCCTCTGAATTCTTTTCTTACCCTGTTCTATCTCTGCCTCTGCAGTTTAGAATCCTCATCGTGTGGTAAACATTTGGCCTCCTCCATGCAGCTCTTTGTACTGAGAGAAGCCTAGTTGTAAAAATGACTCTGAAACCGGAACAATGGACAGCAAGGAAGACTGTAAGGCAAAGATGCTGCCTTTTCATAAAGCTTTTAGGTCAAACTGCTAAGAGTTCCAGGAAGAAAGATTTCCTCTTGGAAAGCCTTCCTTCACGCATGTTCACTCTGAAGCCCTTAAGTAGGTCTTCCAGGCACCGCAAAAACGTTAGCCAGCATATTATATCTAATGAATGCTGGCACAGCACAGCCGCATAGGAGGAGTCGGCTCCAAGAATCAGGGATCGAGCTAAATTAGCCCAAATGCTAAACGGGCCCCACTGTTATTATGTATATGAAGCTTTGGGGTTTGAAATTTCCCTTCCAAAAGTGCATTTGATTGCATTATCTCTCCAAGAGAGCCCAGCTTTGTTCTTTCTTGGACAGCCTTCCTTCTGAAGCACAAATCCAGGGGTTGCTGACCCAAAGAATGATCAACAACAGGGCAAACAGAGTCAATAGCACTGAAGCTGGAGGACAGGATGAATCACAGAGTGAATGAGTATGGTCAGGCCATGAGTTATTCCTATTTAATTGCATGTAACCTGATAATGACAGGAAGTGGGAGGATGAAGAAATATTCCTATGCTTTTTTATTAATTAATCTTTCTCTCTCCTTCTTCCCTCCCTCCTCTGACCTCTCCTCTTCTTCCTTCTCTCCCTCCTTTTCCTCCTTCTCTTACTTCTTCTCCTTCCCCCCAATACTGGACAGGTCCTTAAGGAAGTGTTACATTCGATTTTAACTCCTTAGTAAAAACAAGATGTGGACAATTCTACAAATGCTTACTTATTGAAAAAGCTTTGGAGTTCCTTCTGTGGCGCAGTGGGTTAAGGATCCGGCATTGCTGCAGCTGTGGCCTAGGTCATAGCTGCGCTCAGATTTGATCCCTGGCCTGAAAACTTCCATATGCCACAGGTACAGCCAAAAAGGAAAAAGAAAAAAATGTCTTCTGAAGTGTATAGAAGGCCTCTGATTCCCAAATTCTTTATTGACATCAAGAGCTGTTATTCTCTAAGAGTGAATTTTGAGCCATTTTCAACTCTGTTTTCTTTAGCTCCTAATTTCAATCAACGCATTTCTAATTCCTACCGAAACTTCATTTCTTTAATTTGATCCTTCCTGTTCACTTTCTCCATCCTGATTATCCCGTCTAGAAATGAATATAATGGTAATTGATTGGTCAGTGGCAACTACTTCATCTCTAGGTATCTATATTTATCCCAATTTCAACTTCAAACATTTTTATTAACCACTTTCCCAAGATAGTTCCTTTGTTTCCTGCTTTGGTCAATTAAGTATGTATTTTATCATCTTCAAAATTGATTATAAGTATTATTTCTGGTCCCCAAATATGATGTACTTCCAGAATTAAGACCATGAAGAACCATGTTAATTAGAATGAAAAAGTCACACGAACTAACCATGTTTAGCAGTTTTTGGAAATAATCTTGAAGCAACTCACTCTATAAAGAGACTTGAAAATATATTACTAAGATTGGAGTATCTCCCCCAAATATTCCAATTTAAAACTGAGTAAAGATAAGATACAATCTTATATAATATAACATGAGATATATACTGTTATCTTGGAAAGTAGGCACTTTGTGAAAGTATGGTCAGTGAAGACTGTCCCAGATGCTCTGAGTCCATAGGTCTGGTATATATACTTAGTCTGATACATCTTCATCTAGAATCTGGGATACAGTGATGTGGTTTGGTACAGGGTAGAAATATCTACTAAAGACATCCTGTCCCTTTGCTCTCATTCTGAGTATGGCACATGACTTTCTGCTAAATAAACTCATAAGAGAGTCATTATGAACTAGGAACCAATTTATCAGTTTTTGGTTGGAGCCTCGTGGTTGTTGACCTGGGGAAAAACACCTGCTTTGTGCATCACACTACTTCTGAGTGAGCAAGTACATGCAAAGGGGCAGGGTTAGACTGAAAGGAAGGATCCTCAGTTGTAGAATTTTCACTTAGCTTTTCCTCTGAACATTGGGAAAGTTTTTTCGCAGGTATATGTTGTCCCTTTTTTGGTTAATAATCATTTAGAACCATTGGTATAAAGGATGATTCTGGTATTTGAGTGTAGAGTCTTTCTGTGATTATAAATGTTAGAATTTAACACATTATAAAAATAAATAATTACAATCACAAGCTTATTATTTTATAAAAGGCACAACTTCATGGAGGCCAATGAAATAAAAGTATTCATATAACAGGAAGTTGGAACTTTCTAAACAAACCAAAATAAAAAAAAATGTTAGAGAACATTTGCAAATGCAGTAGAAGATTTATCATGCCTGATGTATTTAGGGATTCTGATTAACTGTGCACTATGGTGGAAATAGTGTAAACGTCATCTCTATACTATCTTTACTCCTCTCCCCAGCATCTTCAGAAGATTCAGCTGCTGAGGTGCAGGGTCTGCCCTTGACCCTTATGTGTCTTCTTCCTCTCTGTCTACATTTAGTTTGTTTTACTCTATATTTTCACAGTGGGCTTTTTTGGTATCTTAATGGATCCCTTATTTGTATTACTTTGAAATGTCTTGCTGGCCAGTCACCTGACACAGTGCAGCGACACAAAGGGTAAACTTGGCAAATATTTCATAAATTACTCATTGATTTTTTGAGACTTTCATGGGTTAAGAGCTAGAAAGTGGCCTCATATATCTAACGTGGAGGACAGAGATTTTTTTCATTATCACTCATGATGAAAAGGCAAAACTCCTTCCATTGATATCAAAGCACATATGTGCTCCAATGTTATTTTCATTTAGCAAAGTAGAAATAAAAATTCCTCTAAGAAGATCAGAGTATGTATTCTTGATAGTTTTGTTCTCCATGTATAAATATTTTGTGTACATAGTGGCTGTAATTCCACTGGGGAATAAGAGTACTCTTTCCTAGCTCAGTTTAGCCTGAGTGAATATATTTATTTTGAAAATTCACATAGCCAATCTTTTCTTAAAAAAGCCCAGAAACATCAAATAATACAACAAAATAATTTGTTACAATTTTATTATTAATTCCTAGTCCTTCTGATAACAGGTCTGGTTTGTTCTTAGCTTTACCATGAATTTAAGTGGAACCAAAAATGAGAAGAATGGGTGTGTAGGTCACAAAAGTTTGAAACGAAATTTGATTTGTAGAATCAATGAAACATGATGTTCCAGGACTGCTTAATGACCTCAGGAGTCATCTAATCCAACTCCTTGATTCTGTAAATGTGGAAACTGAAACTGAAATTGAGAAACCCGTTGGATGCTCTACAGTTTGTTGGTGTCATATGCGGAATTATACAGTCTTGTCACCTTCATTCCCTTAACATTATTGGAAGTAAATAGTTAGGATTTGTTCTTTTTCACCATCATTGGTTAAATTTCTCTACCCCTATAGGAGGCAGATCTGAAGCTTAAGTGCTTCTCCTAAACTTCAGGGATTCAAACTGTGAATTTCTTGACTATTAGAATTTTTAAAACCTCAATTAAATGACCTAACTTATACAAAGCATTCCAGATAGCACCTGGCAAATAGTAGATGCTCAATAATAAAGATTTAAAAAAAAAATTCCCTGCTGTCTGAATTCCAGTTAGGGCATTTGACATTTAATTATTCTTTCCCGCAGTTGTATATTTAATACAATGCTATTGGAACTGTAGATTTATCCTCTCTTGCCCTATCATATCCTTTACAAGACTATTTGTATTAGACAGAAGCAGGTAGGAGGTGGAGGATGAGGTCTTTGACTCACAGGGTATTGAGCAAGATTCTCCGAGACTCTAGGGCACAGGGGTGTTCGTGACTCTTGTAGTGGAGAGACTGGGTTATAATTTGTGTTGAAGCTACATGGGTTTTCAGCGGCAGGTTTTGTACATAACAGGGAGTTTCTGGATCTTGTTAGCTCAGGGCAAAAAGTCATGCTTTGGAGCAGTTACCCCAGCAGGAGGAGAAAAGATGATGGTTGGTAATTACATCAGTTTTGCACTGTTGAGCAGATGTTCTTGCAGATAGATTTTGGCTGGCATTTACAGAATATCACTGGTGATTCTCATGATAGTGTCAGGACCGCTACAAGTGGAGGAAACTGCAGGTCTGTAAAACATTGTGGAGGAGGAAGAGGGGACTAGATAGCAGTTTGGAAATTAAAAAGCAACTTTTAAAATAGGACTCTAGTGAGATTTGTTTGGAAATGGTAGTTTGGCTGGACTGGATAATTAGATCTAATACATATCTGATAACTTATTTTGCCATTTAACTTTGAGAGTAATTTGGTAGTCCATCTATGTCTGAAAAAAAATAGAGAATTTCTTCTTAAAGTAAGGGACAATTTAGAAAACAGATGAGGGAGCTGAATTTTGATTAAAACATACAATTAAGGAGCAAGATCAAACATGTAGTGAGTAATGGAAAAGAATAACCACAGGAGCTGTTAACGAGGAATGCTACCCATTTGGCTAGAAATTCTGCCCAATTTCAAATCAGACAGAAATGGGATAGTCAGGAGTAAGGCACTACTAGATAACAACGTGCCTTTAAGGAAGAGCCTGTTCCCCCTCTTGGCTTAAAAGTCTTTTCAAATTTATCCTGTTCCTTTCTTTTCTACTGATTTAACTTCTCTCTCTCTCTGGGCTCTCAGATACATAGGTATACTCCTAGCACTAGATCTTGGAACCTTCTTTTGTTGCTGTCGTAAGTAACTGTAAAGGTCTCTACACATAGAGATGAGAATATTTTTTAGTTTAATGACAGGCAACATTATGTGAAAAGATAAATTCAAATTGATTGATAATTGCATTGGAATCCATACCATTTCATTTTCCCTGGCCATGGAAACACGGAAACACTGTCACCTACTGCCATGGGCCCTTCTAGGTATAAAGATGCAAAAAAATAAAGAAAAGGGAGCAAGAAAGGAAGGACTGGAGAGAGGAAGGAAGACAGGGGGAGAGAGAGAGAGCAGGAGCAAGCCATAGTGATACCAGTGGAGCTGGAGAGAGGTGGAGTGAGCGAACATGTCAGGACCTGGTAGAGCATTTTACATACACTCATGCTTCATAATCATCTGAACAGGTTAATCAGTGGATGAAATGATGTAAGACTCTAGAAAAGATATTTCTGAGCATTAAGTTAGCTATTACAGCACTGCCAAAATAATTGTCCTTTACAGAGGCAGTATGCACTTTGGCATGGGCCTTTTGGGGGAACCGATGTGCCATTGTTTTGTGAAGCAAATATTTGGTCTCAGAATTGATTGAGAATATCAGGAGAGACACCATGCCCACCTCTGTGGCTCTAAGAGGACCCAGTTTTCCTTCCTCACTCTCTTCGTTTACAACCAGCTCAAATTTGGCTTTTGAGTTCTGAGTTAGCTTTGTTTTGTTAATCATTCAATGTTATTTCTCTTCTTTTACAAAACGTCCATTTCTTCTTCTCTACAAAATGGGACCATAGGAAGTTACTATAATGTAACCGAACTTTTTTTTAATTAACAAAATATCAGAGGCATATTTTCACATATCAGACATTCCTCTGCAATGATATTTTAGTGGCTATACAGAGTGTGTTCCATTGTATAGATAAACTACAGTTCTTGAGCATTTGAGCTTTCTCAATATTTTGTTATTTTAAACTATGCTGTCATGAACAACTTTTTAGCTAAATCTTTGCCACACTGTGATGATTCCTTAAAATAATTTCATAAAAGTAGAATTACTGGGTCAAAGAGTGAGATGAATCTTAAATGACAAAATTCAAGCACAATGGCAAGTGATGGGAGAGCTGTCTGGGAAATGTCAGGATTCACTGGTGTTTCCTCTCCAAATGCTATCCAGCCCAGGGATAATTCTAGGCAAAACAGTAAAGTAGGACTTTTGCTTTGAAGCTCCTTTTTATGTTCTCTCTTCTCTCTTCATAAACCCACTTTCTTTCTTTCCCAAAGCACTCAGTGTATTTTAAGTTATAAAGTTATGAAACATTCTAGGAAAGGATCCAATAAATCCATTTATGTTAGGATCTAAATGACTGATATGGCATTAATTCCAATTTCCCTGGGGACTAAACCTCTGTTTTGGTAAGTCAGAGGATGAAATCCAAGTATGGGGTTGGGACACCCACTGGAGAGGTTAACAAAGAAGACTTCCAAATGTCTCACAGGCAGACAAACATTCACTTCTATGTGACGTCATGGATCTGTTTAGTGTTTGTCCTTACTATTATCTCCATGGATGTTGTAGGACCTATACCCAACTCATATAGTAAAGGGGTCTCATTCCATTCTGTTTCTTAGAAGCTTACAAAAGAAATTCTCTTATTAATCATGATAACCCCTGAAATTGAACTTTAAAGCCAATACAGGAAGCTCTTAGTATCTCAGAATAACTGTTAATGGAAAAAGGGCACTTGAAGTAAATTTACATAATATGAGGACTCAAATTTCATAATATTTTATTAAATGTGGGAAAGTCTAGCTTTAAAATGAAATAAACATTAAAACAAATGTGTTTTCTCTTAAGTTTGACCACTTTTGGATCATACTTGCAACAGTGTGCCAATTCTAAAAACAAAGGACCAATCAAGAGTTGCTGGTTTTTTTTTTTTGTTTGTTTGTTTTTGGTATAATTTTTCTGATGCCACTGTGACAGTATGACTCAGCATCTTTTATGGAAGAGTTGCTGGTTTTTTTTGTTTGTTTGTTTGTTTTTTTGGTATAATTTTTCTGATGCCACTGTGACAGTATGACTCAGCATCTTTTATGGCATGTTTGACCTTTTCAGTGTAAATGTGAAGTTAGTTAGTTTACAAAAAATAGTCTAGGGTTTCATCCAATTTCCCAAAGACCTCACTTTATTCTTGGATACTTACATCACTGTCTTCTGAAATGCCTGTTGCATTGTTAATTCTTAGCTGGTCTACCTTGGCCAAATTGTCATTTGTCAATGGTTTTGCTTCAAGATTTGAGCAGTTCCAGGCTAACGTTGAGAGGGCACGTACTTTTTAAGAAATCAGTTTACTAGTGAATACACTCATGTTCTGGTGACTTTTGCTTTCCTATTTATAACTATAGGGATTCAAGTAATTAATGCTTGGATAATGAACAACACTCTATTCGCGATTCCTTTGTGGCTATTAGGTGTCAACATATTTGTGTTACAGAGCCAAGGGTTATTCATTCCACTCTATGGATATGTAAACTGGGGTAAAGATGGCACCAAGCAATGTCTTTAAAGTCAGAAAGGTAAATTTGGAGTGACGAGGATTTTGTCTCCATGCTGTACTTACCCACCAACCCCAAGCTACTCCTCTATGTCGTGAGTGCTTATTTAGGAGTGATGTTGCTGGCAAATGGGGATTTGACCATTAAGAAAAAAGGCATCTTTGCCCTGGCCTATACCATAATAAACTGAATGACAGAAAAACAAATGTCACTTATTAGAACAGTGAGGTTTACTGTTCAAGTGATTAGCTAAGAATCATTTGTATGATTAAATGCTGGAAAATAATTTGCTTTCCCCATGAACCTATAGCTTAGATCTCATTACACAGAAGTGCTACATATTAGTTGAAGCAAATTAACATTCAAACACTTTCTGGAGTGGCTGCTAATCACAGGCTGTTAATTACTGTCATTACATTAGGCTGCAGCAGAGAGTACCCAAAGAATCATGCTCATGATCTTGGTATTTGAAAGTGATCTTCACCAATAAAAACACATGTCAGACATACAGAAATTGCAAATTGCTGAAACTGCTGACAGGGTTGAAAATTCCGCTGACTATAAGTACCCATCTAGTGATGGATGCATTCTTGACACAGTTTCAGTGTTTGGACTTAGGAAATAATGAGTATCAATGTCCTAGCAAGGGAATATGCAAAGATGAAGGAGCCCTTTTGTATCCTTAATTAAGGAAAGTAGTAGCAGAACTCGTTCACAGATAAGTGACTGTACATAATAATCATGTATTTATGTAAGGGACTGCTATGCTATATTACTGTAGTGGCAATTAGATTTTCACAAAGTCATTTTAATAAAAGACATACTTACATAATAAATAAACAAAACCGCTCATTTTCATGGCAGGCTCTCTAATTATACACTGGCTTAAAATAAAATGTGCAGCAATGCGAAGTTAAACATATAGACTCTAGCTGTCATCCACAATGTTCCCCAAATCTTTTTTCACCCACAGTCTCAATCGCCCTAAGAACTCTGCTATTTGTGCATTTTGCTTGTTTTGCATAAAGGAGGAATTACCTGAGAATTCAGAGATCAAATTATCTGGAATCTACTGACCTGACTTCTTTATTGCCTAGAAAGTTTGCTGCCCACCCTTTGGCTGACAAGAAATGGGATCATCCCAGTGCCAGTATGGCTAGAACTGAGGTGACCAGCAAGCGTATTGGGTCTGCAGCAAATCCAATTCAATGGCAACCCCATGAGAAGAAGGCCCAAGCCATGACTTTTTGTGGATGCATTTGCAGGTCTCCTGATTCTGACTTCTCATTCTTTCATTAATTCATTCAATAAATATGTATTAAACATCTTCCTTGGAGTTCCCATCGTGGCTCAGAGGTTAACGAATCCGACTACGAACCATGAGGTTGTGGGTTCGATCCCTGGACTTGCTCGAGTGGGTTAAGGATCCAGCGTTGCTGTGAGCTGTGATGTAGGTTGCAGACGCGGCTCGGATCCCACGTTGCTATGGCTGTGGCAAAGGCCGGCAGCTACAGCTCCTGTTAGACCCCTAGCCTGGGAACCTCCATATGCCACGGGTGCGGCCTTAGATAAGACAAAAAGACAAAAAAAAAGGTAAAAACAAAAAAAATAAACATCTTCCTTGTAGAAAACTTTGTACTGAGTACCATGGGAATGCAAGGATGAATTAGATATGGATCTTGCCTTCAAAGCATTTATAGCTTAGTACTGGGCAATCATCAATGTAAGCCTCTGGTCCCAGGGGCACAGAAGGGGAGATCTTGGATGGATCTGGGTAAGTCTCTCTTTGATGCTACAACTGTGGAATATCTCAAAGGACTTGTTGCCTTACCACCTTTGCGTGTGGTTACCTTGTGCTAGAAGAATCCCTGTCCCTAGGACACCATCTTCTAAGGACTAATGAAGATACAGTCACTGTTATTCCCTCCATCTCTCCTTCCCTCATGTATTTATTCAGGGTTTGCTATGTGCCAGCTTCTAGGGATTTGAAAATGAACATGATGCACATCATCCTGCACAGAAACTGCAGCCTAGTGAGGAAAAGAGTTAAGTAGATGGGTACTTCCAACATGTGTGTATCTGGGAGGGATACAACTAACATGAAAGGAGAGCACACTGGAGTACTCACAGACTTGAAGGGGCAGATTAACTCGGATTTAAGGGAAGGTTAGCAATGAGTGGTGGGATTTGGTTGGGGTGTGTGTGTGTTCCAGGAGCCCAGAGAAGTTTGCTATGGCTAGCTTACAGAAGGCAAGGAGATGGGAGCAATGAAGCCTGATACTGCAGATACAGAGCTTACAAACAGCAGGAAAGAATTTAAGATCCATTCTAAGCATTTCCTAAAGGGAGCGGCTGACATTTAAAAATATGGAATGGCAGGATCAAGTTTCTGTTTTAAACAAAATCACTCTGGGTTTGTGTGGAGGATGAATTGTAAAGGGGCAAAAACGAAGGCAGAGAGAACAGTTAGGAGACAGTCACAAATGGTCTATAAGGTTTGAACGAGGTAGTAGCAATGGACCTGTAGCTTGATTAGATAGGTGAGAGGTTCTGTGTGTGTGTGTGTGTGTGTGTGTGTGTGTAGACTCTTGAGGGCGAGGAAGAACTCAGGGATAATACCCAGCTTACTGGACTGATGGTATTCTCATTCCTAAAATGAGGAACACAGTAGGTTTGGGGAGATTGGTGATGAGTTTTTTTGTTTGTTTGTTTTGTCTTTTGTCTTTTGAGGGCTACACCCGCAGCATATGGGGGTTCCCAGGCTAGGGGTCGAATCAGAGCTGTAGCTGCTGGCCTATACCATAGCCACAGCAATGTGGGATCTGAGCCGTATCTGTGACCTATACAGCTCACAGCAATGCCAGATCCTTAACCCACTGAGCAAGTCCAGGGATCAAACCCGCTTCCTTATGGTTACTAGTTGGGTTTGTTAACCACCGAGCCCTGATGGGAACTCCCATGAGTTTGGTTTTGGACGTTGTTTATGAAGTCTACTTTAAGGACTTGCAAGTGGAAATGTCCAGTCCACAGCTGGATATGGAAGTCTGGGGCTCAGAAGAATGGGCCAATGTGAAGAACAGTCCTTGTCAATGTCCTTTGGGTTTACTTGCTTTTAGTTGCTTGGTTTCACAACATTTCATCAACAGAGGCAGAGATTAAAGTCAGTGTTTTACTCAACAGTGTTTCTCTCCCAGCATGTGTACATACCTTTTAATTATCTTGCTTTATGTATTATTAAATATAGGAAATTGTGCTTATATATCATGGGCTTAATTTAAACTGACAGAAGCAAAAGACATTGCAAACTAAAGTTGCTACATTTCCCTTTAATGCCTTTAAAGTCTTCATTTATTAAAAGGAAAGTTAAAAGAAGTGTTTGCGTTCTTTTCCAGAAGTTGTATTTCTGGAATCTCTCCAACCTTGAGGCAATTTCTTGACATGGCATTAAAAGAGAGTATATAAAAGACACAAATCAGCTTTGGGTGGATTTATGATACACTTTCCCCCTCTGACAGGAGTAGTAACAGGTTTAACCATAAGAAGACACTCCAAGGGGCTCAAAACCCTGGCCCACTGGTCTTCTCTCCACTTCTTTCTCCACTGAAGGCACTCTTGGTATCCAACTTCATGCCAAAGAATGATGGGAGTTTTTAGCAATGATGGGGAAAGCTGGGAGAGTTAAGTGGGGAGGTGTGGTCACCAAGATCTGCCTGCCATCAAAATAAGAGCAAAGGGGTCTCCCCTCAGAGCAGTCCTATGAATATGTAAGACACCAAACAACCACATGGCACAGAAGTAAATGCATCCACTAATGCAGCTTCTAGTTCAAGAATGGGGGCAGTGTCCCTATCACAGCTCACCGAGGAGAAGTCATAATGCAATCTGTCTGCTTATTCAAGAGAGTGGATTCTCCTGGCAGAACTCTGTTTGCTGAGAGCCTCCAGAGTTATATGGGACAATGGCACATACTCTGATTTGACAGGAGAATCTCAGCTCACCTTGCAGGGCTGAAGTGGCTCCATCCATCCTGACTCTTTCCCATTCTACTAACCCCTGGTAATACACATGGAAGCCACTGGATAGAACTAAGCTAACAGCTCACTGAAGGACCACCTTCCATTAATTCAGAGCTATGAAGCATAAGTACTTATGTGTGAGCCTCACCACAACTCCCAGCATTTTTCCAAGGTGAAACCTGGCTTAAATGAATATGAAAATCAGCAGTGTTCAACTGGACTCAGATGATGGCTGGCTGAAGTCTCTAGGGGTTATTTGTGGGAGACAGAGCTTAGTGGAGGGGTCTGTGGAGGTATGGAGCATGAAAATCTGTGGAAGGGGGCCATTCCCAGGAAGAAGAAGGCGAGAATCTCTTCTCAGAGTTCCAGGTCCCGGGAGAAGACTTATAAACTTGAGAACACTCTGGAGACAGTCCTGGCTAAGTCTGGAGTTGTGGATAAGGTGCCACGAAGATAGGAAACCACTGGGAGGGGCAGGTTGTGGGTAGAAAAGGGGAAGATAAACATTATCAATAGGTAGCAGATCCCGATTGTATTGCTGCTGGATACAGTGGAGCCTCACCTATTTATAGAAATTATAAATGAGCATTATAGTAGATTTGGGGGTTGATTTTAATGCCACGAGCCTTCTTTACCTCCTTTGCCCATGTCTTTCTACTCATTATACAGCCCCCTAGGAACTGGTATTTCCCCAAATCCAAACCCAGATCAATCACTAGCATGTGCTTTATCCTAATGATGACTAATGTACTGGTGGTGAACAGAGCTACCCAGCCAATGACTGCCAAAGCAAGCTGGGTCTCATGCATAATAATTATATTTGTTAATGAGCACCATGCACCTATTTAAATTGCAGGCTTCAATAGGAACATGGAAGCCTTTTTAACCAGAGTTGTAGTGACAATGTTGGATCCTTAAGCTGCTGAGCCACTAGGGAACTCCAATAAGGATATAAATATTAATATGCTTCTTTCTTGTAACATTGAATAATGAGTCATTTGTATTTAAGCACAATTGAAACAATTTCTTAGATCAGAATTACTCTTTGTTGTGCAAAATTAGAGTAACTAGTGTTTCCTTAAATATGAGTATCAATGTAAACAAATTTACATAACTTCCCCTAAGTCTTGATGTTCTACCCCCCACCCCCAGGCTGGACTATAGCTAGAATGGAATTAATTCTTTTTTATGTCTTTTAATTTCATCTTTCAGAACACCAGTCCCTGTTCCTCAAGTCTTATGCAGCTTCTCATAGGAGACTTCAGGTGTATGACATCCTACACACTCTCCCAACTCACCCTGTTAATTTACGTGCTCACCCAGCTGGCCCCCAGGAGCATTGTCTACCTGTAAACCATTACTTTCACTAAGACTGAGAGCCTCCTTCTGGATTCCCAGTCCTCAGCCTCCTCCTGGGCTGTGATCCTACCACCAAGGAGACTTCAGCAAGGTCACACCTCTCTCTTCTTTCACTCATAACTAAAAATGGTTGGGGACTCCTTTCCTTGATCTACCTCCCCCCAAACACACGCACGTCGTTGAACTTTGGCTAAATCACAGAACAAGACTTCTCTGAAAGCTCTGGATTAATACACGAAAAGCACAAAGCTTTACAACTTGTTCTTAGGCTGCTCCAAAGCCCACAGACCTTGCCGGTTCTCATGGAATTCCTCTAAAAGCTGCCTCTAAAACCATGACTCGAAGAGACACATGTACTCCAGTGTTCATTGCAGCACTCTATGCAATAGCCAGGTCATGGAAACAACCTAAATGCCCATCCACAGAGGAGTGGATAGGGAAGATATGGTACATACACACAATGGAATATTACTCAGCCATTAAAAGGAACAAAATAACAACATTTATAGCAACATGGATGGACCTAGAAATTATCATGCCAAGTGAAACCAGTCAGACAATTAGACAGCAACACCCAATGCTACCGCTTACATGTGGAAACTAAAAAGACACAATGAACTTCTTTGCAGAACAGACAATGACTCACAAACTTTGGAAAACCTTGGTTTTTCAAATAAGACAATTTGGGGGGTGGGGGGATGCACTGTGGGTTTGGGACACAAAATCTATCAAATTGACTTGTGATAATTTTTGTATACCTATAATTGAAATAAAATTCAAGTTAAAATTGAAAAAAAAAATAAAAAAAAAAGCTGCCTCTAGGCTCAGCTGCAGGGCTTCTTCCCTTCCCAGTTAGAGAGACACTTTTCTGACCAGCTATGGCACAATTTCCAGTCAAGGTCATTCCTGGATGCCTTGTGAAACAAAGTCATACACTTTCTAACACCCAAGAGTGCTCTAAGCATGTCTAGACTCTTGGGATTAAGGGCTACATCTCCTAGTCCATTTACTTTGTCACCCATTTGGGGTAAAACATCTTCCCTTACCTTGGTTTAGGCTTGCCTTCCTTCCCCCACCACTCCAACATTGCTGTGAGCTGTGGTGTAGGTTGCAGAAGTGGCTCTGATCTGGCATTGCTGTGGCTGTGGTATAGGCCAGCAGCTACAGCTCTGGTTCACTCCCTAGCCTGCGAACCTCCATATGCCACATGTGCGGCCCTAAAAAGGCAAATATACATATATTAATATATACAAATAAATATTTATATATATTCATTTTTCCCCATATAGGTTATTGCAAAATATTAGGTAGATTTTCCTGTGCTATGCAGTAGGTTCTTGTTAATCATCTATTTTTTATGGTAGCGTGTATATGTTATTCCCACCCTCCCAATTTCTCCCCCCCAATGGTTTCACCTATGGTAAGATTGATTTTGAAATCTGTGAATTTGTTTCTGTTTTATAAATAAGTTCTCTTGTGTCACTTTTTATTAGATTTCAACAATAGCATATTCTTTCAAAACAGAAGACACTTGTATCTTTTGAGATGACAGCTTTCTCCTCACAAACTTGGAGCAAGTTTCACTTTCAAACAGGGCATCCTGATTCAGCAGAACAGGGGGTATGGTGTAGGGCAGTAAGTGCAGTCTAGGGCTGGAAAGCTGCCCCACCACTTGTTAGGGTGTGGCCTTGGGGCTAAGACCAAGGCAAAATATTTCATGTCTTTAAACCTTGGTTTCCATATCTGTGAAAGGAAGACCTGATGACTAGCTCATAGGAATTCTGAAAGGATTGAATTAAATGAAGTAATTATATTATGCCTCTATTCCTTAGCAGGCCCTCAGTATGAACAAAGTGGAGTTGCACTGTACGTGCCAGCTGACTTTAGAACCCAAACACAGGAAACGATATGCATAGTCCTGACAGCAGTGCTCCTATTGGATGCTGAGAAGTATGTTATAGACCAGAAAAATGCAAATCGTAGTGGAAAGACTTATAAGCTTTTCCTTCTCCCTCATTTACTTTTCATTTATTCAAATCACTATGAACTCTAGGCTCGCATAGATTCTGTTATTTGTTATTCACTATTTATTTTTATTCTCAAATCATCCCAGATTTGTCATCTGGAACCCCTTCAAACCCACTTCTGTATCTTTTGTAACAAATCTACATTATATTTCGCTTACTTCCTAATTTTCTGACCAAAATTATTCTAGATTTATCTTGCATTTTCTTTACCCCAGTTATTTCTCAAAGGAGCTCCAGTTTCTTTCAGTGTGAAATGTTACTTCATAGGACCTAAGCATATATAATGTTTTAAATAAACAAAATAAATAATAGTAACCAGGATCTAAGCACATATAATATTTTAAATAAATAAAATAGCTAATAAAGAATGAATGTAAGTACATAATTTTTCTCAGCTAAAAATGGTGTACTAGTTGGGAGATATGGGGAATTATGGCAACAGCCATAAATATATGCCCCCAGGTAGAGTCAGTTAGGCAGTCAACTCCAGGTAGGATAGATGTGGATGGAGGGTAAAAAGCAGAAAGTCTGAATATTTTGCTCTTTATCATTTGAAGAAGTCAAGAAAGAAAATTTTTGATAATTTCCAAATGAGGTCATTTTTATTCTTTCCTAGACAGTAGAGTTGTTGAATTTACGAACAATTAAACTTAGCTTAACAATGGCATAGAAAAATGTGTTCCATATAAATAAGCAACATGCAGAAGAAAATATGCATAAAGGGTTGACGTGTTAGGAAAACCTCTGCATTTATTAATTTACCTTATGTGTGAAGAAACAGCATCATGGTGATAGTATGATTTGCTAAAGACCAGACTGCTAGTTTCAGAATTTGCATCTTGTTTTGCTAGTTTCTAAGTTTCCTCATCATGCTGCCTTGTCCAATTTGTCTTCAGCAATTAAGTTATATATATCATCTATATATATAGATGATATATATATTACTAGAGGTCCTCCAGAGTGAAACTGATCCTTTGGGACTTCATTTTTTAGTTGTTTAGCTCAATAGTCTTTAAAATAATAACAATAGTGAATATTTCTAGAAAAATTTCTGTTTTTATCTATTATCTTATTAAACTTCCAACAACTCTAGAAAATGACTATGATCATTATCATTCGCTCATCCATCTGTCCATCCATCATATTTATAAACGAAGGGAAAGCTTGGCCCACAGTAAGTTTGTCAATGGAGGAACTCAGGTTTGAACCCCAGTAGTGTGGCTCTAAGCCTACATTTTTAACCACTGTGTCCCACAAAAACCCATTAAAGGGTGTGGGGGTATTGCCAGTGATTCAGTGGTTCCCTAAGACATGCTAATTGGATATACAGGCTTCCCTGTAGCAACAGGCTTCTAATGCTAGAACAAACCTTTCTCTTTCATGGATAGTCAATTCTCAACTAACCAGGATAAGTAAGGAAGCAGTAGCAAGAGAGCTCAAAGTCATGGATACTGCTTTGGAGTGTACAGTGATATTCTCCCCAGTAAATATTGCCTCCTAAATCTGTCTCTGACGACAACATTCACTTTTATCAAGAGGAAATAAGTTGTAAAGTTGTTGGTTGGATGGAGACAGCAAACTAGTATTAGGATGTTATTGTAGATAAACTGTCAAGCAGAAATTACACTTCAGACAGACCACAGTTCACCACACTAAAAAATCCAGCAAAGACAAAGTCCTCTAACCATGGCAAGCAGGAGTTAAGAGATAGGCTAACCTGGTCATTACAAATGTGGGCTCTGGAGTTAGACTACCCATGTCTGAATCTTGGCTTTGTCAATTCCTAGCTGTGTGCCTTTGAGCAAGTTATGTAAATTCCCCTTTTCTCGGTCTCCTTGACCTGCAGTTCTATAACATTTGCTTCCACCCTACCTGGCTTAACAGGCTAGGGGTTTGAATAAGAATCTGTAAGGCAAAGGAGGATCAGAGTATGCAGATGAAAAGGTTTCCTAGGGAGCTATGATACTTTCAACTCCATCCATGTTTTTTTTTTTTTTTCTTGCTACCCTACACCTGTATGGAGAATTATTGATCTAATGAATTGTTTGGAAAACTATATTAGTTATGATACTAGTGGCTATAATCAACACAGCCAATGATGTATAACAGCTATAACATGGTATGTGTGTGTTTTATTGTGATGCCCAAATGGGTGTTACTCATTGGCAGTGATTCAGAGATTCAGGGTCCTTCCAACTTGTGACTTGACTTCAGTCTTGACTTCTAAGATCACTGTGCCTGTCTGCATCAAGCTGGCAGAAAGGAAAAGAATGTGGAGGATGCAACTGAGAAGTTTTGATGAATTAGACCTGGAAGTGGCTTGCACTGCTTCTACTCACATTCCATGAGCTGAGTCACGTGACCATACTTAATGCAAATAAGATTGGCAGATTAAGTCCAGCTGTGTGCTCAGGGAGATGAAAAAATAGGTCTAGTGAAGAGCTAGCCAGTCTCTTCTATGAACAAAATTAAAGAAGAGAAGTTTAGAAGGAAAATACAGCTTCAGATTTGTAACTTGTACTAACAGTCAGTTCTATACCTCTTTCATTCTGATCCCAGCTGTTCAGGTTGGACCTGCTAATCAGTCAGTCTGATCTGACTCCTGAATCTCTAAAATGGAATTTTACTATGGACACTTTCATCAAGTAAGTGTGACATTGTATAAACTCTATAAAAAGTTGATCTAATATCTGTGATCATGTAGATAGTATAGATCTATAGTTTGGCATATTAGCAAAACATTACTATTGTCAGATTGTGCAGAAGCCATTGTGAAAGTGTTACTGCACACAGTCCAGTGAGAGAAGTTAAATTTTGTATACTCCAGTGAGCATAAAATACACGGTTGTATTTGACTCTAATATGTGTTAATTATGAAAATCAGCTCCAAGCAAAGAAAGCCATAATAATTAAAAACCATCTTTTCATCTTAAAAAAGCCTTCCTCCCCAAAGTATTTATGCACTCTAATGAAACAAATAAAAATAGTTATGACAAAGTCTAAATAATAACCTCTATTAAAGTAGTATATACACTGCATAATATGTAATTATGTTGCACTTAAATAGCAACAGACACAGAACAAATCCATTTAGTGAATAGTAACAAAAGAGACACTAGATTATGAATGTTACTATTTTCGTTATCATTTCTTTCTAGTTTCTGGTATATATAAATTACGAAAAAATACCACCTTGGCATGATTCTCACTCTATCTTATGCAGTTAAAAAAATTCAGAAGCTGGGAGTTCCTGTCGTGGCACATCAGAAATGAATCTGCTTGGGATCCATGAGGACATAGGTTCAATCCCTGGCTTCTCTCAGTGGGTTAAGGATGCAGTGTTGCTGTGAGCTGTGATGTAGGTTGCAGACATGGCTCAGATCTGGCATTGCTGAGTTTGTGGTATAGGCCAGTTGCTACAGCTCCAACTGGACCCCTAGCCTGGGAAACTCCATATGCCACAGATATGGCCTTAAAAAGAAAAAAATTCAAAAGGTGAAATTCTGGACACAAGATATCAAATAAGATTGATACCATATGCTAATTTTAACCAATTGTAGTGGCTGCTTGGAACCGCATTGAATTTTGCAGCTCTGTCCAACTCACTGGAGAAAGTGTCATGATTAGTTGATAATGTCTGCCTAGGCATAGCAATGGGTGTGTGTGTGTGGCATTCTTTTCAAATGGTTTCAAGGATGGTTACATATTTACTAAAGAGACTAGAGGTATAAGAAAAAAATAAAAATAGGTCAATTTGGGCCCTTAAATTGGACATATATCCTTCCAATTTTAGGAACCAATAAAGTAAAGCAGACAAACTACTTAGAGCCAAGAGCAACAAATAATATAAAGTTATTTAGCTGCTTTTCTGTTTGTTTGTTCTTTGCTTGTTAGTTTTATTTCCCCATGCCATCACAATGTAGATGCATTACTATCACGTAGTAATTTTTCGTAACTTCAAGTTGCATTTTATAACTCTTTGGCTTCCAAAATAAGAAGTCAACCCTATGTTGGGAATGATTGTCCAACATCAAGAAGAAAACATTATAAATTCACTTGTTTAAAGTACTGAGGAACTGAAAGTAATTTGCATAATAAAAACCTAAATTAACTTATGATTCAGAGAACATGTTAAAAAACATAAATTTTCTCTCCCACTCATATAGAAAATTCATCATGGAACTTCCTTTAGAATCAAAGCATTTCTAGGGCAGAACCAGAGGTGATTTCAGTGCTTCAGGGATTCAGAGCAGACTTGCTCGGAAATCTCTCATAAAAGATCTCACTCGTTCCTTTATCATTGAGAAGAAAGAAGGCATGAATGTCTTTACTTCTTTTTTGGCTGTATTTGTTTGTTGGGGGTAATTTGAATTTAATCCTAAATGACTCACTTATTGAACCCCTTACCTCCGCCTCTTTCCCCCAGTGAACCATTTTTGCCTTGAATTAGGTTCTCTGCTACATGCAGTTTGACAAATTGCATTTATCTGGATGATCTCATGTTTCTAATATGTCCTCACATGCACTGGCCCCAATGCCTCCCTTTCCACAACAGAAGGTTTTCCTGGCACACAGTCCTGTATGCTCACTCCAATACTGATCTCATGCTAACCTTATAGCTTAAGCTGTAGAAATTTAATTCCATTAATTTGCTTAGTATTTTTATTTTAGCATGCTAACACATCCCCGGCTGCTTTATTCCTAAAAGGGGAAATTACTCTGTTTTTCTCTCCCACTTGAATTTGGGTTTTAAACTATATTTAAGCAAACAGAACAGTTTTAAAACAGATATAAAACGATTTCTACACAACTTATTGAATAAGGGAGATTTTACTGTCACATACTCTTGTACTACTCTGTAATTTCACAACTTCATAGTGATCTGCAAAGTTTAAGTTCTGACTTTTATTTCACACAGTAGCTGAGTTATTCCTATTCTATTGTAGAGGGAAATGCCTGCCCTCAATCTCTTTTCCCCAACCCTAAAAAGCGGTTTAAATGAATTTTAAACTTTACCTTCTCCATATGGACAAATATAAATGATGATGCTAAGAGAAAAGTTATTGATGATGATTATAAACAAGCTGGAAGATTTAAAGTGTTCTATGAAATTCTAACTTCATCCATCACCAAAATACCAGTCTTCTCTCCACAGCATGTCTACAATTTTTTTTTCGGCTGTTTCCAGTCACTCAAAGAACAAAAGATAAGTAAAAGTTCTCAGCCCCATGCTGAAAATTTGAGAGCCTAAACCCAGACAACAAAGAGGAGACGTCACAGATCAGCACAGATGGGCCATTACACTGCATTCTGGTCAAGCCCTGGACAGAAAGTTCTCCTTTTCTCTCTCTCTTTTTTTTTTTGTCTTTTTAGGACCACACCCTCGGCACATGGAGGTTCCCAGGCTAGGGGTAGAATCAGACCTGTAGCTTCCAGTCACAGCTACAGCTACAGCTACAGCAACAGCTACAGCTACAGCAACACCAGATCTGAGCCACGTCTGCAACCTACACCACAGCTCATGGCAACACCAGATCCTTAACTCACTGAGCAAGGCCAGGGACTGAACCTGAGTCCTCATGGATGCTAGTCAATTTGTTTCCACTGAGCCACGATGGGAATTCCTCTCTTTTTTTAAAAATAATTTTAATTTTTTCCATTATAGCTGGTTTAGAGTGTTCTGTCAATTTTCTACTGTACAGCTAAGTGACCCAGTAACACATACATATATACATTCTTTTTCTCATATTATCCTCCATCATGCTCCATCATAAGTGACTAGACATAGTTCCCAATGCTATACAGCAGGATCTCATTGCTTATCTATTCCAAAGGCAATAGTTTGCATCTATTAACTCTAGATTCCCAGTCCATTCCACTCCCTCCCCTTTATCAACCAACAACTCTGTTCTCCAAGTCCATGAGTTTCTTTTCTGTGGAAAGGTTCATTTGTGCTATATATTAGATTCTAGATATAAGTGATATCATATGGTATTTGTCTTTCTCTTTCTGACTTACTTCACTTAGTATGAGAGTCTCTAGTTCCATCCACGTGCTGCAAATGGCATTATTTTGTTCTTTTTTTATAGCTGAGTAGTATTCCATTGTGTATATATACCACATCTTCTTAATCCATTCATCTGTGGATGGACATTTAGGTTGTTTCCATGTCTTGGCAGTTGTGAATAGTGCTGCAATGAACATAAGTGTGCATGTATCTTTTTCAAAGAAGGTTTTGTCTGGATATATGCCCAAGAGTGGGATTGCAGGGCCATATGGTAGTTCTATATTTAGTTTTATGAGGTACCTCCATACTGTTTTCCATAGTGGTTATACCAATTTACATTCCCACCAACAGTGTTGGAGGATTCTCTTTTCTCCACACCCTCTCCAGCATTTATTATTTGTGGACTTATTAATCATGGCCATTCTGACTGGTGTGAGGTGGTACCTCATAGTAGTTTCGATTTGCATTTCTCTAATAATCAGTGATGATCAGCATTTTTTTCATGTGCTTGTTGGCCATATGCATATCTTCTTTGGAGAAATGTCTATTCAGGTCTTTTGCCCATTTTTCAAATTAGGTTGTTGGCTTTTTTGCTGTTGAGTTGTATAAGCTGTTTGTATATTTTAGAGATTAATCCCATCAGTTGCATCATTTGAAACTATTTTCTCCCATTCCATAGGTTGTCTTTTTTTTTTTTTTATGTTTTCCTTTGCTGTGCAAAAGCTTGTCAGTTTGATTAGGTCTCATTGGTTTATTTTTGCTTTTATTTCTGTTGCCTTGGGAGATTGACCTGAGAAAACATTTGTAAGGCTGATGTCAGGGAATGTTTTGCCTCTGTTCTCTTCTAGGAATTTGATGGTGTCTTGTCTTACATTTAAGCCTTTAAGCCATTTTTGAGTTTATTTATTTTTGTGCATGGTGTGAGGGTGTGTTCTAGTTTCATTGATTTATGTGCGGCTGTCCAGTTTTCCCAGCACCACTTGCTGAAGAGACTTTTTCCATTTTATATTCTTGCCTCCTTTGTCGAAGATTAATTGACCTTAGGTGTCTGGGTTTATTTCTGGGCTCTCTGTTCTGTTCCATTGGCCTGCAATTCTGTTTTGGTACCAGTACCACACTGTCCTGATTACTGTGGCTTTGTAATATTGCCTCAAGTCTGGGAGAGTTATGTCTCCTGCTTGGTATTTGTTCCTCAGGATTGCTTTGGCAATTCTGGGTCTCTTATGGTTTCATATAAATTTTTGGATTGTTTGTTCTAGTTCTGCGAAAAATGTCATGGGTAATTTGATAGGGTTGCATTGAACCTGTAGATTGCTTTGGATAGTATGGCCTCCTTTTCTCTTTGATGATCTTCCTTTGATTTATATATACCAGTTGCCTTCCCATATTAAATCTGTTTTTGAATAATTAATTTTATTTAATTGTCTATGATTTACCAGTTTGTTTTTTATTAATCATTTGATTTGCCACAGGAGTAGGGACCTCTGTGGGGAAGGAGGTAGAACCATCTGTAGAAGTGCTAAAGAGAGACCAACAGAAGAGTGAAGGATGAGCCAGAAATCAACCAGCAAATGGTCAGTAGCACAACAGACGGAAGGCCTTTATCATCTCCGGGCACTTTCCAAACATACAAATCAATAACAATTAAAGCAGATTATGAAAAGGCAATACTGGGTAGTTAAATCTTTGGACTTGATTTAAAGTGGGCTAGATGCTTTCACATGGAAATTTACTCCATGGATAGTGTTTAAAACTTGCCAGAGAAGTTAATTTAGGGCTATAGGTTGAGGTAAGATTTAGAAGCATAACTAATACTGTCTTATAATCATAAATTATATATATATATGTGTGTGTGTGTGTGTGTGTATATGTATATTTCTGACAAATGAGGATTGTTTTACATATATGTCATATATATATTTAAATATATATATAAATATATACACATCAAGAAGCCGTATATATGCCAGAAATCAGCATAACAAGATAAACTTGCCTTGTTTCACAGTGTTTCCTGCACACCTATAATGTGATAGTTATTGTTTGGTCCATGGAGAACTCTGGAGTTGGAACTCAAAGCAAATTTCTGACCTCACAAAAAGTCTCAGAGGAACTACAAAAACAAAACTAAACAAAAATGACTTACTTATCTGGGCTGATGCCCTGCAAAAGGGCTTGAGCAGCATAATAAAGATGCACTAGTGCCCTAATATTTTTGCACATTGTAAGGAATTTCCCCCAAAGATTATACAAATTTCAATTTACTGATATAACATAACATCCATATCTGTGAGAAAAACCAGTGTTTCAGTAAAGGCAGTCAAAGCTGAAGAAAACAGTAGGACTTGGGGAATCAGTACCTGGATCAGTTGATGGAGTTTGGGAGAGGCAAATGGCAGAAACTGCTTATGGACAGAAGCTACGAGACTGGAGGAGACTGAGGCAGCGAAAAAGGTGAAAAGTCCATCAGATTCCATTTAGTTATTCTGCCTGTCAGAAATAGGAATTCCAAAGGCCACACAAGTGAAGGGCAGTCTGGTAATGCACTTCCAGGAAAGGCAGATTGTTTATAAACAGCTCTGGAGTCAGAAGCACAACAAAGATGCTTGCAGGGGAGACTCTGTAAGAAGGGAAAGTGTTCACTGAACAACTGCCTAACCAACAGGGCTCATCGAAGACACTTTCTCATGGTCCCACCTAGCCTGCCTGATTCCTCTTGTCCATCACCACTTGAATGATTACAGTCCCCAGCCCCTTCTCTCCCCCTCCCTCCTGTGTGATGTCCTTCTCAGTTTATTTATCCCACACACCAATGAGTGCAGGCCTTTTCTGCAAAGTCCCCCCAAGGAGAGTTAGGCTCTTCTGTCTCTATGCATCTGTGGCTCCAAGGGCAGGTTGCTCCTAGAGCCCTTGTCATATGCCTTGGTCATTCCCTGTGTACATATTTGCAATCCCCACCCACTAGTAAGTTCCAGAACGGAAAGGGTGGCCTCATATATGACCCTTTATCCCCAGTGCTTCATGGACTCATTGTGGGGTTCAGAGTGTCTGTTCTATCCTCCCACAATCTCTCCCATTTCAGGAAATGGTCACTCTGTCCTTCCAGCTATTCACATCAAGAAGCCAAGAGTCACTCTAGATGTATATATATATTTTTCTCTCCCAAGCTATTTTGGACCTTGGCACAGAATTAAAGCTCTAGACCAGCATCACAACCAATGGCTCTCAACTCTGGCTGCACATTAGAAACACCTGGGAAATTTAAAAACATTAAAAACAAAACTGGAGTTCCCGTCGTGGCTCAGTGGTTAACGAATCCGACTAGGAACCATGAGGTTGCGGGTTCGATCCCTGGCCTTGCTCAGTGGGGTAAGGATCCAGCATTGCCGTGAACTGTGTTGTAGGTCGCAGACGCGGCTCGGATCCCGCGTTGCTGTGGCTGTGGCGAAGGCCGTCAGCTACAGCTCCTGTTAGACCCCTAGCCTGGGAACTTCCATATGCCACAGGTGCAGCCCAAGATAAGGCAAAAAGACAAAAAAAAAAAACAACCAAAAAAAACCCAAAACTGATGTTCTGTCCCCATACCAGACCAATTAAATACTGGACTGGGGTTGGGAAGCCCAACCGTGGGTATTAAAAGATAAAATAAACAGATAAAACTTCTTAAAACTGATGTGGTGCAGGGTTGAGGGACATGAAGTCAGGTGCTATACTGGCGATGCACCAGCCCTCAACCTGGGACTAGCTACCTGCTTCCTTTTTGCCCACTTCCCACCTGGTGACTGGCAACTGCACCCTCTATGCTCTCCTAGTACTTGTGCCATCTTCATCTGCTGCTGTGTTTCTAGGTACTGCTTACTGAGTGCTCACTTTAAAAAAGACATAGTAAAAAGCACTACATTATTTCATTGGATCTCCTCAAGAATCCTACGGGGAAAGGTTGATAACCAAGAATCAATTAGATGAGGAAACTTAGAGAGGTTAAGTAACTGACCCAAGATTAAAAAACTAGTCAAGTAGCTAGCTGGGATTTGAAGTGAGGTTTTCTCCTATTTGTCAGTCTCTCTCCTTAACTACTCTGCAAACTCATCCTAGTCTGACACGTTTGGGGATTCTAAGATACTGGACATCAAGCAATAGATATAAGCAATTCCCAAGAGAAAGGAAACAAATGAGGTAAGCTCTTTAATTTCTCCAGCTTACGTTTCTGCCTCAGAGAGATTCCAGTCTATGTTGTGGGCAGGGGGGGACCCACACAGCCCAGCAGGCACCCTGGGTTGATGAGACAGAGCAGAGAACCCAGAGAGACCAAGGTGAGGAAAGTTCTCAGGAATGAGCAGTGTGGGGAGAAGAGAGCTGCACAGAGGGAGAACCTGGGGAACAGGTCCAGGAGTAGTGCTGCTACCACCAAAATGGAAAAACTCATAATTAACAGAGCATTGGACAGAATACTGAGGAAGGTTTTGGCTCAGTATGGGGAGTAATTAGCTCCAGAATGAACCCTGCTCTGAAACCACCTAACGAATTATAAAAGCAAGACCTGAGAGGATCACACACTGTTTCCAAACTATATCTGAAAATAAAGTTCAAGGTAAAATTGATAATGTTTGATCAATGATGATCAGAAACATAAGGAAGCAGGATGACATTACTCTTAATTAGGAAATTATCAACCCAATGAAACTGACCCAGAACTGATATAGATGCTAGAATCATCATAAGAAGACACATTAAAATAGTCATTATAACAGTATTTCATATATTCAAAAAAGTAAGTAGAGACATGGAAATATTTTTAAAAGCCCCCAAATGAACTTCTACTGATAAAAAGTATATCTAAAAATGAAAAAATACATCACAAATAATTAACAGAAGATTAGACATTGTTGAAGAAAAGTTAAGTGTACTTAAAGCCATAGCCATAGAAACTATTCCAAATACAACATGTAGAGAAAAAAGAATTAAAAAAAGTCCCAGTGAGCTATAAAACTACTTCAAGAAGAATAAATATAACATTGGAGTACCCGGAAAAGAGATGAAAGAAGAGGAAAGAGAAAAGGTTTAAAAAAACTGGCTGGAAAATTTCCAAATTTGAAAAAGACTCACATGAAAGCTCAGAAAGGTCAATGCACAAGTACAAGAAATGTGAAGAAAACTATACTAAGACATACCATAATCAAATTTCTCAAAATTAGTGATAAAGAGAAAATCTTACAAGTGGCCAGAGAAAAAGGCCCTTTATGGACAGAGAAATAAACATAAGAATTATAGTAGATTTCTTGTCAAAAACAATGAAAAGGGAAAACTCTAAATTACTGATAGAAAAAAAAATTGTGAGCTACAACTATACCCAGTGAAAAATCTTTCAAAAATAAAGGTGAAATGAGGGAACTTTCAGACATATAAAAGCTGAAACAGTTAATCATCAGCATTAAGAAATGTTAACGGAATTCCTTCAGGCAGAAAGAAAATGGTACCAGATGGAAATACAGGTCTACACAAAGAAATAAAGGGTATAACTACATGGATAAGTACATGAAATGCATTTCTTATTATCTAAACCTCTTTAAAAGATCACTGACTGTTTAAATAAAAAAATAATACAATATGTTGTAGGGTTTATAACATGCATAGATAAAACAGAAAGCAACAATAGACTAAAGAGTGGGAGGGGAAGTATACTTTTTAAAGATTCTTGTACATAAAGAGGTATAACATCATTTGAAAGTAGACAGTGATAAATTAAAGTTGAATACTAGAAGCCCTAAAGTAACCACTAACATAACAAAATGAAGAATTAATGCTAATAAACCAACAAAGGAGATTAAATGGAACCATAAAAAATACTCAAGTAATTCAAGGAAAGTAGAAAATAGAAAAATGGATCAGATGAGACACATTAAAAACAAATAGGAAGATGACAGACAAATCAAATCATATCAATAATCACATTAAATACAAATACTTTAACCAAGGGTTGGCAACCTTTCTCTGTACAGAGCCAGGTTTTGTGATCACATAGGTCCCTATTGCATGTTTTTCTTTGTTTTATTTTGTTTTACCCATGTTTAAAATGTAGAAACCATTTTTAGCTTGCAAGATGTGTAAAAATAGGTGGCAGGCTGGATTTGACCCATAGGCTGCAGTCTGCCAACCCCCTGTCTAAGTATTACAAGTAAAAAGGAGAGATTTTCAGGTTGGATAAAAAAGCAAGATCTTAATATATTCTGCCTGCAAGAAATGCACTTTAAATGTAAAGACACAAATAGATGAAAAGTAAAGGCGTGGAAAAGGATATAACATGTTAATTTTGCTCAAAAGAAAGATATAGTGGATATGTTAATATCAGACAAAGGTGATTTCAGAGAAAAGAATACCACAAGGATAATTTATTTTTTTAATCATAAAGGGATCACTTGATTAAGAGGATATTATATTTATGCTCATGATAAAAGTTTCAAAATTCATAAAGCAAAAACTGAGAGAACTGCAAGAAGAAATAGACAAATCCACAATTATAGTCAGGGAATGCAACACCTCTCTCTCAATAATTGATAGAATACTTAGAAAATCAACAAGGATATAGTAGACTTGAAAACATATCACCCATGTTGACATTATAGAACAGTCTACTCAAGAACAGGAGAGGACATGTTCCTCTTAAGTTCTTGTGGAACATTTACCAAGACAGCAAATATTTTAGGCCATATAATAACTCTCAATGTATTAAAAAATTTAGGAGTCCTGTTGTGACTGGTAAGGAACCCAACCAGTACGCATCCATGAGGATGTGGGTTCAATCCCTGACCCTGCTCAGTGGGTTAAGGATCCCGCATTGCCATGAGCTCTGGTGTAGTTCGCAGATGTGACTAAGATCTGGTCCTGCTGTGGCCATGGTGTAAGGCAGCAGCTACAGCTCCAATTTGACCCCTAGCCTGGGAACTTCCATATGCCCTAAAAAAAAATTAAGTCATATAAAGTATTTTTCTGACACCAATGAAATTAAATTCGAGAACAATAATAGTAAGCTAACTAGGATATCCCCAGATATTTGGAAAGTAAATAATTCATTTCTAAAAATCCATAGACCAAAGAAGAAATCAAACAGGAAATTCTAAAGTACTGTAAACTGAATGAAAACAAAAATGCAATATATTCAAGGGAATCCATTGTAACAGTACTTAGAGAAAAATTTATAGTATTAAACATAAATGTTAGGAAAAGATGACAATCTCCAAATTAATGACCTCAACTTCTACCTTAAGAAATTATGAAAATAAGAGCAAATTAAACAAAAGGTAAGCAGAAAAAAATCAGAGGAAAAACTACTGGAAAAAAGACCAAAAAAGAATAGAGAAAAATCAATGGAACCAAAGACTGGCTCTTTGGGAAGATGAACATAATTGATAGACCTCCAGAGAGACTGATGAGGGAAGAAAAGAGGGAAGATGCAAATGACCATGATCAAGAATGGAAGGTTGTATTGCTACAAGTTTTACTGATATTAAAAGGATAATAAAGCAGTACAGTGAAAAACTTATGCCTAAAAATTTGACAACTTAGTTGAAAAGGACAGATTCTTTGAAAGATATAAACTACTAAAGCTTACTCAGAAGAAATGGATAACCTAAATAGCCCTATATTTATTAAGAAATTGAATTTGTAGTTAAAAACTTTCCCATAAAGAAAACGCCAGGCCCAATGGTTCACTGACGAATTCTACAAAAATTTAAGAAATATGCTAGAAGTGAACCTTGGAAATATTATTCTGAGTGAAAGATGCCAGCCACAAAGGACCATGTTGTATGATTCCATTTGTATGAAATGTCTAGAATAGGCAAATTTATAGAGATAAAAAAGTAGATTAGTGGTTGTACATAATGTAGGATATAGGGATATTAGCTGATGGCTAAAGAGTGTAGTGTTTTTTGGGGGAGATTAATCAGATGTTCTCTATATAGTGTAGTAATTGGTACATGACTGAATACACTGAACGTCATTGAGCTATATGCTTTAAATGAGTGCCTTTTATAATATGTGAATTATATCTCAATAAAGCTATTTTAAAAAGATTGAAGGAAGAAATAATATTAATTTGTATAAGAAATGAAAACTACAATGAGACTACTGTCTTTCATAAATACAGAAACAAAAACTCTGAACAAAACACTATAGGAAATCAAATCAATAAAATATAAAAATATACCATGATTGACTGAGGCTTTATTCTAAGAATGAAGGGTTGGTTTAACATTAGAAAATCAGTCACCACATTAACAAATTAAAAAAGAAAACATAATCATCTTAACAGATGTAAAAATTGTTGGACAAAATCTAACATCTATTTCTCATAAAAATTCAAACTAGGAAGGGAAGGCAACTTTCTTAATTTGATAAAAAGCATCTGCATAAAACCTTCAGCTAACATAATATTTAATGATAAAGACTGAATCCTTTCCTCTAAGATCAGGAACAAGATCAGGATGTCTGCTCTTGCCACTTCTATTTAATACTGTAGTGAAGGTTTTAGCTAGTGCAACCAGTCAAAAAAGAAAATAAAAAGCATCCTAACTGAAAAAAGAACTGAGACTGTCTTCATTAACAAACAATATAATTATATAAGCAGAAAATTCAATGGAATCTACAAAAAAGCAATTAGAACTAAATACATTTAGCAATATTGCAAGATACAGGATTAATATATAGGGATACTTCATTTTATCATGCTTTGCAGATATTGCATTTTTTTCAAATTGAAGGTTTATGGCAACCCTGCATTGAGCAAGTCTATGGGTGACATTTTTCCAACAGCATTTGCTCATCTCATGCTTCTGTGTTACATTTTGGTAATTCTCACAATATTTCAAACTTTTTCTCACACACACACACACACACACACACACACAGAGTTGCAGTCTGTACCACAGCTATAGCGATGCCTGATCCTTAACCCGCTACGCCAAAAGGTAACTTCCCTTTTTGTATTTTTAATTGATATGTTCTTTTTTAAGCTACAATGCTATTGCACAATTAATAGACTACAGTGTAGTGTAAACATAATTTTTATATGCACTGGGAAACCAAAAAAATCATGTGACTCACTTTGTGATATTCATTTTATTGTGGTGTTCTAGAACTGAACCCACAATATCTCCAAGGTATGCCTGTATAAAAATCAACTGTATTTTTACATACTCACAACAAAGATTCAGAAATCAAAATAAAATAAATACCAATGCCAATAACTTAATTTACTGAAGTAAAAAAAATCATGAACAGTTATAGCAGATACAATTTATAATTGATATACTTAGAGATAACTATGAAAAGATGTAATATCCATACACTGAAAACTAAAATGTTGAGATACATTTTAAAAGCCCTAAGTAAGTGGAGAAAAATACCTTGTTTGTGGGTTGGAAGACTCAATATTCTTAAAATGTTATTTCTTGCCAAATTTTCTATAGATTCAATACAATTTTAATTAAACTATCAGCTTGCGTTTTTGTAGACAGCAAGTCTGACTACTGTATGGAAATGTAAACGACCTAGATTAGCTGAAGTTAAGTCTGAAAAAGAAAAACATAGTTGGGGGGCTACTGCTACCTCTTATCAAGGCCTATTATAAAGTTATAGTAAGCAAAACAGCATGATATCAGTGTAAAGACAGACAAATAGATCAATGGAACAGAATACAGAGCCCAGAAAACAGACAAAGAAAACTGATTTTTGACAAATGGACAAAATATTTGGACAGACACTTCAAAGATGATGCTCAATAGCATTAGTCGTTAGGGAAGTAAAAATTAAAACCACAGTGAGATATTGCTATACAGCTATTAAAATGGCAAAAATTAAAACAACTGACTATGTTATGTGTTGTTCAGGATATGGAGGAACTGAAACTCTCATATACTACTGCTGGTAATTCAGAAAGATACAACTATTTTGGAAAATAATTCAATGTATCCCTAGGTATTTATCCACAAGAAAGAAAACATGTCCATACTACCGGTGTGTGTGTGTGTGTGTATGTGTGTGTGTGTGTGTGTGTGTGTGTGTGCGCATATATATATATATTTTTTTCATGGTAGTTTTATTCATAATAGAAAAAAACTAAAAACAAGTCAGATGTATATCAACTCGTGAAATGGATAAATAAACTATGGTATATACATAAGATAGAATGGTACTTGATAAGACAAAATTAATTTCTGATAGATGCAAAAACACGGATGAATCTCAAAATCATTCCGAGTGAAAGAAGATAGACACACAAAAAAACAGTACCTACCAAATTAGTCAATTCATAGACAACTCTAGAAAATGCCAACAATTTATGGTGACAGAAAGCATTTCAGTGGTTGCCTACGGGAGGAGGAATAGTAAGGCTTACAAATGGGCATAAGGAAAGTTGGGGGTGATGGTTATGCTCACTACCTTGATCGCTATGATGGTTTCACAGGTGTATACATGTGTCAGACTTAAGTTGTATACTTCAAATAGTGCACTTTTCTCTATCTCAATTATACTTCTATTGAGCTGCTTTTAAAAAGTGGTAGACTGAAAGCAAATGCACTTTTGCACTGATTCCCATGACAGACATCTGGTTGCTTTGATCCCAACTCTGCAGCCTAACATGGCACCCTGGACAATCCCCTTGCCTTATGCCAGTCCCTCATGTGCTGCTCCATTTTGGCTCACTGTGCAATGACATTTCAAGGATGTTTAAGGAACTGTGAAAGAACAGCCTTAGAGTGACTCATAAAAGTGATCTGTATAAGACAAGGGGTAGGAGTGGCAAATTAAGCTTCTTGCTCCAAGTTCTGGGAAGGTCTTGGCGGTTTGGGGGCAACCTGCAAAAACTAGGAAATATACCAAACTTAGAAGTCATATGTACCCCATTGTAGTACATTCATGATCAACTGGTCAATTTTAGTTTATAATGAAAGTTCTAGCTGCCACGTGTGAATGTCAAAGGTTCTCATAGAGGCAGTCACTTAAAAAAAATTGTAAGCAGTGACACTGCATCTAATTCAAATTCAAATGCTGTTTCATTGTTTAGAGAGTTTTCAATACCATTCCAAGACCTTGTAGCCAAGACTATTGGTCTTAAGAGAAGGCCATCCCACTGTGCTCCACAAACAGCCCTCCTGTTACCTTTGCTGAAGAGCCTTGAATGTGAAGAGCATAAAAGCAATGTTAACTTATAGAACAGGAACTCTTAACAGCATGGAGCTCAGGTGCTTATAAAAGTCTGGACTGATTTGGAAGTAGCATTAATTACTCAAAACCAGTCATGACCACTATACTCCAAACTATTTCTTGAACACAGATTTTATTTTTAGTGAGAAAAAATACAGGTGTTCTCATAATAAACATACCATTTCTCCTAACCATTTGATTTACATTTCCTTTCTTTTTCTTTTTTTAAGCCAACACAAAAAGATCACAAATGTTCCTATTCTGCACAGGGCTCTGCTTTTGCAGCAGAAGCAGGTTTTATGCAAGAGCAAGTATTGCTGTCTGTGATTGTGTGCCGCCCGCTGTAGTGTTTACCTTCGCTGGGGCTGCCTGGCAATTGTCGAGCCAGTTGAAATGATTCATGGGTCTGACAGATGTCTGGTACAGCTGGATGTGTCCTTGATTATCCCAAAAGTCTGGACAGCACTGTCATTCACCATTGCCCAAATTATCTTTGTATTGACTGTGGAACCCTCTGTGACAGTACTGTAATGGCTAATTACCCAGGATACCTTGGGTACTCACTTCATAATGGCTTAGTGGAAAAAGAAAAAGACCATAAGGAAATGAGAAAAAAAAAAAACATACCAATAAAATAACATCCTGTTCCTGTACTGTAGTGGGATACAGAATATGTATTTATTTGATATCATGCAGTTTATGTTAATGAAATCCAAGGCCACAACAGCAGAAGCATAGATTTCTCATGAAACACATAAGGAGAAAATAAAATGTAAAGAACCTTGACAGTGATAAATTATGGACAATAGAAGGAGCTATTAGCTGTGAGAAAATTGTATGTATAACATACTTGAGAAAGGGATGACGAGTGGCCACTTGCCTGCCTCATATGTTGCAGGGGGAAAAAGAACATGTTCTGTTTAGCAAATCATCTCCCCAGAAATAGAGAAGAGGGAGGGAGAAAGGAAGAGATTCTTCATAAAGCTGCCTGAAGGCACAAGAATTGAAAGCCAGGGCTTCATTTTTCCCCATAATGCCATAAATTAGCACGTTTTGACAAACATAGGTCCCACAAAGCAGATATATATTAGGGGGAAAAAAAGATAAGGGAATAGAGGGTACAAAATCCCATTTTGACTTTTAGTGGAGATGATGAGATCCCAGGAGGGCAGACAAAGCAGCCTGGGAACAGCTTTTCACACAAAGAATACAGTAATTTGCCACGTTCTGTCCAGGCTGTGCTTGAATGTCACTCCTGTCTTAATTACCAGACTAACAAAGCTATTCTGTTATTCTGGAATTGCTGCCACAGTTCCTGCCATGCAAGAGAGCAACTGGGAAGAATTGCTCACGGATCATTACTAAGCGAGTAGGTGAGGCAGGTGGCCTCTGAAGGAGAGGGAGCTAGTGGGGACACTGAAGGGGAGAGAGGCAGGAGGTGCCCTTTTGAAGACCTTGCTCTGGGTTCCGAAGTGTGTAGCTGGGCAGGGCAGAGTGCTTCACTTGTACTGAGGTCTGGGACCGCAGTGATTCTGCTCTACAAGCCCTTGGTGGCATGAAGTGAGGACTGTCCCAGCTCTCCACTCCCCGGCTGTGTGCCAGCCACATGCCAAGTAACTCATTAAACGTAGGGCATAGCCAATCTGACCACAAACTTGGCTGCCGAAATTCTGACTCATTATATTGTCCTTTTAACCAGCTATAAAGAAGAGCTCCCGTCTCTTTTCTATCCATTGCTGAAAGCATTTCTAAAACATATCATTCCACTTTTCTGGATTTTTCTTGGCTTGTTTGTCAATGTTTCAGAGACACCACGATAATTCTCACTAAGGTGGTGGTTTAGGTTAGGAAAGTGGAGTTGGGCTGAATGTACCCCAAGGTCTGTGCCCTTGAACATCCTGGAAGGGAGGTGCGTGGTGACTGTTCAGATACGAATTAATAAGTCTGTACCCTGTTGTACCCTTCTGGAAAACAACCTATAGTAAAACAATTTAGTTGATTGTGGGCTCTGGTTAGCTGGAGTGTTTTTGTATTTGGAAAGGAACCTTGCTATATTTCAGAAACATTCAGGTGACACACTGATGTTTCCTTTTCCATCAGGATTTGGGTGTGATACAGTATAGCAAAATAAGAGGAAAATAAAATACAAATCTTTAGTTCTTGTGCATTCCATACAAACAGCAATATCCAAACTTTACATTCACACCACAAAAAATGATTAAAACAAAGACAAAATTTCCTGATAACATTAATTTTATCTTAGTTAAAACATTAATTTTAACTAAGCTTTACTAAATATTGTTAGTCAAGCTTAGTTAAAAAAGTAAATTACTCTTATTTCTTCTCTTCACTTACTTTTTAAGGGCCACATTCGGGGCATATGGAAGTTCCCCAGCTAGGGGTCAAACTGGAGCTGTAGCCACTGTCTACACCACAGCCACAGTAACACCAGATCTGAGCCATGTCTGCCACCTACACCACAGCTCACAACAATGCCTGATCCTTAGCCCACTGAGTGAGACCAGGGCTTGAACCTGTGTCTTCATGGACACTAGTCAGATTTGTTTCTGCTGCACCATAATGGGAACTTCTCCTCTTCATTTATAAAAGAATCTAGGAAAAGGAAGAATTCAAAGCTATATATGCCTGGCTTGTTTTTCACACTGAGGTGCTATTTATCCTAAGTTAAAGCATGACAACAGTTGCTAGAATGGCTAATTCTAGGTATGATGCAAAGTTTGTTTTTAAGTTTCTTTTTTTATTTCTTTTTTTCTTTCATTCTTTCTTTTGTTCTTTCCTTCTTTCTTTCTTTTTGGCTGAACCCGTAGCATAATGGGCCAGGGCCTCATCAGCGACCTGAGATGCCGCAGAGACAACACTGGATTTTTCACTTGTTGCACCACAGCAGGAACTCACAAGTTATTTCTTAAGAGGTAATATTAATACCAGACCCCTGAAAACCCTGCTTACATGATAGGATTTAGATATGAAATGAAAGGAAGATCTGAAAATACAGCAGGTGCCAAAGCTTGGAGAGGTGTATGTCTATCGTAAGCAGACAACAGAAATTATCTGTTAAGTTGGGATTTAATTAATTAAATAAATGCATTAAAACACATCATGTAATCACACAGTTGTTTGTTTTTCCTTACAAATGTGATGCATAACTTAAAATTAAAAAGTATAATCTTTCAAAATGCTTTCAGTTATAATTATAATTGCTCTGAAAAATTGAAAACTTCAAAATTGAAACCAGAAAAAAGTAGAGAAGATATATGAGTAAAACTAAAAATGTACATTGATAATTGCCTGCCTAGACCTAATTACTGTGGAGGTAATGGGCACACATGTTTTATTCACTAACTCTGTGACAATAATGGACCAAAATTCTATAAGGGGAGAAAAACCATCCCAAAGAAAAAGGGCAGTTCTATATTCTTACAATTTGCCATTTTAAGAGCTGAAAGCATGTCCTGGGTGTAATTATTATTAGTTACATTAAAAATTAAAACTTTTGGTACAGAAAAATCTAGAAGCTGCAAACTTAGATGCTTACAGGGGCCAGACAGGAATGTCAGGGCAGGTGGGGGTGTGGCAAACTGGGGTGTGTCTGAACTAAAGCAGGTACTCCCCCAATTGTTGCCATGTGGGAATGCAGGCCAAGTTTTACCAGATCTCTTACATTCTCAGAATGCCTGAAAAAGTCCAAATATTAAGAGATTATGAGTCCCTGTGGCCTCATAAGCTCCTAGCCTGAGTGGGTTTGCTGAGCATCAGGAGGAGAGATGGGCTGAGGGGGACTTGATGCCTCATTCTGGTTATTCAGTAAATAGTAAGAACCACAATGAGTAGAATACTGTTGGACACTGGGTAATACATGGCTGATTTCAACATTGTGTTTACGTGTTTATATTTAGTTCAGTTAATAGCACTTTATTCTATCTCCTGTTGTCTAATTCACATAGTCAGAGAGATAAAGGTCCCCCTACACTACTTTTTGACAGGTTCCTTTTCTCATACTGGCCTCTGCCTCATCTTTCCTTCTACCTTCTCTTCTTTTGGAGGACTCAACTCATCCTTCAGGGTTCAGAGAAGACTCCTGTCGCCACTCAAACTGGGCTGGAAGCTTGTGCCATCCCCCTGGCTCCACTCATCCCAGACAGCACAATTACGATTATGTAATTTTTATTGTCTGTCTTCCCTATTAGATGCTAACCTCCACGAGGACAAAGAACTACATCAGCACCTACCTCAATGTCCAGAACGTATTTGTTGAGTTAATGTTTATAGGAAAAGAGACATTTGAATGAGTCACATGTAATTTTATAAATATGTCCAGAAATTATTCTTGTTACTCAAAATCTTTGGAGAGCGTCATTGAGATCTATTCCTTACCTACTGTCAAGCAGACTCATCATTCATTTCTGATAACTCGTCTGAAGTTTCTCTGCTGAGTTGAAGACTCATTTTTTTCTGGGGTTCCCATTTCTCTTTTTCTGATATGTATAAATAATGGAGGCTTCCTAATGCCCATTTAGAACAAGTGCTCTGCTTGGTCCATGTAAGAAAGGATGGTAAATACTAACTGTGATAAATTGTAAAAATGGCTGCAAATTATTTCCTTCCCTTTATCCATGCTCTTGAATAGTCCCCTCACACATAGCTTGACTGTGTGACTTCTTTTGGCCAATGTGACAATTCAAATATGATGCAATCAGGGACTGAGGTATTAGTACATATTCTTTCTTGCTGTTCTTGGAAACCCTGTGGCCATCATCATGTGAATAAGCCCGGGCCAGCCTGCTGAGCTGAGTTACCTTCATTACTCCAACTGGCAGCCTATAGACAAACACATGAGTGAGATAATCCTGGCTTTAGACAAACACACCAGTGAGATCATCCTAGCTTAACCAGTCTCCAAGTGACCTGCCATCTGGGTTCAGTTGTAGGAGTCAACCCAGGTGAACCCAGCCTCTGTTGCTGGCCCACAGTATTGTGAGTTAATAAATGATAGTTGTTTTAAGCTACAAAGGTTTGGGATGGCTTGTTATACAGCAAAAGCTAACAGGTACTTTAGTCTAGAGAATCTGAATATCAATTCTCCCTTTACCGAAACCTACCCATGTACTATTACTATTCACTTCAACAAAGCAGAAACCATTCAGTATGGGAAAGTGACCTATCAGAGACAGGGAATGTGACTGGAATGGACAGAATTTCCCTTGTTCTCTCAATAGCTTCTCTTCAGGTCCTGTTAACACCAGAGTACGGGCAGCAGATCTGAGAAGGAGGAAAGAGGAGGAAGAAGAAAGTAGGTGGTGGTGAGAACCCAGCTGCTAGGAAAGCTTCTACAGAGAAAATGAATGAATCCACTGCACTGGCCTTATATCACAATATCCTTATTAAATTAAAGAAATACAGTCAAAGTTTCTAGCTTCTGAAGTTTAAAGAATAAAGCCAAACAACTATGGGGATTATTAGTGTATCATTTTCATATAGAGAAAACACAGACATTAGAAGTGTGAGCTTGCCTTTAAGACCCTTAAGACTTTCTTAGCATTTTTAGGAAAATGCATTGGAAGTAAACATTTGTTACTTTCTAAAATGCTGCTCTGTAATTTTTAGTATGTTTTTATGCTGAATCTGGATATAGTAATTTACAAAAGCAAGAACCACATGAAATGTAGTGTGTCGTGGCAGAGCTGGGTGGGGTGTTTATTGAATGCTTGCTGTTTGCCAGGACCTTATTTTATTTAATCAGTGCAATTACCCCAAGAAGTATCTATTTCATCCTTATTAAACAGTTGAAACTGAGGTTCCAAGAGGCTAAGTAACTTGGTCAACGGCACACAGTATCTAGTAAGGTTATAAGTTACAGACATCAAATCTGAATCCACTGGCTGTGTTGCCTTGGCAAGGAAACAGTACTTTTATCATCAGTAATGATAATAATTATTTTTATAAAGCCCTTATTATGCAACGTTTAAACTGAAAAATAATAGCTGAGTCTAAAATATGGCACAAATGATCTATTGACAAAACAGAAAAGATCATGGACATGTAGGACAGACTCAGGTTTGCCAGGGGGAGGGGAAGGGAGTCTGGGATTAGTAGATGAAAACTCTTGCTTTTGGAGTGGACGGGCAATGAGAGCCAGCTGTGTAGCATAGGAAACTATATATCTAATCACTTGCAATGGAACACGATGGAGGATAGTGTAAGAAAAAGAATGCATATATATGTATGACTGGGTCACTTTGCTGTACAACAGAAATTGACAGAACATTGTAAATCAATCATAATAAAAAATTAAAAAAATAATAGCTGAAAATTGAGAGTACAAATGCCAACAATGTTATAAGCACTTTATCTATAATATTTAAGTCCTCACAAAACCCTATAAGGTATGAGGTAGGTATATTTATTGTCTCCATTTAAATTTTTTTTCATTTGTCTCCATTTTTGAGATAATGAAACTGAGGCATAAAGAGGTTAAGTAATTTGCCCAAAGTTGCATCATAAGTGAGAGATGAAGCAGATATCACATTCAGATCTGTCAAAGCCCGAGCTCTTTTTATTAAACCCCATATCCTTACTGTTCTATTTCTTCCAAAATAATTGTGATGTATTTTGAACTCATTACTGTAATACATGCTAGAGCAGAGTCTCCAAAAAGAAGGGTGACCAGCTACCACTTAGGCATTTTTAAAGAAAGTCAGAACCCCTGTAATATATTCTCTATGAGATCTTGTCCCAAGGGTTGATCTGTGCCTAATGGGCCTGGCACATGGTAGGAACTCAATTAACAGGTGCTGCGTGTGTACAGCTCTACTCTACAAGTAGTTGTATAACAACAGATGACTTAACACTATGTAGGTCTTTTAACAGAAAGATACTGTATTTATTTCCCAGGGCTTCCATAGCCAAGTACCCCAAACTAGGTGGTTTAAAACAATGGAAATTTATTTATCCACTATTCTGGAGGCTGGACATCTGAAATCAAGTTTTTGGCAGGGCCATGCTCTCTCTGAAAGCTTCAGGGGAGGAGCCTTCCTTGCCTTGTCATAGCATCTGGTGGTTGGCATTCCTTGGCTTGTGGCAGCGTAACTCCAATCTCTGCCTCCCTCTTCACTTCCTTCTGGTGTGTCTGTTTTTATAAGCACATTAGTTACACTGGGTTCAGGGCCAAGCTCTAATCCAGTATGACCTCATCTTAATTCATATCTGCAAACTACCTGTTTCCAAAGATGGTCACATTAAGAGGTTCCAAGTGGACGCGAACTGGGGCGGGGGGGGGGGACTATTCAACCCAGGATAAATATTTTAAGAGTTTAAAATGTGTTATTACTTACAAGGTCAAACATAAGAGGAGGTGGGACTGAGCATACCTGGTCAAAGATGGGAAGGATCTCATCTACCCTCAAAATAACAATAGGTCCAAACTCCTTTAGGCATGGGATTCATTTTTAATTTCAAACACCTATCAAGGCAAAACATGGCAGACCCTCTCAGGTGTGGTCTTATTGTGAATTATTTTCTCTTCTCTGTGAGCTGATTTGGATGACAGATGTGGAAAAAAAAAAGCACAAAAACTAAAATAAGGAAGTAGGATGTTGTAGAGAAATGCCACTGGACAAAGAAAAGAATGCAGAAAGTCTGGATGGACCCATGCCAAGATGAGAGAGATAATAATCTTAGAACAAAACGCAGCTGGAAGAGCGCTTTCTGTGGGTCATTGGTAGAGGCATCTGATTATAGGTACTAAGATCTATCACTTGCCAAGCTATGGTATAAAGGTAAGGTCTCTGTAGATGTTACAGAAAATCCAAGACAGCCACTTGGAATGAGTACAGCAGAGTCAGGAGCCTAATGCTGGATGTGAATCTTAAGAAATGCATGGTGTTTCCTAGAAAAAGATGTTACGTATTTTATTTCTTTTCTGCTCTAACACAAGGTACCCTTTGGAGATTCTGCATTACTAGCAGATCAGACGCTCTACTGTGCTTGGGAAGTCAAAGAGGAAGGTAAAATAAACCCACCCTGAAAATCTCTCAGCCCAGGTGAAGCACCTGTACCTAGTCACCACACCCTGGGGGCAGTGCCACGGCTGCTCAGGTGCTACGGGGCGGGGGGGGGGGGGGGGGGGGAGCAGGGCTGGCTTTGTGCTGGAAGCTGGGGAGGCACCTTCCTTTGGTTGGTGGTCTCTGCAGTTCTCTCTAGACCACCTCTGGGAGGCACTGGGGGTGGGTACCAGAAAGGACACAGGTGAAGAGCTGGACTAGTTGTGTGGTCTTGTGAGTTACCTATACTGAGTTCCCCACTAAAAACATTAAATGGAAATATTCATGCAGCAGTACCCTCTGGGCATACAGTCTGTGCTCAGAAAGTGTTTTCTTCCTCTTTCCTGGATCATGGAGTTTATTTTTCACATAAATCTGTCCCTGTGATCTAAGTTTCTTTAACTGAGTTCAGAAATGTTAATCTTAATCACAACTTCATTTGCTTTGTAAAAACTCCTGATTCATCCAGGGCCTAAAGTTTCATTATGATTTTAATTTAAGGACCTAAACTGGGTACTTGGCAGAAGTGGAGTAAAATATGTGTTCCACAGCTGAATGAATGGAATGTCGCTAGGATTTAAATTTTGATAAATGCAGAGCTTTTATGTTCTCAGTGCAATTTTGCTCTGCTGTGCATTGTAGAATTCTTTAAAATAAATGCTCCATTTTAAAGGAAAGCTTATCCTTTGCATTTAGATATTTCTGTACCGTGGAATGGGGTAGTGTGGTGGGTGCAGACTATGAATCAATCCCCTGGGTAAATTTGGTGATACTATCCATGAAGTTTTAAAGTGCTAATTAAGCTCTTTAGTTAACCACTTCAAACTTTCCTCAGGATGCTTACAATACCAATGATGAAAAGTTGCAAAGGTATTTTAAACTTCTCTGGGTGGTATTTTTTCAATAATGCAAATGATTTCTCCAGCTCTGGTGGCATCATTTAAAAATGAATTTTGATTACTGCTAAGCTTGTAAAAAATGGAATCATAAATGTGCTCATTTCCCACTACGAAGGGGACAGGGAAGGAGAGGAGCAAAAGTATACATCACGTTTCTAAGTAAGCAGTCACAAAAGACCTTTAAATAACTCAACTTCCTACCATACTTTATTATCCTCTCTCAGTTTTACAGCATTATCTGCCATGGAAATGCAGGGAGATTTGTAAAACACTATAGCATTTAAGTCATTACATTTTATAGCTAATTTCTAATGTGGATTTGATTTTTTATGAGCAGAAAAAGAATCTAATTTGCATTAGTGACAGTAACTAGAGAAATTTAACACCTGGCTCTAGTTGTACCAGAAATTGAATATTAGGTACTTGGGTGCTAAAAACCCATTCAGACCTTCAAGGGGGATTTTTCATTTATTTATGCACTGCTCTCATGTTTATCATTATAAAACTGTTCATATTATGACAGAGCAAAACTCACTGCCTGCAAAAATCCTGGATATACATTTTTCATCGTTTGTAAGAGAAACAGAATTATTTACCCATTAGCAAGAACAGACCCTGAAAGAGGCACCACCATTCCACGCATGTAAAAAAAAAAGATCACAGCAGCACTGCCTGAGAAGTTCTGACTCCCGCTGGCTTTTCCCGTCTGCCCCCACCCTTCCATTTTCTCAAGTCTCCCTTTATTTTCTCTCCACAGTTTCCCTCCCCAGCCCCCTCCATGTCTGTTGCTGTTTTTCTGTTAAAAGCTTGAGTGCAGTGTATCCAAGCAAAATTAAACCTCTGCTAAGAAGATCACACTGTTGTTACAGGAGCAATCCATATGTTTATAAAGTGTAGAAAATTAGGAACTGCAAAAGAGGCGAAGCTGGTGTTAAATGATATGGGAAGTGACACTTTACATAGCCAGTTACAATTAACACATTGATGGCATTTTGCTGGCTCCTTGCAGTGATAATGCTGTTGTCAAATGCGTTTAGTGCACCAAATCTCCTGGAGCCTTCAGCCAGGCAGCGAGCTTTTGACAGATTGAAGGTTCGAAGATAGGCTATCATGACAGATGGAAACTGGCACCGATGTTCAGCTTTCGCCGATCACAGGGGACCTGCCCCCCTTATTCTGCAGGGCTCGGCTCTGCAACCTTCCCCTTTCTGATGAAAGCGGGGGATGGCATTGTTAAATAGTGCATCTGTGTGAGTTAGACTCCTCTGATGAAAGCATAAGGCAGACGCGCTGTGAAGCAAAAGACAGCCTCTGCTCTAACTGCATTTTAGATAGACTTGAGGAAGACCCTAGGGAGCTGGGAGAAAACTTTGGAAAATTTCAGACAAAAACAGAAAAAAGATCACCCATTAATTTCTTCTCCTCAAAGATACAAAAATACACCTGATAATAAAAATCTCAATTAATGACTCTCATCAATAGTTCCCTGTGGAGTTGTGTGGCTGTATTTTTCTTCTCTTACTATTATCATTTTCTCGTTATTAATCAGTTAATTTCCAAACAGTCCAAGGAAATCTGTAAAGAGGTACTCAGGGGCAGTCGTGAATAGTTGACTTGTTGGAAACTAATTCAATTACTCCAAGGCACTCTTCTTGACACTGGGTTGGGCTCTCGAATCTCAGTTTTAAAATCCAGGGCAGGGCGGACAGAGCTTTACACAGCTGGGCATAAACGGGCAGATAATATAGTTAATTAACCTTTCACCTTCTCTCAACAACCCTCTTCTAAAGAAAAACATCAGTCATTTTATTTTCAATGCCCATCTATTTCAAAGGCTTTCACTTGAGCTCCAATAGCTCTTTCTTCTTCTCGCTGACAAATTCCTCTTTAATTTCCTTAAACTGGCGGAAGAGCCCTCTTTCTTTGCAGTCTTAATCTTCAATTCTGCACTTGCCCATACAGGTTGGGAGCAGCAGCAAGTACTGCAGCCCATTTGAGGTATGATAATCAGCTGATTAGCTGGTGGAGTCGTTTTCCCTGAGGCTCTTTTGTGTGAAAAATCCTCACACTCAATTGACATGTGGACATCATAAAGCTGATGAAATGCAATTGTAATGAACAAGAGGGAGCGGCATCTGCAGCCGTCTAAATGAAGGACCCTTCCCTCTCGCCATGCTAATTCAGAAAATCTGCTCTTAACGTGTACTCCCTCTGGATTCCAAATCAAGACACATCTCCATGAATGCATATTCAAGAAGTGAATTAGCCTCTGTGGCAAGTGAACGCCTAGCCTGGCCAGACTGATTCTAATTTCAAGACAGATTATACGGCATCAACTGTAGTAATGATCTGACAGTTCATTTGTGGTGGGAGTCCTACAGTCAGGTTTATTGCGCGGACAGACACAGGTGCATGGAGAGAGCCGACAAAACCTCTCAGACAAGACCGAAGGTTGCTTTGCTGTCAAATTATCTCAGTCAAAACAGCCTGATGAAGGAGAAAAGACGTAATGCATTAAAAAAAATTAATGTGTCCTCATATTTAAGCCTTGGTTGGAATGGTGGTCAATGGATGTTCCCTTCCCTATTACAGGATCATGTACCCTGGCAGTCATTAAATTAGGAAAAAGGTAAGCTTTCCCTCCCACCCCCTTTTCAGAAAATGACAGTACTTGCTAAGAAATTTCCAAGCGAATAACTTGGCATACAAGTTTTTTTTTTTCTTTCGTAAATTGAATTTCACATGAATCAGTTTGTAGGACGAAAAACTCTGCAGTATTAGGGAGAGAAGCTGTTCATTTCCACTGCCTGCTCTGTGACAGCTGCTAATATGACAGGTTTGTTCATCGCTATTTTGGATCACCTCTGGGTTTTCTATACTACTCCTTCTATTAATACATATTAATTAATGATGGTATTTATATCAAAAAGCTCAAAGCACTTTTCAAACATTGATTTATCTTTGAGAATTAGAGGGTGGGTATCGGCACCACTATTTTTTTCAGAGGTGGAAACAGAAGGGTGGTAATGAAGTGACTTGAGCAAGGTCACACTGCAAGCCAGTCCCAGATCTCTGCCTTGAACTCATTCTTACCCCTCTCCACAGCTTCAGAAACAGAAAGTACCCCAGGGAAAGATGTTGCTAATCCAGTATTAAGGAGACTCCTTTATAAGCATTACTAATAAACACAGCACATGCCTTACAAGCAAATGAACAAGGCAAGCTTAGTAAGGACTGCTGTCAGTACTTGGCAAGCCACCCAGCATCTGCATGGTTCACACAAAGGTTCTTGTCAAGGAGCCGCGTTTCCAAGATTATAAGAGCCACTTATCAGTCTCTTTATGCTTCTTTTCCACGTGTGCATTGACCTTGATCTATAGCCTTTCAATTCAGTATAACTTAATAACGGTGCAGCATGTGCCTGTAGACATGATCATAGATTATTTTGCTTCTTCCAGGATGTTTGGAGGCAAAATTGGGGGGCGGGGGTGGTGTGATGAGAGCTGTCAATATAAAGCCCCCTCCTCTAGTGATCAGGAGTTACCTAGCAGATCACACCGGCTGCCCAGCGTGGGCAAAGCAGTGCAGTAGGCACTTCAGGGAGGTAAGAAGAGTGAGACTAGTCTGTCTCCAAAGGTGAAAATTTCTAACATTTATGTACAAGAAAGACATATTATATATACATAAGCAAACAAACCAAAAAGCAGAAACATCATTCCAACTATGCAGCCCCCAATTCACAATTTATTTTCTCATGGAAACAGTTCTAAGTGGTGGTTAGGTTCTCGGGCCAGCTGTCAAAGCCATATTTAACCTATAACATAGCTGAACGTGCTACTATGAGTAACACATACAAGTTTGACTGAAAGAGTGTCGCTGCAACCTCTGAACTCGGAGATCGTGTGGCATGCGTTCAAATCTCAGCCCTGCTATTTTTACTATCCTGGAACCCTGCACAAATATTTCATCTCTCTAAGCCTCAATTTTCTCATCTGTGAAAGGGACTGATAGTAGTACTTCATAACATTGTTGTTAGAAGAATTAAATGAGTGAAGACAGAGTAAAATATTTGACCTGACTGTATAGCAAGTGCTCAATAAATGACAGTTAAGAATAATATAATTTGCTTATATATTTCTGAGTTTATGTTTCTCAAATTCACAGCCCACATCCCTCATATCCTACTCTAAGGGTAGAAGAGGATTGTGGGGGTATATTTTTTTTTGATGAGGAAGGGACCTTCCTCATTCATAAAGAGAAGGTATTATAGCTTCAGGTCAGGAGCCAGATTCTGAAGCCACGATGGGTTCAAGTTCTGTCCCTGCCACTTACCAGCTGTGTGACCTTGAGCATGCTCCTTAGTCTTTATTCCTCATCTGCAAAATGGGGCTATTATTAGCACGTCTCACAGTGCTGTCAAAAGTATTAAGCAAGTTAACACATGCAAAGTGCCATGCTTATGAGCACAAGTAAACATAGCTATTATAATAAGGACCAAGGGCCTGTCACTGGCCATGGCAAATGAGCAGGAAGCCAAGGCCTGGCTGGAGATTAATGACTGTCTTAAGCTCACTCTTAGTAAATGTTTATTTTTTTTTTTTTTGTCTTTTTGCCTTTTCTAGGGCCGCACCCGCGGCATATGGAGGTTCCCAGGCTAGGGGTCTAACAGGAGCTGTAGCTGCCGGCCTTCGCCACAGCCACAGCAACGCGGGATCCGAGCTGCATCTGCAACCTACACCACAGCTCACCGCAACGCCGGATCCTTAACCCACTGAGCAAGGCCAGGGATCGAACCCACAACTGCATGGTTCTTAGCCGGATTCGTTAACCACTCAGCCACTATGGGAACTCCTCAATCTTAGTAAATGTTGATCTGGGACTCCAGGTTGGCCTTCTAATCCTCAGTCCCCTGCTCTTTCAGGTCATGGTGTTCTCTCTACCACGTACCTGTGAGGTACCCTGGTGCATTAGTTAACATGTACTGAGTGTCCAGAGGATGTTCAGCACTGAGCTTGTTCCCGGAGAGTTTCCTTTAAAAAAGAAGTTGTGCTCTAAACTCTAAACCAGGAGTTGGTAAACTACGGCCACAGGCCATATCAGACTGCTGCCTCTTTTTATATGATCTGCGAGCTAAGGATGGGGTTTGTGTGTGTTTTGTTTGTTTTGTCTTTTTAGGGCTGCACCTGCGGCATATGGAGGTTCCCAGGTTAGGGGTTGAATCGGAGCTGTAGCCGCTGGCCTTCGCCACAGCCACAGCAATGCCAGATCCGAGTCGTGCCTGTGACCTACACCACAGCTCACGGCCATGCCGGATCCTTAACCCAACGAGCGAGGCCAGGGATTGAACCCGCAACCTCATGGTTCCTAGTCAGATTTGCTTCTGCTGCACCACTACGGGAACTCAAAGGGTTTGTGTTTTTAAATGGTTGAAAACAATTTAAAAGAATATTTTCTGACACAAGATCATTATGTGAAAATCAAATGTCAGTCTCTGTAAATGAAGTGTTACTGGAACACAGTCACACCCACTTGTTTACATATTGTCAATAGATGCTTTTGTGCTACAATGGCAAAAGTGAGTAACCCTGATAAAGATCATATGGCCCACAAAGCCTAAATTATTTACTATCTGGTCCTTTAACAGAAAAAGTTTGCCAGCCTCTGGTCTAGACCCAAAGATTGATTTAGCCTGGTAATTGCTGAGAGAGGTTAAGAGGTTCAGTGATCTAACTCAAAGTAGACACACTAAGCCTCGGATTGGCTGCAATGAGAGTGTAATTGTCTTCCACCATCTAAGCAATGTTTGCAAATTATTTGCTGAAATAGATTTAGAGGCAGAGCAGTGTGGTGGCTGAACTCACAGTCTCAGGCACCAGGCTGCTGGGGTCCAACCCCGGTTGTGGGACTTTGCCAGGTGTGTGACCTTAAGCAAGTAACTTCATTTTTCTTGTGTCACTGTTTTCACATTTATACAATGGGATTATTTTGAGGATTATGTGAGATTTTACACTTAAACTGTTTTTGAAGAGTACCTCGCTCATGGCCACCGCTATGCTAGTTATTTTTGAAATCTCATGACTCTAGAAAAAAAAGAGAAAGATGCCTTCCTGCTAGTAGTGGGCAATATATCTGCTCAAACTCGTTCCTCCCACCATCTCATCTAGGCCAACACACACTCAATCTTTAGCCCAGCACAGATGTCGGCATCTTTCCTGGCAAACTTTCCTTGAGTCATTGACTTCTTTGTGCTTCCATAGGACATCGTATAGCCCTCCTTTAAGACTCTTGTACAGAATGAAAAAACAAATTTATGCACATTTTTGTCTGTACTAGATGAACTCCTGGAAGGAAAAAATTTTCTTGTCCTTGTCTCTAGGAGGTCTGGTATGTGGACTCTATGGTATGCAATGGTGTCAGTGGATGTTTAATGAATCAGAGAATGAATAACAGGCCAGGAAACTTCTGGGTTAAGAAGTCTCTGACTTTTTTTTTTTTTTAAGTGTATCAAAGCCTTCTAAATGTGGCAATTAGTTTATCATCTCAATGTACAAGATTGCAATGCAATTAAACTGGAAAATTTGAGGCTTAAAAGAAAAGGCAGATAGATACTTTCACCTATTCAATGTAGAAATCATAGAACAGAAATTCTTGGTCTGGGGAGAAGCTTAGTATGAATAGGCTAAGATACTCTAAGTGGCCATATGATTTTGGCAGGGTGCTTTCTGATTTTGGACTTTGATATTTCATTGAAAAATAAGGAAAATGCACCACAGTTCATCAGTAAGGCCTCTCCCATCCAAAAATATGATTTCTGCGTCTCCTAGAAAACCTGACAAGTTCTGCTCACCTGTGAGCAGGGATTCTAGATAATGCTGGGTAGGTAGGTTACTTAAGCCTTTTGAACCTGAGTTTGAGAAGAGTAATAGGATCGCTGAACTGTACACAGAAGGATGAGAGGCAAAAAAATGAATCTGCAGAGGAGGTTGGGGCTGGACCATGACAGGCTTTGGGTACTGTGCCAAGGAGTCCAGACTTGGTAGGGAATAGACTGCAGAAGGCTATGGATGGTGTTAAGCGGTGGAGGGACATGACCACCTTTGTGTTTTAGAAGAAGGACTCTGGTCACAGTGTGGAAACTGGATTGGAAGGAGAGGAGGAGCCAATAAACAACAGCATGGAGGAGATACAGGCTAGAGGGGTATTTAAGAGGCTGGATTTTGAATTTGGGACTTCAGATAAAGCTGAGTATCTGGGCAAATAGAAGTCTATATACTTGACAGGCAACAAGAGAAATCATACTCACAGGCAAGGTTTATTTCTTGTTATATATTCTCAATTAGGAAAATACCTTGGACTTACATATTTGTCGAATCACACTGCAGCCAATATAGGGTAGTGGCTAAGAGCTTAGGCCCTGGGTTTGAATCTTGGTTCTTAATTAGCACTAAGGTCTTGGGTAATTCATTTTACCATTTTAATGCCTTCCTAAGGTCACGGAGACGATGAAATAAAATGATGCACATTATAGTGCATACATAGGGTTTAGTAATCGCCAAACAGTAGATTAAAGTCCGCTACTATGACCAGAGTGTTTGGGTCTGCCTCAGCTGCAATCTCAAGTCTTCATCTATGCCTTCATTCCAGAAAGAAACATTTAGAAGACTCAGATTTGGACTTTTCTGCCAGAACCGGGTTTTTAAGAAAGCTAGATGACTAAAATAAAAGTTTAAAACCACTCTTCTAATAAGCGTTTAATCCTTGGAAACCTAAAAAATATTCAGTGAAGCTATTTGGTTAAGGTAAATGCAGCTCTCTGAAATCAGCTTAAATGCATGGCTCGCTCCTCAAATGTTCCAGTGAACTCCGCTTGCCTGCTTGGGAAGCAGCAAACAAGGTCAGTATTGATAGCTCACGCTTCAGTGAGTGTATCAGTTTAAGGCTTCATCAGTGATTCTCACTCATCTGCAGCCCTGCATGGCTGTTGTCTTGTAAGAACAGGGTGACTTACGAACCCATTAAGTAACTTCTTCACTTGTGCTCTAATGAGCCTATTGTTTTCCGGGAAGAACACAAACACCTGAGTACAAGCACAAACTGAAGCCACAAATAAGAAGGTGCAGACTTCAGCTCTGTCTTAGACCTAGAGACACTTTTTGTTTGGATTCTCTGTGCTTTCCAATTGCTTTGCACCTAGCCAGGTACACTTTCATACAAGTCCTGTTGGGGTCCCCCTGTCCAAAAGTGCTCTGGTCACGGCTGACTCATTTGCTGTGCAGGGTGCATGTGTGTGACCTTATGGGATCTGAACATCAGGCACTTGCTTATTTACTGTTCCCTCTGCTGCCATCAAGTGCCTCTGCAGTGAAGATTCCCACCTTCCCCATGCCGAGGTCCACACCGCTTACGCCGAGGTAAGACAAATCTGCTGCAATTGGGGAGGGGGAGACTGAGCCACCCACAAAGCCAGCATCCACGAGGATTTCAGTGAAGAAGTTCTCTTGTGACTCTACCCTGCAAAAGAAGGCCTTGGCCTCATTTTCTGTTACCATAATTCAAGGTTATATTACCCAGTTCTCTATATGCCGCATCACTGATGAGAGATGAAAGATTGAAAATTAGTCTTTTAGAGACTGGGGCCAATACTGTCCATGGAGGTATCGTGGGTAAAAAATACAGTATATATATTTATACTCGGCACCGGAGTTCCTTTTAGGAAGGAAATTCTTTGTTGAGGGAACCATCTGGACAAGTTTTAAGGACAAGAGTGGAAAGAAGACAAACATAGATAGCTAAAGAGTCGCCTTTCAGAAATGCCATCTTGGGTGGACAAGGGGCAGGAGGAGGGAGAATGAGACGCCGGATCCAGAGTGGAGGCTGGAGCATATTCAGAAAGATGATCATCGCTGGGTGGCTAGAGGAGTTTTTTAAGAATGTCTACACATTCAATTTTAAGTCGTTTGCATGGCTCATCTCCTCAAAGTTTCAAAAGTTATTTGTTGGAGTTAGATAAAGTAAGGCAAGGGTGGGGAGCGAGTTCTCCAAGTCTGGCAGAGAGGAGGACGAGGGAGAGAAGAGCAGAATCCAAAAGGAAAGAAGTGAGTAAAGTCAAGAGAAGCCAAAGGTGGCCATAAGAACGTAAGCCCCTGGGAATTTCCAGAAATCACGGGAAGGACCTTGAACTTCCAGAGAATGTGGGTGGAAAACTAGCGAGAATTCCATTCACATTTTAAATGAGACCCGGGTTCCACAAACTCTTCATTAAACAGCATCCGTCACTGACATCTAACCCTCTGATTCTCGGTCTGCAGACTTCTAGTGAGTTTTCTTGGATTATAAAGATCAACACATATTTGAGTCTTGAAAAATAAACTGGGGCAAACGGAATGCTGGGCAAGTAGGAATTAAAGTAGTTAAGGCTTAAGCTTACTGGGACTCATTACCTGCTTTGTACCCTCTCTATGGCCATTACAGGGATAGGCGTGACAGCTTCCCTTGGAGGTAATGAGACCCCATTACCAGGGGTTGTAAGCAGAGCCTGAGTGACCAGCTGACCCAGAGTTGTGCAGAGAATCCATGCATCAGGTAGAAGCTGGACAGATAGGCCTCCAGGTCCTTTAAACGAGTTTCTATTACTTGAGGGAGGACTTAAAACTTTGAGAGAAGGTTAAAATATTCCAAATGTCTGTGACTGTTTCTAAAAAATGTGTATTTAGCCCTTTCCCCAGCTCTCCGTTAATCTGTTCCAGCTTATGCTAATTATGTTCTCATTATTTGGGAGGAAGGAAAGGAGACTTGGACCTTCTCCAGGGGGTGGGGGCGGCGAGCTGGCAAGAGGTAACATTTGGCACGCTGGCGGACCTCCGAGGTCCCAGGGGACTGGGGAGCTGCAGGGATATGGCAACGTGGGTCATTCTGAAGCCACATTACACCAGTTTGCAGAGGTTTAGATGGGGGGTGCCTGGGGAAGAACCACAACCACTAATATCCGTAGGGTTTTTTTTTCTGTAGGTGAGAGTTTTGGGGCAAAGGACTCTAGGACTTCAGGAGGAGGAGTGAGAGGGGAAGGAGTGATTTCATCGGTAGGGGCACAGTCAAGAGTTTCTCCTGATAATCCATCATTCTCTCTCCTTTGTCGAAAACTTCTTGAAGATGGGTGTGAGGTAGGGAATCACAGTTTGCTCACATTATAACCGAGAAGTACACAGAAAATGAACTTTGAGGATTTGGCTCCACAACGGATTTCTTTCCCTCAGGAACTCCAGCTCACAGAATCAGGGAAAAATCTATTTTTCAGTTCACTCCTGTATAAGCTTTGTCTGATAACAACAATTTGCAAATATACTGCTCTGTCTTTCAGGTCCCTCCCTGCCTCTGCTTCTCTTCCTAATATGGCTTCTCAATGGCGGATATGTGACCGCAGGGTTTTGAGAAAGACAGGCACTCAGATGCACATGGTGTCCTCACCCCACCCACAGCAGCCACAGCAGCATCCGCTCCTGCCTGGCCCTTCGTGTCTTGTTAGCATTTACGGTTCCTGTAGCCTGGGGCGTGGCCCTATTCCTGGTGATGCTCTTGACAGAAGCATGGGGTGCTCCTTTCTGCCTCTCCTGGGTCTAGCTTGCTTCGAAACTCCCTGCAGCCTGGCAGCAGCTCTTGGCCAGGCCCAGGTAGGGTTGCCAGATTTAGCAAATAAAAATACAGGATGCCTACTTAAATCTGAATGTTGGATGAAAAATGGTTTTTTAGTATAAGTATGTCCCACATACTACACGTACTATTATTTGTTTATCTGAAATTCGAGTTTATCTGCATAGTCTATATTTTATCCAGCTATCTTCCCGTGTCCTTGGCCACAAGGACTATGGCTCCTGATGAGGGAGTCCTTTAGGACAACTCGCTAGCCACACCCTCAGAACCGTCTGTGTCCTTTGCAAGGTACAGGCTTACTGTCTGGATACCTTCTGTGCCCTAAGGAATCAGGGATTCCCCCGGGGGAGCTGAATCCAGGCCCTTTCTGGCTAAACAACTGTGCTCGGCTGTCACTTCTTCCCCAGTGCGGCTGCCCGACACTGGGGCAGGGAAATTGGGGGATGAGTGGGCAGGAATCTTTCTGAACTTTCATGACTACCTTCCCCACATATCTCTCCATCATCTTCACCTTCTGGCTCTTCTCTCCTTCTTACTTGAACCCCCTAGGTCAGAAGGAGCGAGTGTCTCTTTAATTTCTCCTTTGTCATATTCCCTTCTCCTACTATAGCCCAGCAAGCAAGCCTCATGCCTGGATGCCAAGGCAAAAAGAATATTCTCCTTGCACTACAGGAGGACTCAGCGACCTTCATTCTCCAATCTTGGTTCTGGTTACGCTAAACACAGAAATAAAGGGATATAGAAAGCCCCCTCTCAAGGTAATAACCCGGCTTGCTTGGTTGTTGTCTTGCTACAAAATCCTATATTGCATGTCATTTTTTTTTTCTTTTTCCTTGCCTTCCTTCTATACCCATCTATTTTCCTTCCTGGGTGCAAAGATATTGCCAGCTGACTGGAGAGAAAAATCATGAGCTCAGAGAGGCTACAAAGAGAACATGAATACTTTTTCATATTATCTTTTCATTATATTTCCATTGCGAGGTTCTGCCTGGCACAGATACTTCTGCTTCGCTGTGTGCTCCCTCTCCTTCTCTCACTACTGAGAAACTTCTTCTAATGTGAACTTCTGCTATGGTGGAAGTTGATTTGTCTCCTGAAATCTTCAGAAGAGCAGCTAATTTCTGGATAACGAAAGTTTTTTTTTTTAATTAAATTAAGAAACTTCTCATACTTACTCTCAAAGACACAGAAAGATAAATGAAATAAAAATAGCAGCATGCATGTACCTGCCATCCAGATAAGATTCTTTAGAGAGGATCTTATAAACTTCAAGTTTATGAAGCTAGCAATCAATTTTTAAAGATACAAAAAATATTTATACCCTTTTGTTCTCAAAGCCTCCTCTCTATAATTTCCTAGAGTTTTGAGTTACAGGTTGTGCCACTTTGAAGGAGATAATCTAACTACAAGGATAAAATTGTTATGTGATAGGACACTACTGGGAGATACAATAAAAAGGAAATCATGTGTGCCAGAAGCACTCATTTCTCTCTTTTTCTTTCTTTTTTTTTTTATGCCCCCCGAATGTGCAAGTTCCCGGGCTAGGGATCGAACCCACACCACAGCAGCAACCTGAGCTGTTACAGTGACAACGCTGGATCCTTAACCTGCTGCAACACCAGGAAAGTCCAGGATGCATTCATTTCTGATTTCCAAAAAATGCCATTTGTAGGTGGAGCATTAGGAAGAAGAGTATGGAATTCTGTTAGTTCGTTTGAAAATAAAATCATTGCTTACTCCATGTAGTCCGTGCCTCTGACCTCCTAGCCTGCCCCCTGCCTAAGTGGACCCCTTGCTACAAAGAAGTGAGCTTTGTAAGGAAGATTGTTTACAAAAACCAAAAATTCCTGCTTTCTCAGTACACACTCTTACGTTGCACCCCATTTTAGAATTTTTCTTTAGTTTCCTAGAATACTTGAGGGCAATGGGAGATAGTCCTGTGCACCCTCCTTATTCTGTAGTTTGAGAAAGAAGTGAAGTGGTCTGTCCTCCAGCCAGTGGGAGGCAGAGCTGGGTGAGAAGCTGTGCCCTGTGTCTGGATCAGAGCAGCCCACGTGCCTCCCCTACCCGCCGCACCTTCCTTCTGTGATTAACAAACAACCCACCATACATTCTGGTATCAAGAATGTCGTAAAGTTTAAATTGGTCTATCTTGTAATTAACCACATTTTAAGGGTTTGGAGGTGGGCTAAGTGCTCCACTCGAGCATATTAATGGTTTCACAAGGAGGAAGGGGAATTTAAACAGAAGACAAAAAGGGAAAACATGTTCTTTATTTGGTGGCAATGAAATCTGTTTAAACATTATTGGATTATAATGGCCCAATTTTTATCTAGAATCTGTGTCTCTGGAAGCACAACCCTTGAAAATGATTAAAAATTATTTTCATACTTTTTTTTAGGTTAACTTCAATAATAGCAAGTTTACTTATGGCCAGTTTTAGATGCATCGAGTTAATTTTTTTAGCACAGTCTTTTCTGAGAAACACCTATTTTTCCGATCATTCATTTTTCAGTAGAAAGAAGATCCAAACAATTTGTGCTCAGATTTAAAACCCTCCATGATTTAATTACACTTCCAAGAACATGGATTACTTCTTTTTTGCCTCCTAGTTTCCAGATTGGCCCACCTAACACAGCTTCCCTGCTCTTGGCTAGGGCTCTTGCTAATGCTTCACTGACTTTCAAAACTTGACTCCTACTTTTAAAAGCAGCTCAGAGGCAACTTGCTTCCTGAAGCTTTCCTCGTCTTGATTCCTATGTCTACCCTCTACAAAATGAACCCTTACATCCTTAGTTTTCCCATCACACATTTATATTTCCAGTATACTAAGTAACCAATATGTGGATTTATCGAATACATTTTACCTAGCTCAATTACAGTTCTTGTAAGATTCCGCATTATTATTTGGCTCAGCATCTTAGCTTTCACTAGAATGTAAGAACCTTAACAGTAAACCTTAATTTCATATTTTTGTATAATCTATACTATGTTTTGCACACAGTAAGTGTTCCGGCCAATATTTATGAGCACTAAATTGATAGGGAAGTCTATACTGACCAAAGGCATTAAATTCTGAAATGTCAGTGGAGTGTTCCTTGTCCTCAGATGAAGGCTCTGATAGTGACCCAGCAGGCACTGCTAGCCTCAAATTCCACCTCTGACTTTGAAGTCTGGCAGCCACCTCAGAGCATTAATAGGCAAAGCTGTGACTTGCTAGGTAATAACACACTGCCTTGGAATAATCATTTTCAAATGAATCAACAACAGCAGCTATTTGCCTGATCTAATTAGCATCACCGTTTTTTTGAGCAGGCGGAAAAAGGTTGGCATATTCTGTATGATGCAACATGCAGCAAATTATATAGACAAGGCAACATCACAGGGTCAGGCACTCACCTCTGTGGCTGAGGGCTTCCTGGCAGTCCCCCCCCCCCCCCACATACCCCTCCTTCCTACACTAGCTCAATAATCAGCTTGCATCATTTCAAGTATGAGAACTGCAAGGAAATCCTGAATTTGAAATTTAGCTCAAATGTGCCTTCTGTATTTAAGGAGACTTGCTTCTCAGGAGCTTTACAAGAACAAAGGTGAAATTCTCTTTACATTCAAGAATATTCGGGAAGTGATTTAACCTGAATGAAAAGTTGACTCTGCTTATTTAGCTGGTAGGAATATCAAAACTGAACAGTGTTACACTCCTGTCCCTCCTAAGAGTTAAGAGGCCTTTGTTCCCTAAGCCAAGGCCATGGATATTCTGTGAGGGGTGGGCTTGTGGGGACAACAGACAGAGGGATGGCTCTGTCTTTAATGAGGACAATGATTTACTAGAACTGGAGGGAAGATGTGTGTGTGGGGGCAGGGTAGTCTGCTGGTGGCTGAACAAGAGTATTCTCTCGCTTAGAAGGTATTCGGACTTCAGACTGGGGAGGCGTGAGGAAGGTTTGGGGGAGTGAACCCTAAGGGTGTGCTGGAGCGAGCTTGTCAGAGCACCTCTCTTCCCAAATGCCATCATGGGAGACTGACCACTGAAAACTGCCCTTTCCTCATATGTGTAGGGCTCTGAAAGCCCCCCAAATGCTTAGAGGATCCTAAGAAGAGGAGGAGGCCTCCACGATGACTGACACTGAATGCTCTATCTGCCCTGTTGAGGTCGAAGCCAGATGTAATGTGGTTTTGAAAAATAAAATATAGGCTCTGGGGTCAGACACCCTGTGTTCGCGTATTTGAACCTGCCATGTGCTAGGTGTGCCTCGCTAGGGAGGGAAGTTCCTTAGTTCCCTCATCTTTAAAATGGGAAAGTATATGATCTACTTTACGAGCTTGCCGCGAGGCTACAGAGTCAGTAATGAAAGTCTGTAGGACAGTGCGTGTGTGCGCGCGCGCGCGCGCGTGCGTGTTGGAGCATATTCCTACACGCTGCACGAACAGTCCTTTTATTGTGTGTGTGTCCTTTCCTGTCCTCTTGTGTGCTGTTAATTGTAGATGGCACGTTCTTAGAGGGCACGTGTCGGTGTCTGCATCTCTTGGTCTTTGCATTGCCCCTCTGCTCCCGTAACACTCCCTGTCACAGCTAGTTTTGAACGTGTCCATTTTCTAAGCCCTCCTCTCTGTACCTCCCCTAGTTCCTGACATCTAATAGGCACACGACAAAGAGTTTTTAGGTTGAACTGAATTTAAATCTGTTGTAGCAGCACATTCAGCCATTCATAAAAGCTTTCTGATGAGGCTGATCGAGAAACGTTACAATTATTTATTAACAGGTTTGAAATAATACGGCTCCTTGGTCAAAAGAAAACAGGCCCTAAAGGAAGTCATGACTGATCCTATGGATATTTAGAGGCAGAACAGGCTCCCTAAGCCTTCCCTGCTCCAAAGTTTTCCAGGTTGGAGAATAGCCAGTGTTTCTCTGTAGAAAGAGCAACTAAAGACCAGAGATCACGGTCAAAGTAAGAATTCAGAGGAACCCCAGGTTCCCTGTGGAACTGGATTTTGGAGGGAGGGGACAACTGTTTGACAAGAAGTGGAGACTTCAGTGGGGACTGGATTTGTTAACAAGAGCAGCCGGTGAACTTGCCTTTCCTCCTCCAGTCCTAGGATAGCATGTCGCCAAAAGACACGTCTTTAATTCATAAAGGAGTGTTCCTATGAACTTCAGGGCTTAACAGTTACCTGAGTATGCTTGCAGCAGTTGAGTCCCCTTGGCGTAACAACTAAAAACAAAATGTATTTGGGAAAACAGGCTATAGAGCAGGGGTTCTGAATTAACATGCCAATGATAATTGTAACAATGGACAGTGTGACTGGACATGAGAGACTGTGCTGGGCTTTATGCACGTCATTTCGTTGAATCCTGCAGGAGACTTAGGGGATTCCACAGACACTATTCCCTTCACTTTGCAGAGGAGGAAATGAGGATGAAAGAGACGTTAGCTGACTTGTTCAAAGACACACAGCCCATGAGTAGTTTCCAGGATGGAAACTCTTCTTTCTGCCTGGACACACTCCCATCATCCCCTCTAAACATTAACAGGTGAAAAATGAAAGAGTGGACCACTTGAGCCACAAAGGAGTATGACTAAATAAAGATGACCGAGGCTGAAATAAGTTCACTTGTCTCTGAAATAATGGTCACAGGGAGCAAGAAGTTCAAAATCCCCCCCCCCTTTTTTTTAAGGCTCTGGCTATCAAGGTTAAAATGATAGTATTTAAAATGCTAGTGTTAAGAGAAAAAAAGGAAATTGCTGTGTGAAGTTAGCCAAAGAGAGAGGACCATTAAAACAGCAGGAATGAATAAAACCCAGAAAGCATGAAATAAGGTGAGATTAGGCATCTCAAACTTACTAGTTATGACTGTGGGGAGAGGCCAAGCTCCCCTTCTTGCATTTAACTATAAATCCAGACAAAGTGACAGAGAAAGGTTGGAAGAAGAAAAAAACAGAGCAAGGAGTTACCTTAGAGATAACAAAAAGGCAGCCAAGGACATGGCATCATTAATAGCAAATATTGAAGAAATCAAAGGAAAAACAATGCTTTGAGCAGAAGGCAGTTTTTACATGAGGGTTAGTCTCCAGTGAAGCCAGAATAGAGCCTTATGCACAGTGGTAGTGAAGAATGTTAAAATGCTGTCCTCAAAACACGAATTATCAAGTAGGCACAAAGACGATAATGTTGTTTAGCCCAAGCTCCCAAACCACAGATCCTGCTGATTTAGCAGCATGATTTCAGACCGTTGGCCAACATATCCCCCAGCCCCGGGGGCCCAAACCCAACAAACAGTTCTGAGGGGTTTCTTTATTTGCTTCCTTCCTTTCCCCTTCTTTGCGACGCCCGTAAACACACCGCACAATTACAAAGTCGCAGCCGCACGCAATATTGGAACAGAGACACCCTGTTAAATCCGTTCCTGACAGCTGTAAGCCCCTTTTAAATTTCAGTTATAAGATCAACGACTGTAACCGCTGGCAGACCATTACCACCCAGGGTTCCGGGAATTCTGGGGACAGAGAGAACTGGGGAGGAGGCTGGGCTGGGAGAGCCGGCCGACCCCCTCACCTGGCCAAACCTGCATCCACACCTGAAGGGTAAACAGGCACAAATGGGAAAGGCTCAGGCTGGTAGCAACTTTCAGACTCGGGGCTGGAGCCTGAGCCAAAGTCCAGCCAGTTCCCTGACAGCCCCCTATTTTTCTTTCATTTTATCTTGATTGCACTTGGAAGCCGGACCCCCTCATTCCAAAGGTTCTCAGTGTGAAGAAAGACTCAAAAATTCAGCAAGACCAGACCAAAAAAAAAAAAAAAAAAGAGTTCCCATTGTGGCTCAGTGGAAATAGATCCAACTAGGAACCATGAGGTTGCATGTTCGATTCCTGGCCTTGCTCAGTGGGTTAAGGATCCGGCGTTGCCATGAGCTGTGGCGTAGGCCAGCAGCTATACCTCCGATTAGATCCCTAGCCTGGTAACCTCCATATGCCACGGGTGTGGCCATAAAATGACAAAAGACACACACACACACACACACACACACACACAATTCAGCAAGACCAGACTCTGCTCTCACCCTTTGAAATTAAGAATCCCTACCAGGGGCGCTAGTCCGCTGTGGGAGGCCTGGGTGTGGGAATCCCTGGCCTTCACGCAGGACCACAACTGATGGGGATGTACGTGGCTCACTGAAGCCTGTGCTCAGTCCAACTGGGTCATTAGCCAGACTCAGCTCTTAACAGTTCTGGAATGAGGTAGCTGAAAAGACACCTTTCGATGCAGGGCCTTGCTTCCTAGAATCTGTTCCTATCCCATGATCCTTGCTTTCAGGGATCAAATTAGACTAACCCTCTTCCCCAAAAGACCTGAGTTTTCTGGTATAAAAGATCATCTGATAATGTGAGAAATAAGAATGTATACATGTTATGTGTAAGTGGGTCACCTTGCTGTATAGTAGAAAATTGACAGAACACTGTAAACCAGCTATAATGGAAAAAATAAAACTCATATAAAAGTCATCTGAAATTAAGTTTAATTAGCAAATGACCATCGAGCTTTTGCAAAGATCTGAAGACTTCATCTTCAAGGGCCTTATAACTTGTAGATAGCAAAATTATTCTCTGACTTTTTGGTTATAAAGTACAGATGTCTCTTTTTTGGAAATTCTATGTTTGAAAATGTTGCCTGCCAAAGGCTTTACAGATCTTCCCCCAGAGCTGATTTGGCCATTTGCAGAGTCTCCTAAAAAGAGCAGCCGGAGATTGCCACATTGACTTCAAAACCCTGCCCTCCCACTCCCCTCCACCCCACCAGGCCATGTTCATCTCTTGAGAACTCTGAAAAGCCATATTTCAAGATTAGGATTTGCATAAAGAAGTCCCACTGATTAGCCTGGCTCCCTGGGACCTTTAGCCAGAGGGGAATGTAAAGGTACATGAGATGTATTTGAAAATTTAAAAAATCTTTTAGGCATTCCTCAAGGCTTGGCACTACTGTTGCTGACCCTCCCTGTTTGGTCCCCAACAAGGGTTCTTCTGCCCAGTGTCATTCGAGCCAACAGAATGAGACAGAGTTTGGTTCAGAAGCAAAGAAAAGTTTATTTTTTTTTTTTGTCTTTTTAGGCCACACCTGTGGCATATGGAAATTCCCAGGCTAGGGGTCACCAAATTGGAGCTGCAGCTGCCAGCTTATGCCTCAATGACAGCACTGCCAGATCCAAATGGAGTCTGCAACCTACACCACAGCTCACGGCAACACCGGATCCTTAACCCACTGAGCAAGGCCAGGGATCGAACCTGCAGCCTCATGGGTACTACTCAGTTTCGTTTCTACTGAGCCACGATGGGAACTCTAAAAAGCTAAATTCTCAATCAAAGAATGGAGAGGTGTGAGCTCTAGAAAGAGCACACGCTCGCCCCAAGCAGCAAGCAGTGGGCAGCCTTGGGCTTGCTTTATATGGTCTTGTCTGCAGGGAGGGGGTGGAGTTCTTGGGGGTCAGGTGCAGCAGCGCTGCCCCCAGGGCTCCAGGTAGAAGCACCAGGTGTAGCATCTCTGCATGCAGCCGGCATGTTGGGGTGTCGGGTGCAGCAGTTCCGAGTGGTAACTCTAATCTGACGTGTTAAGTGAAAGGTCTCTGCACACTGGCAAGTGAAACTGAGCACAAAAGAAGAGGTTAGATCTTATCACCCATTCCAGTGGGCTTTGTCAGCAACGTTACTCATGCCCTTTGCCTGTAGAGCACAATGAAGCCAATGCTGGTTGTCCCAGTTGAGATGATAAACAAAAAAAAAAAAACATGGTCAGTATGATATGTCTTTGAAACAGATTTGTAGAGAGCATTTCAGTTGTGGCATTTAAATTTTTTCTTGCTGAAATTATGTTTTTGGCAAAGCACTTGCAAATTTGTGTGTGTGTGTGTGTGTGACATCTCAGCCAGATGCACTCCCACACAGCACTCCTCCAATAACCCAGGGAAGCCCTGCATACTCTTTGTGAGGTACCCTGAGAAAACACTTTTTGGTACTCCAAGGATCTGCTTTTACAGGACCCAAGCTTCTAAACCAGTATCCTTCAGTGCATAACTCATATATGCCTGAAAAAGGAATGTATCAGTTCACACAAGACACCCTTATTTGGATCTAGTCTGTGCCAACATTTGCTAGTGAGACTTTTTTTTAAAAAAAGGGTTTAAACTTCTAATTAAAAAAAAACTTCATGTCTTACAAATAATGGCACATCTTAAATTTCATCTCTTTTTGTTTAAAAATTACATGTCAGCAATAAAAATTTGAAGAGGCTGGATTAGATAATGTCCCACAATCATGAGGATTTCCTTGTGCATTGGATAAATAATTATTAGTAATCCAGGTCTAACAATACCTCATCTATAAATTTTTTTTCGTCTTTTTAGGGCCGCACCCATGGCATATGGAGATTCCCGGGCTAGTGGCTGAATCGGAGCTGTAGCTGCCAGCCTACATCGCAGTCACAGCAACATGGGATCTGACCTGCATTTGTGACCTACACCACAGCTAACGGCAACACCGGATCCTTAACCCACTGAGCAAGGCCAGGGACTGAACCTGCGTCCTCATGGATGCTAGTCAGATTCATGTCTGCTGAGCAACAATGGGAACTCCATTAACTATAATTCTTTAACTCCAAAACCTTAAGCCTTCTGGAACTTATTTGGCAGCAAAACCTGACCCAAACCAGCATGAAGCTACTTATATCTTTTTTTCTTCCACTTTTTGTGAATACTCAAATGTTTCTCCACAGAAATATTAATGTGTTGATTATAGAGTGCCGCCCCACACCCTGCTGGGGATGTTATGTGAGTTCATGTACCTTATCACCTTTCTAAATGCTGGATAATTTTACAATTCTGAAACATATCTGGTCCAAGGTTTTAAATAAGAGATTTTTTTTGAACCTGCCTATAAAATCATGCTGTAGCACGTGCCATTAAAATTTTCTTTAGGATTCAATCTCACTGTTCTTATTGGAAGAAACCGTCTGTCTATGCATAGTGTTTACACAAAATTTGCACCTGGTTGCAGTGAGAATGGGGTCTATTTTCTGGGGGGAAAAGAGTCTTTTTTCTTATCAGTTTCCCCCATCTTTGTAACTATTAGGTGTCTGTAACATCCTCAGTATTGCTTGCCTACTGTCCAGGTACTGTGTTAGGAGCCATGAGGGATGTAGACATGAGCAGGGTACCATCAACCACTTAGAGCAATTACACCCGATTGAGGGTGTAGACATGTAAACACATCTCACCTGTACTGATAGGTTGAATGTTCTAAAGGGCAGAATTATACACAAAATGCTGCGGGATCAAAGAGGAAAAGTAATACATGTCAAGGGAAGCTTCAAAAGGAAGTGCAGTTTGAGCTTATGCATTTGTGCCTTTTCCAGGATGTTGAAATTTTCACGTGTGAATAAGTAAGGGATGCTATTCCAAAGATTTTTACTGATTAGAAAAGCTCGGACCTTTACTACTTTTGTTTTTTAAAGGATGCTAGCATATAATGAACGAAAGAGAAAGGAAATAAGAAATTTCAAAGCAAGGCTACAAAACATGAGGTATATTTTAATGTTTATTTTGAACTCTTTCTGCATAGAAAATGCAGCATAATAAAACTGTAGTCATGAGATAATTGTTAGCCTGCAAAACATGTTTATATCTAGTTGTCTACAGGAGTGCTCTGGTTTAAAGAGGTGTCATGAAGACCATCTTTGAATATCATCAGTTATACCATCAGTTAACACATTGATTATCAGGGACTGTGTATGTTGACTTATTTGGAGATGAGATAAATGCCTAGGCTTAAGGGCCCACATGAAAATGAGGCCAGTATGAAATAACAGCTTCTAAGCCCCCTGATATCTCTCCTCTGCCCACCTACAAAGGTTTGAAGGAAACTAGGTAAAGGAAACAGCACAGACAGAGGGAGGGATGTGTGTCAGTGTATGTCGGTCCTGGAGGAGGATACATCTGCCATACTGAGCTATGCACAGTTTTGTGAACATGCTTTGCTTTCTACTACTTTTGTGCCTTTTCGTGTGCTAACCACCCCTTACTTCAAATGTTCTGCACCACTCGCAGCATCATCTGGGAGGAGAAGAATGAAGTGAGCTCTCCTTTCCTACTAGACCTCAATGTTAGCTTAACTATAGCAGGTATATTGTATTTTAATAATTCCAATACATATATTTCTCCTCATTGAGGGCTTAAGCTTTTACTCTTTGTAAACCTAGGAACTATCAGAGTTTCCGGCACATCATAGCCCTCAACAAGTTAAGTGAACATATCAAAGATAGGCTGAAGCCAGATAGTGGAATGTTTTCGGTATCAAGTGCAAGAAGCTTGGATTTAATTTTGTATGTGTATCATTCAGGATATGTTAGATCATGATGCAGTAACAAACAAACCCCAATGTCAGTGAATTCCCACAAAATTTATTTCCTGCTCACATCACATGTACACAGAAGGTCTGCAGGATCTCCTTGTAGGCACTCAGATATCCTGGCTCACAGAGGTTTCATGTGTTTCCAACCATCACCTGAGTGGTGTGGCAAATCACACACTGCTTCTTAAAGAGTCTGCTCTTTGTCTTTTCCACTCATGTTGAGACCAAAAGCAATTCATATGATCACACCTAGTTTCAAAGGGGGTGGGAAAAAGCAATCCTATTCTAGAAGATCAAGAGCGAAAATTACCAGGTCAAGTGTATTAATGACAACTTCAGCAGGGAACAGAGAGTCAGACGAGAGCCTTAAAAAAAGCAAAAAAAGAAAGAAATCCAGCAACATATGGTTGAGCTAATAGAGAAAGTGGAGTGCATAGATTATCTGAAATCGGGTGCTTGGGGAAAGTGAGCTGGGAGACACAGTGGGCTGGCAGAGAGCTAGAAAGTGTAGGGTTCTCTTAGCAGCCTCTGACTGAACTGTGCATTCCCATTAAGCAAGATACTTATTCTGGCTTCGCTTCAGTACCTCCAAGGGGAAAAGAGACAGACATGGTAATGTATACAGCCTTTCCGTTACTCTGAGGGTTAATGAAAGTTGGGGGATGAGGCACTTAACTCTCTGTTTTTTATTCAATTCTGGGGAGAGCTGCCTCTTAAACAAAACGAGGCTTTGAGTTCTCTGAGTTCACAGTACATTTCCACAGTGACAAATTTTGCCAAGCTCACCAAAATTTAGCTAAACCTGAATAATAAGTTGACTATTTATTTTATGAATTGGATGTGCATCCTGCCAGGTTTTCCAAGTGGTTATGACAACAGAATCCCTCATCTATAATATCCACCCACAGCCCTCACGTATAGCTCCCTTGTTTGTTTTGAAGATAATATATTGATCGAGCCTCTTTTGATGGCATTCTTTCCCTGCTTCTCACATGAGGAAGAATTACTGCTGTTTTCCCCAGGGGATCTAAAATGACTGCATTTTTACACGTGTTATTTACTGTATACATTCTAATATCAAAATGGTCAATTCATTTATAATCTTTTTAACATGCCTTAGAGAATAAAAGGTCTATTCTTATGTTTGTATGGGGAGGATTTTTCCTTCTTTTTTGTTTTTTGCATGTAAGTTTTACTTTAAACTCATTAGTAGATCTTGTGCCCATGAATACTTAACATTAATTATGCACAATTAGCATTTGATAATGTATGACACATTTCAAGTGAATATGAGACAGCATAATTATACTGAATATTATTAAAATCAGCTATGCAAGTTCACAAAATATGATGGATCGTGTGTTCATCTCTATTGAATCCATTTACCTGACCTAGAGTGTTGATTTAAAGATGAACACAGTTGGAAATAAACACACATAGTTTGAGTATTGTTATGCACTAAGGAATATTTCCAAGTAGTAAAAGCTGGAGGTCAGTTGTCCAGTTCTTTTGCTTTTAGTAGAAGATTATTTTAGATACATACTGTAGGATTTTAGAGCTCAGTTTTAAAATCCCTCAGAATTCAAAGGCAGTTTTATGTTAAATGTTTGACAGGCAAAACGATTCCTTATTAATCATAACACACCTCTGCTCTGCAGGCTTACTTGGAGCACAAAAATATCTATGCGTAGGAACAAACAACTATTTTTGGCATATGCCAAACTTAAGGTGCTTAAGAAGATGGGAAACTACTGCATTGCACGGTCGGTGTAAAAGCCCCGGATGAAATCAAGCACGAGAGAATGCGCCGGTAAGTTCCTTTCATCTGCTGGAATTATTAACAAGAGTTTACCTGTCTTTGCAAATGTTCTTTCATTAGAGCTTTTGAGTTTTCTAGTCAAGTAAAATCAGATGAAAGAATAGGCTATGGTTGTACTTTGACTTTCTAGTTATGAATTAGCTATTTGAAAAGTCTATTAACCTCACAAAAATGAGACTTTTAAAAAGAACCACGAAAGCCCACAATTAAGGTAACCTTATGTTTCCCATTGTAGGCACAGAAAATCACTCTGATCTGAGTGGTCAAACAAACCAGTTTTTGTACCTGAACCCGATCCGGCTCAGACTAACTGAGAGAGGCTCATTCTGCTCTCTGAGCTGCTCCTCCTTTGGGTCCTCACAGTCGCTTTAAGGAACCCACCCTGAGAGCTCTTAGATGACTTCTATTTTAAGAGCCTTGATCAGTCATTACAATTAGTCCCCAGTTTGTCTGGAATCCTCTCAGGCATTCCAAAGATTCCAAAGATCTTAAACAAGGACTTCTCAAATTCTCCACTGAACCATCCCTCCTGGCAGAAGAAAGTCAACTTATCTTTGAGGGCCTGGGGCCCTAACTCAAAATGGGAAATGTCTTTGTTGAAGTCTTTATTTTGCCATAACGTTTTGTGTACTTATTGTATTCCTCCAGACAACACAACTGAACTTGTTTTTTTTTTGTTGTTGTTGTTGTTGTTTAAATATTAATATTCTAAATTATTTATCATTGAGTAGAATGTATAGTCCAGGAAGACACACTGTGCCGATGGCTTTGCACATTCCCCAGCACATTATTTTGTGTTCACTGGGGCACCGGTACTTTAGGATGGAGGCCTAATCTGTTCAAAGAAAATCTTTTGATAAAGTAAGCTAAACTAATTACTGTTTGCAAGTGTCCATCAATAGAGAACTGGTTAAATTCACTTAACTACATCCAAACAGCATAATACTATGCAACAGTTTAAAAAGATAAAATCTATTGTCTTTTCATGAAAAGATACCCAGGATATTATATGTGTATGTAAAGGGGGAAAGTCACAGAACAGTTACAGTGTAATCCCAGTAATGTATTTGTGTAAAACACTTGAAAAGCTTTGAATGAAGTTGGGTCTAAGGAAATTTCACTTTCCATGAGAATGCTATTTTCTAATTTTTTTGCGCCAAATATAGACTAGTACAAATCTAACACCACTAATACAATCCTATTTTGAAAATAAGAAAGAAAAAGTTTTGCAGATTGCACCTGTGATAAACTTAATGGGATAGAAACAACTACTGCTTATTCAGCTTTTTTAGCTGGAGATCTGTATAATCTCTATATTAGATGGAAAGATAGACTCCCGTGTTCTGCACAGATTAGGAATTCTTTCTGTAATATCCCTGATGAATGGTTATATGGGCTTATTTTGAATAGTTTCATCTTATGCTTTGGTATAATTTGTGGTAGGATATTTAAGACATGTGGAAAAGGATTTAAAAGGAAAACAAAAATATCCCATAGTCTGACAATCTAGAGACAATTTAGAGATTCTTTCTCAAGTTGAGCTGAATCTGGGCTCTTTTGCCCCATGGCCCTAGTTCCCTTTTCTAAAGATACATTTCTAAGACTTCATTTGTTCCCTTTTCTAGGTGACAGCTTCTGAACCAGGTGAAGGCAGCTTTTACATTTCTCCTTAGATTTTCCTAGGTTAAGCAGAACTGTTACCTTTAAATAATCCTCAAAGTACATAGTTTCCTTCGGAGGCTTAGAAGTTTGACATTACCCATCTTAAAACCTGCCTCCAAGTTGTTACAACCTTGATATCATAAAGCTTCCCATGCACTGTGTATTAGTCTCTATTAAAATAATATTTGAAATTAATTATCATCAAGTAACAATGGCAGTTCAGGAAGTAACGCAGCGTTTTAGATTTGAATATTCCCTAACCCACTGCCAAGGTGCCTTCCTAAATGGTGTGCTTTCAGAAGCAGCTACCATTGAACTGTTACTATACTGTCATTGAATCGAAGTTCTCCGAGTACCTATGTCATTCTCTTAATTATCCAGTCCTTTGATATACAATTGTTTTCTACCCCATACAAGATACTGAGATACCATGAGAACCTGACAATCTCAGTTCCTGCCTTCCCAGAATTTACTCCCAAGGAAGGGATTCAGACAAGTCAACAGGCAGTTACAAGGCAGTGTATGTGGTGCTACAGTGGGCCATAGGATCTAACAGGGGGTCACCTGAACGTGAGAGGAAGCTTTCTGGAGGAAGTGATACCTAAGTTCAGATCTGAAGGACCAGTGGGAATTAGGGCATGGGGGAGGGCACGGGAGGTGCATTCCAGGGTGTTCTAGGCACAGAATAGCATGACCAGAATCCCAGGGGCAAAAGAAAGCACACTATATTCAAGGACGGAAAGAAGTCCAGTGTGACTGAGAGTGGAGTTAGAGGTCAAGGGTGGTAGGGTTTGCCATTTGAGAAAGTAACTGGGGCCAGATTATGAAGGACCTTGAAAAACCTGGTAATAGGTTTAGACTTTGTTCTAAAGGTGGAGAATCTGCTAAAATTATTTTCCAGGAAACAGATTAAAGATGGTCGTCCAGAATATATGTAAAGGGGATAGCCTAAAGCATTAATTTATTTTGATTTTCTGAACTTCACTTTCTCATCTTTAAAATGAGGACAATAGCACATATCTCAAGGATTGTTGTGAGATTTAAATGGAATGCTAGAAAAAAATGAAGCTAGATCAGTGTCTGGCTTATATTAGGAGCCCAGTAATGTCTCTAACACTGCACAAGTCTATGATGTTATGTTTTTATTGATATCTTATTTATTTTATAATATGTTGATAACTGAATTGACTTTGAATTACTGAATTATTCTTTAACTATAGTAAGGCCCATGTTGCCATTCAATGAATGACCATGCCAATGAGCCAAGAGGCAATTAGTGTTCCTGTACAAGTAATTAGAATTGTGAGCCATATGTTAATCTTACTGAACCAGGTTCATTTTGCCCTACATACAGCCAGCCAAAATGGTGAGATGCTGAGGTTTATTCAGAAGGCAACCAAGCAAGGAGACAGTAGAACAAGTCTCAGATCTGCCTCCGCAAAGGCAAGAGCCTGGGGTATTTAGGGGATGAAGAAAAAAGAAGCAGAATAAAGGTCTGGGGTGTGGGGAGTAGAGCATGGGGGGGGGGCATGGTGCGCTCAAAGAAAGGTGACTGGAAAGAGGCACAGTAATCGCTGCTCTGTGCAGGTGTAACTAAGCTACAGGCCTCTGCACATGCTTAGCATGATCTGAGGGTGGGGTTTTGGCCCTCTGACATCACAAAGTCATTGAGGGGACACACGTGCATGCCCAGGTGGAGGGCTGGTGGTCCTATCCAGTCTTAACCAGTTCAGCTCTAACTAGACATGGCTAACTCCAAGTTCCCTGACAACAACTCAGGCAAACATCTCATTGTTTTAGGCCCCATGTCATTTAGAGGGCCTGCAAGTATTTGCAGCAAAAATCAAAATGACCTTGATTAGTGAAGGCAAGTTACAAGTGAAATGGACTTAACTAATGATTCCCCATGGTCTGACTAACTTTCAGGACTATGGGAAGTAGCAATATTGAATTTTTTTTCTGTCTTTTGGCCTCTTAACTAAGCAAATGTGTTGTTTTCTCAAATTTAATATTTTCTTTAGAGTTCATATATATTACGCTTTTAAGATTGCTCAATTGTTGCTAACTTACCAAACCATATCCATGATAGAACAGAGACAAAGGCAGAGAGAGAAATGAGAAGTGAGAAAAGGATGTGGTGGGGGTGGGCAACCACAACTGAAGAATGACACCGTTTTGGTTTATGCAGCATAAGATAACTTTCCTTTATGCTATGGAAAACCATATGCCAATCAAAAGTAAAATTACACAAAACATGAGTTCCTGTTGTGGCTCAGCAGGTTATGAACCCAACTAGTATCTATGAGGATGAGGGTTCAATCCCTAGCCTTGCTCAGTGCGTTAAGGATCCGGCATTGCTATGGCTGTGGCGTAGGCTGGCAGCTGCAGCTCTGATTTGACTCCTAGCCTTGGAACTTCCATATGCCTTTTTTGGGTGTGGCCCAAAAAAGCCAAAAAACAAAAAAATTACACAAAGCAATAACCTATGATCATCACGATGATCGTTGTACAACTGTAAGTGTAATAAAATTCATTGAGTAATAAAAAAACAATAACCTATGATAGTTGAAACCTTATTAGCAATATGCATATTTGAAATGTACGCTTTACTTTATATTTACTTAATTTTTTCAGGACTGCACCCACAGCATATGGTAGTTCCTGGGCTAGGGTTGAATTGGAGCAACCCCTAGCAACATGGGATTATAGCAACATAGGATCTGAGCAGCATCTTCAGCCTACACCACAGCTCACAGTAACACCAGATCCCCAACCCACTTAACGAAGCTAGGGATCGAACCTGCATCTTCATGGATACTAGTCAGGTTCTTAACCTGCTGTATCACAATAGGAACTCCCGAAATGTATATGATTTAAAATAAAATCACCTTTGGGAATGTGATTCTCCCCAGACTGGGCAAGTAGATTATATTTTTCTTCATTATTTTATCAAGTAAGTTTGCTTAGCAAAACCATGCTATAGCAACTCTATTATTCTTAGGTGTTACTTTAAAAATAATCTGGCTAGGGAATTCGGTCTGGAATCCAATGGCAAAGTATTCTAACCAGGCAGGGATTCTTATAAGGGACCCCAGGCTGCAGGTGATTCTGAAATCATACCAAGATGGAAAGAGCAGAATTAATTCAGTCAAACACTAGTGGATGAACCATTAGATAAAACAACATAGTAACAAAATGTTGGGATTTCTTTTTCCCCCAAATATGCAAATTATTTAATAGAGGGCTAGATATTTAGCAGAAACCACCTGGCCCTTAAAATAGAGATGAATGCACAGAGAAAACCATTACATTCTGTGCAGCTACAAGATTAGTGATTGTGATTCAAGAGTTGACATTTATTTTATTTTTTCACATTTCAGAGGCAGAATTAGTACCATATGGCAACTTAACCATTGGGAAGTTAAAAATCACAAGATGATAAATTTCTGCTTTTAAAATATACACTGGGTCAAAATGCTTTAGGCTTCTCTTTTATTCCACCTTCCCTTTTCCTTTTCTTTCCCTGGGAAGTTCACCATATAGGATCAATCACCCAGAAGATGTTTAATAATACGCTGGCCATGATAAACATTATGTGTATACATATGTGAGATACAAGCTTGGGTTTACTAGTGAAAGAGGAAGGGGCCTTCATTGGAATACTTCCTTATAAGGGATCACTCACTTTTTTCTCATTCTCCTGAAACTTTACCTATGGAAAACCAAGCATCCTTTCTTTAAACTTTTAATGGTTATTTTCGTCATCATTTGATTAAAAGGCATTTCTATTTAGAGGTGTCCCAAATATCCTCCCTATAACTTAGTGCCCCAATTATACTGTTAGAGCTTTATTCCTTTAGTTGAAGGCTAAATGGCTTGCTATAAGAAAAATATCCCCATAAAAGTGTGGTGATTTGTCTTTAGAATCATAATGGGACTATTGAATCCAGTGTTGAAAAGGACACCGAGTGCTCCAAATTGCTACGCATATCACTATAGAAGGAGAAAGATCTAAGTAAAAAATGGGGCAGAGGAGTTCCCATTGTGCCTCAGTGGTTAACAAATCTCCATGAGGACGTGGGTTCAATCCCTGGTCCTGCTGAATGGGTTAAGGATCTAGCATTGCTGTGAGCCGTGGTGTAGGTCACAGACGTGGCTTGGATCCCACTTTGCTGTGACTGTGGTGTAGGCCGGCAGCTGCAGCTCTGATAAGATCCCTAGCCTGGGAAACTCCATATGCCATGGGTGTGGCCCCAAAAAGACCAAAAAAAAAAAATGGTGCAGAATAGGGGGTCTGTAGCTGCCAACATAGATAAGCTGCTACCCAGAGAACTGGATGAGCTAAGCTGCAAGTGCAGTGGGTTCCAAGCAGATGGCTCCTTTTATCTTCATGGTGTAAATATCTGCATGCAACAATGATAGAGGATCTGCATTTGACTTCTGGGGCAGAATCTTCTAGGCAGTAACCAGTTGGGAAGCTTTTTCTGGCTGACCCCAAACAGACCCAACGGGTAGTCACAGGCATCCCTGAAAAGTCATACTGCATTCCCTTCCTTGATGGATTATCAGAAGCAACAAGGAACAGAAATGGAAAGGGCAGGAGCAAGAGTTAAAAAAAAATACTGAATTTGTATTTGAGGCATAATATTTACACTTTAAGAATGAAACTTTAGGAGCTCCTATCATGGCTCAGTGGATTAAGAACCTGACTAGTATCCATGAGGATGCGGGTTCAATCCCTGGCCTCACTCAGTGGGTTAAAGGATCCAGTGTTGCCACTGAGCTATGGTGTAGGTCACAGACCTGGCGTGGATCTGGTGTTGCTGTGACTATGGCATAGGCTGGCAGCTGCAGCTCCGATTCAACCCCCTAGCCTGGGAACTTCCATATGCCACAGGTGTGGCCCTAAAAAAAAAAAAAGGAAGAAAGAAACTTTGATGATAAAACTAAAGATCTCTTTGCAATGAGTATATCAGCTGAAAACAAGAACTAACAAGAGCAGAATCTAGGGGAAAACCTGAGTGGAGACATTTGCCACTTGGCCCAATCTAAAGACCTCTTTAATACCCAGTGAAGTTGGCTCTGGAGTTAACATTATAAGACCATTTTTAGTTATAATGAATATTCCCAAGGATACCCACCATTTATCAAGCACTGCAACAAGTTCTACATTAAGCTTCTCTCAGTTAATTTTCTTAATAATCTGGGTGTTATAATTATCATCATTTTACAGATGAGGACACTGGGGCTTAGAGTTAACTAGTTCACCCCAAATTTCAGAGATAAGAAATTGTACTCATTTGGCACTATTAGTAAGCCATTGTCTCGGTGGCTTAAACACTAGACGTTTATTGCCTTAGAGTTCTAGAGGCCAGAAGTCTAAGACCAAGGTATCATCAGAGTTGGTTTCTTCTGTGGCTTCTCTCCTTGGCTTATAGATGATGTATAGATGACTGCCTTCCCTCAGCATCTATGTCCTAATCTCTTCTTAGAAGGATACCTCAGAATGAAATTATGATCCACCCTCATTTTACTTGTATAATTACCTCTTTAAAGGTACAACCTACAAATACAGTCATATTGTGAAGTACTAGGGGTTAGAGCTTCAACATATGGATTTTAGGGGGACACAATTCAGCCCATAATAGTGATTTTTTTTCATTTTTAAGGTAGATATCAATTTACCATAGATAACATGATGGTGTTACAACAGTAAACTATTATGGCGGCCAAGTAAACGGAAACTAGGTTTGTCAACACAAGAAACTTGTCCCAAGGAAATGGTTACATAGGTGACAGAATCAATGAGAAGCCCAACAGAGACAACCTTGAGTTGAATAAGCACAGGAAAGTATCCTAAAATTGGCTGGACAAAGGGAGTAGCTGGTGTCCCTGGAGCAGCACGGTATCTGGGGCCACTTGGTGGATCCAAACCATTGTGGGCCTGCACAGGAGGAGTTGGTACTACAGGGGGAAGGACTGGCTAGTGATGGAGGACACGGGTGCTAAGGAGACGCCACTGAAACATCTTGAAGAGGAGAAATATTTTGACTTCTTCCTTCTTCCAGTGCCCGCCTCTGGGATGGACCTCCCCCCAAACTGGAGGGCATGAGAAATGCAAAGATGTAGTTCCCATTATTTCCTGTGGTAAAGACCTGAGCATGGGAAGGACAAGAATGGCTCTGAGAGCAAACTGCCAAAGACCAACATCACTCTGTAGAGTTCATTTGACTGGCTGCACGTGATGTTTTCTGACTAGTGGTTTGTGGACCTTATAATGTCATCAGTTAAATCCCTTTAACAATTGTAAAGCCATAGTACTCAGTTGTTTAGAGCTGGATTAAAGCCAGTGCTTGTTTGCATAGATCAGAAAAGCCCCATATTTTCTACTGATGGACGTTTCTTTCCTAGTTTTCCTTAGCCCATGAGATTGTTCTGTAAATGAGAAAATGCTTGCAAAGAGCTTTAAGACTGTAAAACTATGACTTCTCTGACAATTGCTACCTGTCTTTTTTGCATACTTTCTCCTTTCATCTGCAGTTCTTTGAGGAGGGAACATTGCAGAAATCTGTGGTTCCCAACAGCATCAGGATTGATCACATCACAGATGTGGAGCCTTTTGTGAGGAGGGGACTGGCAGAAGGGGGAGTACATGTTTCATGAAGCTAGAATCTTCTGCCGCGATGAACAGGAGAAAGGCATGGAATGTCAGACATGTGAACAGAATCATTTAGAGCCACTGGGTTTCTATGCAGACACTTTTTCAAGACCTGGGCTGCTTTTGCCTGCTTAATGTGCTCTGCATTTTCTGCAGTCAGACCCCACTGCATGGTTAATGACACAAGTTCCAGGAAGCTTGGGGATTGTGCTGGTAGACACTGGAGATGTTAACCTTGTCAAAGCAGAAAGAGATGACACACTTACCGTACCGTAAGACACTCAGTTCCTAAGCCCCTCAAGTGACTGGGAGACGAGATTTGACACAGACACACTAATCACACCCGATTTCTATGAAAGCAGCAGCTACCAATCCTCCCTCCTAAAAATGCAGGTCAACAGAGGACTAATTTTGAGTAATCTAGTGAGATCACAGGTAATAACGGCAAGTATCCTAGGGGTAGGGATGAGCAAGTAGCCTTGTGCGTAAGAGAGTACACACCAAAGTCACCTCTCTTGGCCAGCACACCTAGGTACAAAAGGTGTATATGGCAGAGGGACAGCTGATGAGACCACTGCAAATGGAGGTACATTCATTAGTAAATACAATTCAGCCCTTAGGATACTGCTGCTCCCACTGAGCAATTCCTGGCCTCAATATTTGTGACCCAGGAGAAATAATGACTTAAAACAAGGGGCTTAGGTGTAACTCCTTGCTTCTTGGTGGGCCTCAGCTGGTCAGGCTCAGTCTACATCTAGCTGCTTCCCCTGCTAACTCTTGTGATGCTCACTGATCTAAGCTACCATTTTTGGCAGGGGCTGTATCTATATTGTATTTGTTTTATCCCCGGCATCCAGCAGAGTGTCTGGTACATGCTGGGACAAAGTAATCTCGAGGATGTCCTTTGAGTTTTCACATAAAATGTTTGAAGTATTTTCCCATCATATTTAATGAACATTGTGGTTGAAACTGGTTTTACTTTCTTAGCAAATGAAATAATGTGATTTCACAACGTGAAATCAAAATTCATCTTCACCGAATCTATTTTCACATTCTGCCCCAGATTTTCTGGAGGAAGAGGCATTCATTATAAATGGGAATTTGGGTAAGAGGCTTAGTTCAGGTTTGGAGTGTTCCAGAGCTCCATCTTATTCTTCGATTTAGGATACCTGGGAGTGGTTGAGATTTAAAGTGTTTTTCAAATGTGGCTGCTCATTGGAATCACTTGGGGAGTTTTCAAACTTCTGACGCCCAGGTCCCAGATTCTAAAGTAACTGGTTTGATGTGCAGAGTGGGCACTGGGAGTTTAAAAGTATCCCAGATGATTCTAATATGCAGCCAAGGGAGAGAACTAAAGACTCTTCTCTTCTGCAAATGTGAACACTTAATGTTACTGATGATGAGTCTCAAGTGACCTCATCCATTTATTTTCTTAAGTTACCAACAAGGGAGATGTGGTCCATCCTTCATGGAAATCGGAAGTACTTTCTTACAGACACCAATGTTTGGCAGACAGTTACATAAACTCATACAGGCTGTTTTCCTTTCCTCATGATAATCTCCCACCTGTCCCTCTGCCTTGTGGGCTCCCAAGAGCATTTGGTTTTAAGGAGCTTCCTACTAACCACCGTGAGGAAACTGGGATAAAGCAATGAAACACAGTGAAGTCACCAAGGCTCCAGCAGCTTCTAACCATCTTGATAGTGGCAGTGTATTTAACAGCTCATGACTCTCCCATATGAGATGGTGACTAGATGCTGGGGCCCACCAAACCTCTCCCCTCACTTACAATTTCTTTCTCTCTTAGACAACGAAGTTCACACCAAGATTCAGTCACCAACTCATCCCCCACCCCCACCACCTGCTGCAGCATCTGGGGATGTAGATCCTGGTCCTAAGTGAGCCATTTTGTGTGCATGGGTCCCTTCAACCCAGGGGCTGGATCCTTACTTCACTGCCTTTTATTGTGCCAGCCTGGTTGCCTAACCTCTTTTATTTATTTTAGCTTATTTTTTTCACCTAACCTCTTTTAAGACATTGCCTCTATGGAAAAACATGTTTCAAATTGTAAACAACTCACATACAAATAAACTTTGGGAACTCAATCTGTTTGAAAGTTGTAGATACTTGTAATGCAGTAAACATTAGTCAAAGGAAAGAACCCATAGCATGAATTAATCACTGCTTCAGCCTTAAGTGATAAGTAATATTAGCAATAAAACTAAGGTGCTGGAAAGTGTCAGAGGGTCTATTGGGAGTATAATGTGTGGCGCTGTTAAGTTTTACCACAAGGTACTGCTTATGATCGAGATAACCGCCAAGATCTGAGGAGGTGTCTGGTCCTCAGAATTAGCATTTGTTTGGAATAATAGTGTACAAGAAAAGGTCCCTTACTCTGAGTCAAACACATACTAAATATAACTTGATCCTCCCCGAAACCACGTGGATTAGGCTCTATTATTACCCTCATTTTACAGATGGGTAAACTGAGACACAGAGAGGTGAAATAACTTTCCCATAGCATATGGCTCGTGAATATTTAAAGTTTTCAAAGGGCAATACGACCTCTGAGGCAGATCACAGGAGCCGGGTAAAGGATGTCATCATGTGTTACACCTAAACATGGCCTTGGTCCTGCAGCTCCCTGATGACACCATCAGAAGGGGTGGACTCTCGTGTGTGCATGCGCGCATGTGCACACGGAACTTGTCAGTATACAGTTGAACATTTGTTTAAGTGTACTGAAGGATTAGACGTTAAATGCCTTGTCTGATTTCCCCATCATTATTCTTGCTCACCCCTGAGCACCATCTTGGAGGAGTCCCTGAAGTCTACACCCTCTTATGGACCTGAAAACAACTGAGCTTTTTCTATTTAGGTCTTCATCAAATACAGTGAACTCTGATTTTTCTTAATTTCCAAAGTCAGCTTTAAAATATATTTTCACCTCTGAGACAAACACTCTTTTTCAGAAGAGATTATCAAACCTCTAACATTAAAAAAAAAAAAAACAGATTTTGGAAGTATGAGCAAACTGCAAACAAAACAAACTGTGAATAAATACTTTGTAAGTCTCTTGAACGAAGAATTCTAGTTCTTAATTTTTGGAATAGTTTTTATTACCTGCTAAGATTCAATTATGCCTCTCCTAGGAATAGGTAGTACATTTCTGTGACCTCAGGGCAATAGGATAATTACTGGTTCATTAAAATAAGCGCCAATGCACCATAAATGAATATAATTTTTCTTGGGGATCAGGAAACGAAGTATGGGTAAGATGCATCATAATGTAAATAAAATAAAAAGGGACCAAGGAGTTACAGATTCAAATTTCCAAACCTAGAAAACTATAGGTTCACAATTTTAGCCCACAATTTTATAATTTAAAAAATCTGTGAATATAGTAAGCATTTCCATGACTCTGCTGGTGGCAGGCTTCATTTGAACCACTGTGATACTATGTGTGGACCCTGAAAACTCCTTTTAGAATGCTTATCCATATGTTTTTCCTCAGAAATTTTAATGTATTTGACTATTGGTGGTACCCAGGTCCTGCTGTGGCTGTCACATGATACGTAGCATATATTAGTAGAATTAATTGTTTAAAATGGAAAAATTCTAAATTCTAAAAATAAAGGCTCCAAGAACTTCAGATAAAAGATTTTAGACCTTTTAAAAGAGGAGCATTTGACTAACATATACATTCAGCAAAATGTATCAATCTGCTACTAAAAACTCACTCATTCTCATCGCAAGGAAAAATATTTTTTCCTTATTTCTTTAATGCTGTAGCTATATGAGACGATGGATGTTCCCTAGACCTATTTTGGTTAAGTATTTCATAATACATGTATGTCAAATCATCATGTAGTACACTTTATGCAGTGCTGTATGTCCATTATATCTCACTAAAACTGGAAAAAAGCTCATTCATTGATTTAATTACAAAGTATTTATTGATATCAAATCTGGAAATATAATTGTGATTAAAACTAGGACAGTTACATGAGGAAGATGAAACTAAATTATCACACATGGGAGTATATATACACAAACTCAGTTATGTACTCTAAAGGACTTTTAATATCACGCAGACTACAAAATATGTTTTAAAAAATTCTAAACTTATAATGCTGGTACCAAGTCTCTATGATGACAGAGCTAAAAGGTCCTTTCACTGTTTTAATATAAATACACATGAAACAAGGATGTGTTTGCCAGCCTAACATGGAAAAAGGCATTTGCTCGAAAGAAAGGGGGCATTTGGGTGAGAGCAAGTATTTCAATTCAGCCTGGCATGGGTGGAATTTGTGTGTATTTATTTGAATGTATAGTCAATACTGTGTGTGTGAGAAACAAGTTGTTTAACCCATACCACCATATGCAATATATAAACAGCAAACATTTAATTATTGTCACCACTGTTTTATCGATGTGATAACTGAGGCACAGAGAGGTTATGTAATTTTCCCGGGTCATGTCATTAAAAAGTGGCCTTAAAATGAACACCTTGCTGCTCCTGATGTTAACTGTACTTATAATCTTTTTTTTTTTTTTTTGCTTTTTGCTTTATCTATGGCCGCACCCATGGCATATGGAGGTTCCCAGGTTAGGGGTCTAACAGGAGCTGTAGCCGCTGGCCTACACCACAGCCACAGCAACGCGGGATCCGAGCCACGTCTGCAACCTACAGCACAGCTCATGGCAACGCCGGATCCTTAACCCACTGAGCAAGGCCAGGGATCGAATCCACAACCTCATGGTTCCTAGTCGGATTCGTTAACCACTGAGCCACGACGGGAACTCCCTAACTGTACTTATAAATGTGAGTCCGTGGGGACTAAAGTGAGGGAAAGAGTGTGGAAGAGGGGACAAGTTTTGGGTTTGTAGACTGGGGAACTGAGTTCAAGCCCTGATTTTGCTTCTTACTCATTACATGATTTTGATCTTTAGCTTTAAACTATAGATAATAATGACTGCTTCTCAGGGTGGCTATTATGATTGAACGTATATCCACTAGATTTGTCAAACTAAGCCTGAAAGTAACATGTTGAAAAGAACGTAGACTAATGAGAATGCGCCTCACACACTCCTGGTAGGAGTGTAAACTGGTAAACCTCTGGAAAATAGGTTGGCATTATCTTATTAAGCTGAATAACTATTTACTCTATGACCTAGAAATTCCACCTAGAGAAACTGTGCACACCTACACTAATATATGTGTACAAGAATGTTCTTTGCCACATCACTTGTAATAACTCCAAACTGGAAACAAGCCAAATATCTATACACAGAGGAATGGATACATCAGTTGTGAAATAGTCGCACTATTTAGTCAAAAGAAACTAGTGAAAGTGAATGAACTTCAGTCATGTAAAGCAACGTAATTAAATTTTAAATCCATTACTGAATTTAAAAAGCAATTCACAGGAGAGTACATAGAGTGTGATACCATTTTTATAAAAGAATAAAGCAATCAAATTTTAAAATACCTTGTTTAGAAATAGAGCCATGTGAGGTTAAAATATTTTTGAATCATAAGGGAATGATAAACTCAGATTTCAGATTGTTGTTACTTCTGTGGGGGACAGAGTATAGACAGGCGTGTGTGGGTGCTGATCTGAGATGAGCACATTCATAGCTTCAACATTATTAATGAAGTTCTGATTCCTCCATTGGATGCTAGAGTCACAAACATTTTTTTTTTTTTTTGCAGGGCCGCACCCGCGGCACATGGAGGTTCCCAGGCTAGGGGTTGAATCGGAGCTGTAGCTGCCGGCCTACGCTGCAGCCACAGCAACACAGGATCTGAGCCACCTATGCGACCTACACCACAGCTCAGGGCAATGTCGGATCCTTAACCCACCGAGTGAGGTCAGGGATTGAACCTTTGCCCTCATGGATGCTAGTCAGATTCTTTAACTGCTGAGCCATGATAGGAAATCCACAAATATCAAGTTTTAAAAATTAGTTTTCATAAAGTATATATTATATATAATCTTTTGTAAGCATTGAATGCTACATAATACTCATTAAAAAGTCAAAATTTTTTGGCCATGCCCGCACCATGTAGAAGATCAAACACGTGCCACAGCAGCAACCTGAGCCACTGCAGTGACAATGCTGGATCCTTATTTCACTGTGCCACAGGAGAACTCCAAAAAGCCCTCTTTAATGTAAATCTTTTGAGGAGTTGCACTCCTTGCTCCCGCTGTTCTCAGCATCTTGTCCAGAAATAAGCACACATAGTAGATGTGCAGGATAGGTTTATCAAACTAATGATACTTGGCTAAAGAGAAAATAAAAAGTTACAATATTCATGAGGTGCTTTGTGAATGAAAAGTACTATACAATCAATAGGTATTACTAAAAGAAAAAAAATTTAGAGTAATAGTGTTCAGTTCTTCTTCCCCCAAGACTGAATTGTTTTAACTGGTGGTCTTCCGAGGAAATCCTATCAACACTTCCCGTTGCAGATGCATAATGCATTGGTTTTGTGTCCTCAGACTCACTCATTTCTGGTGGAACACCAAAATAAGTTTATTTCCAACCTGTTTCTTCTTTAAGTTTTAAGAGTGAGAGTTTTCTTTAGTAGTAGGTGGGGCTGTTCACGATGTAAGGAATACCTGTCAGTCTGAAAATACTGAAAATGATGAGGAAAAAAGAACTGTTCACTCTTCTTGAAAAACACTTTTCTACGTTCCTATGGGAAAACCCCACGGTGGCTGTTATAGAAACAAGGAGGGAAGATATTAGTGTGTGGTGTGAAAAGCAAGTAATATGTTTATAGTTTGTGCCATGTGTCTAAACTTCATCTTTCACCTAGCTCTGCAAAGCGAGGTAAGAAGATAGTCCTTCCTCTTTTCTCTAATGGCCCACCCTATCCAGCATTGCTATTTCATATGCCTTTTACTTAGATTTTAAATGTATTCTCAATACGACCTTTTTATTTTTGACTATGCCTTATACACCTAGGCATCATTCCTGTCTCAAGGATAAAGGAGAAGAACTAAGATAGAAATCCTTTGTATAATTACCAAACAACAATTAGAGTTTATTGTGTGCGTGTGCCTTTTAATACTCTACTGTATTTTCCTTCCTCAAAACAGAGGCAGCCCTGAAGTGCGGTTATAAGTCTGTTTACACCACCCAGATATCAAATTGACTTGCTAATGGTAACTCTTTCTTGGTATCCATGGGTTACTGTGTCATGTGATTTGACATCAAGTACAGACAGTGCTGATTAGGAGCATCCAGCTCTGTCCATCTCCGTGCATCACTGAACCATCTGGTCATTTATTCACTAATAAGCCCCTAATGGCCCAAATATTCACCGGCCTGTCATTGTGACATGGCATAAAATGCCTACATCTTTCAACTCGCTTTGACATGTTGCTTGTTTCACATCAAAACCCGTCATTTACAGGAAAAGAGCTCAGAGGGGTAAAAACTTGACCTAATCTGCAGTGTTAACACAAAGACAGAGGCTTGGTATCTAGTAGCCTGACGGAAAGCATGTAAATGGGCAGGAATTCATTTTGTACATTTTTTTTCCATTCTCATTTTACAACATTCTTTAAGTTTAGTATCATTCCTAATATGGGATTTTATGTGGGCTCTGCGTTGAAATATCTATCCTGTATCTGTTTAAAGAGTGCTTTAAATGAAAAAGCTTCCTGGAGACGTGGAGCTTGCCTGTTTACATTTAAATGGGCAGAGAGAAAAAACACAACACAGAATGGACCCAAAAAGCAGCTCTATGCGATTCTTGGAAGATTATGGTTTGTTATTTTAACGCTCTCTTATTCTCTGTTCTTCTTTTCCAGTTTAATATGATTTTCTTCCACATTGTATCTGTATATGATAAGAAATTTTAGATTATCCATGTTTGGAGCATTTGATATTATCACCAGAGAAATAACAAAAGGCTGAATTCCCACTTCAGTCACAACCATTAGGAAAGGGAGACTAAAACTCTGCAAACAGACTGGTGCAAGCAGCATTAAAACAATAAAAATTCAAAGGAAGGGGGGAAGAGGGGAGAAATGCAGTCTTCTACCACATTCAGTGCAGTTGAAATCCTGGTCCTCAAGTGGAGTTTAAACATCATGTAACTGAGGTTCACTGGCTGTTTTTAGGTGGTATTTTACTGATATCACTAAAATGGACATTTTTCTAAAATATCTCCCTACCCTATGTGTCTGTCTCCTTTTATTGTCCTGTTTTTTAAAATAAAGGTTTTTTTTTTTTTTTTTTAATGGCAGGCTGGTGTAGTTTAGATGTAGAATATCATTTTCCCATTGTTGTCCCTTGCCCATCACCCAGAGCCCCACCGCTTCCCCCAGGTCTGTAGGTTAGGAGAACGTAAGCACCTGAGGATTTCTCCCAGCTCATATCCAGAGACCTGTGGGAACCAAAGGGAGTGGAGGTGGTGGAGAATGCACCAACCTGGCACTCGAAGTGACAGGGTCTCCTGGTTTATCTGCTACTGGCTGACTTTCTTTATAGGTGTGGCAGAACCTGGATATGGTGCCATTGGTCCCACGGAATCCACTGGCAGGTGGACTCACACACCTTGCTGGGTCCAGCTAACCTAGGGCTGAGCCCTAACCACCTGCCCTGTGCTTCTCAAGGGATGAAGCTAGAACCAGAGCCTTGTCTGAAGGATGATGGCTGAGGTCAAGTTCACCACCAGTACTTCCCCAGTACCCCCTCCACTTTGTTTTCTGATTTTTTTATGTAGATCTTTTCAAAAAAAGGAGCCAATTTGCTTCAATGCTGATTTGAAAATAACCAAAGTTCTCTATTGCCCCATCAACATCTCTTCAAATTTTAATTTTCTTTTCCTCTCTATTTAGAAAAAGTCTATTACGTTGGTCATTAACTTCCTCATCCTCCTGTCACCACTCATTCTTCGTTTGTAGTAGCTTCATGAAAATTTCAGGACAAATAAAACTCAGTCCTCATCATTCCACAGGACTGCAGCAAGGCCTTACCTCCTCTCTTTGCAGTGAAACTATATCATGAACCTGAAGAGAAAACTGAAACTCCCTTGTTTCTTTTGGGACCATGCATTCCTGATTTCCTGGGATACTTCTTATTTAAAGTATTCCTTCCTATCATGCCCTTAATCAGCCTTGCATAAAACCAACCATGTGGCCTAATGCTCTCTTCAGACAACTTATTTATTTATTTATTCACCCATTCAGTTGACAGGCATGAGCTGAGCAACCAGCACTTTTCTGGACACCAGGGATACAAAGATGACTGAAATGTTGCTTACTCTGTAGTCTTCCTTTTAGAATAGAGGATTTGGGGGCAGGTGGGCAGAAAGGTGTTGGAAAAGACAGAGTTGGGAATTACTAAGGCTTAGTCACATAGAAACAAGTAACTTCAAAACAATTAAAAAAGAAAAGTCAGAGGTAGTATGGGAATACAGGGGAGTGAACAGAATACCTGTGTATTCTTGTACCTTTATCCTTCTCTTATAAACAAAGACCCACAAACCCCTCTCAGTCATCTCCTTACGTCCTCTCCCTCCTGTCCACACCCTCTTCTCTCTGCACCAGTAAGGGATTAGTGCCTCCAAAGCATGAAAGTACTCTAGCATGAAAAGGAAAGAAAGAAAGAGGGAGGGATGGAGGGAGGAGAGAAGGGAGAGGAGGAAGAGTAGGAAAAGGAGGAGGAAGAGGAGAAAAACTCAAAAGAGGTGCAGATGGAGGGAAGAAAGGAGAGAAACTCTTGGAAGACCCCCAAGCCCTCTGAACCCAGAAGCCTCTGATTTAAATGCCTGGAAGTCCCTTACCTTATATGAGACTCAGTGGCTTTCCCCATCAAGTGCTCATTGCCCTTGGTGGATTGGAGGAAGGCCTGGCACAGGACACCATCTACTCCCTTCTGGTCTCATCATCTCCCCAGTCTTTTCTGCTATCTGTGATTGTCTACATTTGCATTTTCTATGACATCTCTCTGTTTTGATAGCAGTACAGTTATTTATTAGCAAACTTACACAACAGTATTATTAATAGCTGATTAATATATCTATATCTATATATATCTCACATTTTCTTATTCACTAATTGGTCAAATGGCACCTAGGTTGTCTCCATATCTTTACTTTTGTGAATAATGATGCAGCAAATATGGATGTACAGATATCTCTTCAAGAATCTGATTTCAATTTCCTTGTACATATACCCAGGAGAAGGATTGATGGATCATACAGTAGTTCTATTTTTAGTTTTTTGAGTACTTCTGTGGCTTCTCTTGAGGTCCCCTCTTATTTTCCTCCATGGTGTGTCCTCTATGCTTTCCTGTGAAGTGGGGGAAGGGTGAGATGGGTGCCATGAGAAGAGGTTATGCTCTTGGTTCTGTTCTTCCAGCCAGAGGAAAGAACTAAAAAGCATCCATCAATGTTGTTTCAAGATTCTGAAAAGATTTTGTGGGTTGCAAAAAGGATTAATAGAGCACACCATTTTGTTTGTTACTCCTGATATATAGAATAATGTGTATCTGGGAGTCAAAGACCCATTTCTGTTCTGCCATTGTCTAAGCACATGACTGTGAGAGGCCAGTCATAGTTCTCACACTGGACCGTCAAAGTGCTTGGGGGGGCGGTCACTGATGGAATATTCTGGTGAAAACTGAATTACATTCCAAAACACTTACAGAAACAGAGAAACTGAAATCACAGGTACACAATAAGGTTACCTAGGTGAATAAGAAAATCCAATTTCTTTGTTTTTTACTGTGGTAAAAAAATGTAATACAAAATGTGCCGGTATAAACATTTCTGAGGGTACAGTTCAATGGCATTAATTACATTCACAATCTTGTGTAATCATCACCACTATCTATTTTGAAAATTTTTCATCACTTCAAACAGAAACTCTGTACTCATTAAACAATAACTTCCTGCTGTCCCTTTCCCTCAGCCTCTGGTTAATGCTAATCTATGTTCTGTCTCTATGAATTTGCCTACTCTAGATATTTCATACGAGTGGACTCATACAATATTCGTCCTTTATGTCTGGTTGATTTCACTCAGCACAATATTTTCAAGATTCATCTGTGTGTAGCATATATCAGAACTTCGTTTCTTTTTATGCCTGAATAATATTCCATTGTATGTATATAACACATTTGGCTTATTCATCTTGCTGTTGGACACTTGAATTGTGACCACTCAGTTTCCATAATTTTGATTAGAATATTTATCAAATTACACTAATCAAAATGCTAGGGAAAACTGCCATTATCTAATTAGAAAGGCAGTACAGTGTAATGATGAAGAACTGGAGTTCCAGTGTTAGACTTCCGTTCAATTTCCCTGACCTTTTCTATCAAATGTCCAGTCTTATGTTTAGGTAAGTCAGCCTCAGCTCTCTGAACCTTAATTTTTCCATTTTAAAAATGGGAATAATAATACCTATTTCACTGAGTTCCTGTGAGGCTTAAACACAATGATGTAAAGCATTTTGCATGTTGTTAACACTCAATAAATATAAGCCATTTTCATTAGCTAAATGAAATCTGAAAGGCAAAGATCTTTTACAATATGGAGTTTGGAGGAGGTAGTCAAAAAATAGTTAAGGAGGCCTCAGTGATGAAGAGTTTGGAAACTACTGGACTTGGTGGTCTCCAAGGTTGCTTCTAAGCTCCAAACATCTATAATTTGGCTCTTTTCAACTTGGTTCCAACGATCTAGGGGAAGGAAAGAAAATGCCTTAAAAATTAGAGAACCATGTTCTATTGCATCACTGATTCCTCTGCCACTGCCTTTAGGATATGATTTAGAGGCAGTGGCAAGTATATTGTCTTACGATTAATAGCATTAAAACAAACTCATGAATGCCCATCTGTTTTTGTGGTACTTTCCAATGTACTGTTTGTGGATTATGTTTAGAATTTTTTTGTTGTTGTTGTTTTTTGTTTTTTGTCGTTTTAGGGACGCACTCGCAGCATGCGGAAGTTCCTAGGCTAGGGGTCTAATCGGAGCTACAGCTGCTGGCCTACACCACAGCCACAGCAACATGGGATCTAAGCCGCGTCTGCAACTATACCAAAGCTCATGGCAATGCCAGATCCTTAACCCACTGAGCGAGGCCAGGGATCAAACCCTAGTTGGATTCGTTTCTGCTGAGGCACGACAGGAACTCCCATGTTTGGAATTTTTAAAGTGCCATGGACTGGGATTCAGAAATTGTGTTTTTTAAAAGGTTGATTGAAATACACATTGTTACCCCTGGAAATAATATTCACCAACTACTGGTAGCAGAGATGGATAAGTCTACCTTCATCCATCCTTCTTCTTTCATGGCATTTTTGCCGCCAGGGACTCCATTTCTGCACCTCCTGTTTCTAGGAGGGACTATACAACTGGTTTTCTCCAATGAAATGTAAGCTAAAGTGATGTGTTACTTCAAAGCCAAGGCAGATAAGAAGAGGGTGAAACTTTTTTGCCCTCTTCCCCCACCTTCCCTCCTGTTGTCAGGATACAGAACCACAGGATGAAATCAGTAAGCAGAGGAAGGGCACCCACCTGCATTAAATGTTCAATAAATAAAATGTTTCCATTGTGTTAAGCAACTAAATTTTGGAGTTTTTTTTAATCTGTTGCACCATAAGTATTACCCTAACTATACAAACCACTAGCTGGTCATAAAGAATGATTTCAAATGTCAGAGAATCACTGTCAGTCGTGAGCAAATTGCGTCCTCCTTTTAGAAACTTTTGGTTAACCTTCTTTGACATTCAAAGATCCATTCATTTAACACTGTGCTAATTATTGAAAGTTAACTCAAAGTCTCTCCTCTAGTAGGACTCATAATCTCCTTTGGGTGAAAAAAACATAAAAAACTAAGAATTCATACAAAGGAAAACTGATGAAAATAAAATGAGGATAAAAGAAAGAATTTCTTCAGGAACTCAGAGAAGAACTGGTTTAATGGGGGAAAAATTGTGAAGGATGCCAGGACTTTATGAAAAAGGGATACAATTTGGAAGGACAGAGATGATGGTATAGATATTCAAAATGTTATTAATAGGGTAAGAAAATGCATGAACTAGGAATGAACAAAAATAAAGGACTATAAGAATAAGGGATCACAACAGTTAAGACGATGCAATTTGAAATTATTTAATATCCATTTAAAAATACTTATTGATCATATGGTTCAGACACTAAGGTAAGTACTGGAGAGTAAAAACAGTCCTTACTTTCACAGAATTTCTATGCTGTTGGCAGACAATTCTAGATTCAATTTATATCTGCTCCAATTGTTAGCTATTTGAACACTTAACTTTTTGTAATTCTTGGCTTTCTCATCCACATAACAAGGATGATATCAGCCCTGAAAAGTTGTGAGGATTATGAGATGATGAATTTGAAGCATTCAGCATAGTGACTCACACACAGTAAACTCGCAGTAAGTGTTAGCTACTGTTGCTTGGTTTGGTGGTGGTGGTGGTACTAACAGTAGTGGACTATTTGGACAGGAGCAGAGACATTTGTGTTCAAACTAGTGGCACCTGAGTTTTGACCAAATTCATAAAGTCTTCTGAATGTCAGATCAAAGACGTTGCATTTGATCTTTAGGCAATGGACAACCTTTGAGGATTTTTGAGCAAGGAAGTAAAATGGCAACACTGAAAAGATGGATTTGGATTGGGGTGGGGGTTATGGGAAAAGAACAAAGGCCAAGAAGTCTATTAGGACAAAATCAGTGAAAGTGCATAGTAGGACGTTCTGGGATAAGTCTTAAGTTTTTCCAGTTTGGCTAACTGAAAAGAGATGCCAGCATGATGGAATAGGGTGGGAGAATAAGTTTGATTTAGAAATTGTTGAATGTGAAAAAAATCATGAAATATTCAGCTGGAAATATTCATCAGATAACTGGATATATGGATTTGAAGTTTGGAAAAAATTAGGAACTGGAAATATAGTTTTGTGAATCATTTAAGTAGATATGAGAGCCAAGTGGATGACTTCTCCAAAATAGACTGTATATGAATTAAAGATCGAAATCTAGTTAAACCTTGAAAAAGCTCTCCAGTGACATATAGGAAGAGAAAGCAGAATTAACATAAAAGCGGTCAGTGTAGGAAGACAACCACCATCACAGAGGTCAATAGAAGAGAAACTTTCAGGAAGGCAGAAGTGGGCACTTTATTATATGACTCAGAGTTCAGCTGGAGAAAAGTCCAGCTGAAGTCAACTGCACGGGTTCCTCTGCCTGTTGGTGCTACTCTCAGGGCCTCTTTGTGTTAATGGTACTCTAATGAGAAAAACCAAACATAAATAAAATAAACTGTAACTGGGGATAGGGCAGCCTGTGATCTAGCCAGTCCCACCTTCAGTGAAGGTCTGGGAAAGACTTTGAGAGGGGTTTGCTAAGAGAATCAAGGATAAGATTTTTTTAAAGATGGACTTGGATTATAAATAAAAGGTTTATATGAAGTTTGTGAATTTGAGAATTTCTTAAGTAATGTACATCTGTTGTTTTTGTCACCATTGTGGGTTTGTTCAGTGAAAATAAACTGTTCATTCAGCGTCCACATTGCCTAACCTATACTACCTGGTAGCCAGTGCTGTATGAAAGAAAAACCATAGGCTAGAAATGATAGAGCTTCTGTGAGTTGGCTTGGCTGAGAAGTAGCTGTGAGAGCTTGCTATCTGGATCATTCTTTCTGCCCCTTGTGAAAAGAAAGGGCAAGCTTACCTAGGCAAATTAGCTTAGGATAGTGGTTTTCAAACTTTAGTGTGCATCAGAACCATCTGGAAGGCCTGTAGAAACAGACTGCTGAACTCCACTCACCAGAATTTTTGACACAGTAAGTGTAGAGTGAGCCTTAGAATTTGTCTTTCTAACATTGTACTAGGTGGCACTGCTATTGCTGCTCCAAGGACCACACTTTGAGAACTGGCTTAGGTAATAAAAGGAGACAAGCTCTATGTCTGCAAAGAAGTCAGGGAAAATGAAGACTAAGAAAAAAGTCACTCATTGGCTTTGGTAATTGCCTTTTGATAATGTTTTAGATAGATTATGGATTTTATTAGAGTTATAAAAATGACAAAGTGCTTTTAGTACATAGCTGGTGAAGAAATAGAAGTAGCATGTATATACCATTGTTCGGTAAGTCCATTTCACTTTGGGTAACACTATTCTGGTGGGAAACTGAAATATGTTTTCTTTTGAACAAAACTGAACATGTCATTCATTCATTCAATTTATTTACTTAGTATCTAATATGTACAGGCACTGTGTTAGACTATGAGTGATCACAATAGACACTGTCCCCAACATCTCACTGGAATTACAGTTAGGATTTAGAAAATAAAACAAGCAAATGCACATCCATATGGTAAGAACAGAGATTAGGGGAGTCACAGAGGGGCATTAAAACATCAAGATTCAGAGAATCTAAATAATAATAAAACTGAGCACTAAAGATATATAAGATCATCCAGGTGAAAGTTGGGATCGATGGCAGAGGGAACAAGAAGTGTAACGATCCAGAGACAAAACAGAGAAAGCCAAATAAGACCAGAGTAATTCAAGATGATCAAAGTACTTGGACATAGGGCATGAATAAAGCTGAGGCTGAGTGGAAATCCTTAAGAGCATCATGGACCCTGCCCAAAACTCTTGGATTTTATATGAAGAAAAATGGGAAGTCATTGAAGAGTTGTTTTTTCTTTAAATAGCAGGTTTTTTTGAAGATATAATTCACATACCATATCTCACCTATTTACAGTGGACAATTTTTAGTATATTCACAGAGCTGTCTAATCATGAACACAATCAATTTTTGAGTGTTTTCATCACCTTCCAAAGAAACCCCACACCCATTAGGAGTCACCCCCTATTTCCCCCAATCCTCCTGGTCCTAGGCAGCTACCAATCTATGTTCTATTTCTGGAATCACACAACATGTGGTCCTTCACTGAATAGTTTTAAGCATGGCACTACTAGATTTGAGATAGAGAAGATCTACCTGCCTGACATAACTAGCCTGGATTGCGAGCCTGGAAGCATAAAGACCCATTAGGGAGTTGTAGAAGGAGTCAGACCAGGGAGATGATTGTGGAGATGGAGAGAAGATGGACTGAAGAGGTACTTTAGAGGTAGTATTGGCTGGGCTTGGTAATTAATGGTATGTGGTATATGAGGGGGACTGGTCAGAAAAGGATGGCTCTCAAGTATTATCTTTGACGGTGGGTTGATGGTGGTACTTATCACTGAGATGCAATTCCCCACAGGAAGACCAGGTCTGTGATGAGATGGAGAAGATGATGAGTCAGTGTTTACCATGATACACCACTGCCCACACTTAGGATGGCATCAGCATGTCGTAATCATGGTGAGGCAGATCCTCAGGAAAAGAGGAAGATGGTGTCACTTTTTACATTTTTTTCAGTCTTTCGTAAGATTCCAGAAAGACAAAGCAACTAATATACAGATTTCATACTGATTCAATAAAATTAAAAGCTTATTTAAATTTTAATAGAAGTATATTGGTATCAAAGGGGAAGATTTAACTTATTTTCCTTGAATAATTTGGTTGTATCAATAATCTGTCACCTTTCAAAATCATAGTCAAAATATCTTTAGGACACAATGGGCTTTGTGAGTCTATAGAATGTATTACCTTGGACTTGGTGAGGAGCTCACCTGAATTAAATCAAAGAAATAGGGATTGATTACAGAGTCAATTTTCAATTACCTGTACTAATACAGCAGTGGTGTGGGTAATCCCAAACTGAGGTTAACCAAAAAATCGCTTATATTTGCTTTTGGATTGCATTATTTAAGCTATTTATAGCAGTTGAGATTCTAACTACATTTTTCTTCTGTGATTACTAGCATTAATTTGCACCCTCTGACTTCACATTAATTTTTGGCAAATGCAAGTGGCCCAAATATGACAAATGAGAAGAATATATCACTTGGGGATTTTATATATCTCACACAGCATCTACCAACTTGATAATTCACATATATAGATTTTTTTTAAAGGTCTGCAAGGACAGAGATTACAAATCTCCCTTGATATCCCACTTCTCTATTTAAGAACATTTGCCATTGGGAAATGATTTTCCAATGCTAATCTCAATCCTTCTCTAAAATATAAACTGACCTTTCCTTCTCTCCTCAGTAAGCAAAAAAATAAACAGGCCCTGTTCTCTGTGGACTTAAACTCTGATAATGCTGAAAACTCCTCTTGAGTCTTTTCTTTTTCAAGCAGAATCAGTGCCATTCTATTTGTTGTCCTGATTTTTAAGCCAATCATTAGCTTCTCCCAGAAGTCAAAGATCAAAAAAAAAAAAAAAAAGCGAGGAACATGAAAATTTCTAGGAAACAAAATCATCTGAATTTTGCCAATAAAACCAAAGAGATTCTGCAACAAGAAACCAGTTAAGAAATTTTACCTTTTTTTCCATTAAGAAGCAATACATATTTATTACAGAAAATAAGAAAAAAAAGCATAGAGGAGAAAAATTAAAAGCCTCTATGATTCTGCCAGTTGGTGGTAATCAATAGAGCACAGAATCATCCCATTTCCACTGCAGCTCTCACAGTTACTGGAGGATCTATGGAGAGCAGTCACTCTAGCAAAAACAAACTATTTGGTATTACAATTTCAAAAAGGAACACCCTCATTTAGAATCTTTACACCTGAGGACCTAGACAGGATCACATGGAAACAAAAAAGATTCCTTTTGTGCCTTTAGTCCAAGGTCTACACTAAAAGCAGAAAGGGCAGCCTTCTAGGTCCATGGTCCATGTCTTCTATGCACACAGCCTAATATCAGTCCTTATACCTTAATGCTCTAGGTGATATCCACAGACCAGATGCCGTGGCATCACCTGGAAGCTTGTTAGAGCTTCAGAATCTCAGGCTCCACCCTGGACCTGCTTAATCAGAATCTATAGCTGATCTTGATCCCCAGGTGTCACCAAATTCTGAGTCATTGGTATTGCTGCTCTGTTGAACTACTTGCTGGAGTTTATCAGTTGGCTGGTGAGTAAAGGCAAGCCACAAGCAAAGAAGAGCACAAGGAGAAATGCTACAAAGAGAAGAGAAGAGAAATTCTTCATGAGACCTAGAGCCAAACTGTTCCAGGTGGCTCTTCTCGGGGCCTTCCTGTGCAAGGCACCTCCCAGGTAGGGGGTGTCCCTTCTCTTATCGCACCAAGCAAATGTCAGAAAATGGAGAAATGAATTCAAATTTAAATCATGGTCCACACCAACAGGACCATGACTTTAAATTCTTTGTTCCTTACATTGAAGAATAAACCCTGGGCACTAAGATCCAATATACATCCTCTTGCCTTTAATTCAGACTCTGTTGGAGGAGAATGGCACCGGGATATGGAATGGGTCTTGGGCACCCCTTAGAGACTAACAAAGGGGTATATACGCTCAGTCTTTTCTGTTTATCTGTCATAGTTATGAAACTACATCTCAGAGCTTTCATGTACCAGAGGTTCACAATTAAGAAGCACATTTTCAATAGCTCCAAGTCAACCTCCGGCCAATCCCACTGCTATTGCTCTTTTTCCTCCCTCCTCCCACACTGTGTAATCTAAATTACTCTCTTAGTTAATTCTTTCCCTCTTCCTTTGTTCTTTTCTGTACTTCTCTCTTTTCTGACAATAGCAATCGTAACAAGACATATAGGCAGGAAATGGAAATAAACTATGTGTGTTGAGGTGGCAAGAACATTGGAAAGAGGAAAGGTTAGGAAAACTCTTATTCACACATATGTACACATACAATTATGCTTTTTTTTTCCTTCAAAACTTGGGTCATACCAAATTGTTTCATATACTTTTTTTACTTAATATTTTAGGAGCATCTCCCAGGTTAGTAATTAGTCCTATAAAAATACTTAACAGCACCATAGAATTCCAATGTATGGACACAACACACATCACTCACCTAGTTCCCTTTGCTGGGCATTTAGGTTGCCTTCCTTTCTTTTTCATGTTTGTAAGTAATGCTGCAATGAACATCCTTGTACATAAATAAGTGCTTCCACATCTCTGCTTATTCTTTCAGGATAAATTTCATTTGACTTTGATAACAACAATAAACAACCTGTCCTTAGCCTGAAATATCTTTGTCCAGTACTCAATTATAGTGTGGCTTTTCTCCAGAAGAAAACACACTGTAGGGTCTGAATGTCAGGTTCTTAATTAAGCGGGTTCTATAAGATTGACTTTTTTGCAACTACCTGAACCTTTAGCCACAGTGAATTGCAGTAAAAAATGTCTACCTCCTATAGCTCAGACAGGACCAATTTATCCCTGAATACCTCAGGACTGGGTCACAGTACATGATAGTGACTTTCAACTCAAGAGGTGACTTTCTACCTTATACCACTTTCAGAAATTCTGATCTTCTGGAAAGCATGATGTTCGTTATTTTAGGCTAAAACATTGCATGTAAATTAGCAAAAGCTCTTTGTGGTCCCAAACCGTCTTTATTTGGAAGTTGAGAGAGAAACAGTGATTACATTATTAGCATGTGATCTTCATGTGTACAAAGCCCTTAACTAACAATGGTAATAGCCATCCTTTATGGATAATGTGTTATATGCCACATACTGTGCTGAGCAGTTTACAACCTGCATTAGTTATCTATTGCTGCATATCAAAACACCCCCAAATTTAACATCTTAAAGCAACAAACATTTACTGTTTCACCGTTTTGGTGGGTCAGGAATCTTGGTGTGACTTAGTGCCTCTTACAAGACTAAAGTAAAATCACAGTATTCACTCCCTATTACCTTAAGGCTCAACTGGGAAGATCCACATTAAAGTTCACTCACGTGGTTGTCAGAAAAAATTAGTTCATTCCAGATTGCTGGACCAAAGGCCTCAGTTCCTTGGTGGTTGTTGGCTAGAGCCTTCCCTCAGTTTCTTGCCACCTGAGTCTCTTGCAGACCAGCTTACAACATGAGAACTGGCTAGCATTAGAGTGAGCAAGAAAGGGCAAGCAAGGGAACTCCCTTTGTGGCTCAGCCATTAACAAACCTGACTAGGATCCATGAGGATGCAGGTTTGATCCCGTGGCCTTACTCGGTGAGTAGGGGGTCTGCCATTGCCGTGAGCTGTGGTGCAGGCCAGTGGCTATAGCTCCGATTCAACCCCTAGCCTGGGAGCTCCCATATGCTGCAGGTGCGGTCTTAAAAAGGAAAAAAAAAATGGCAAGCAAGATAGAGGTCAGAGTCTTCTTATAGATGAGTCATGATCATTTTTGACACATTACAGGCACTAGAAGGGAGTCACTAGGTACAGTGTCTACCCAAGGGGAGCACGTGAATCTCAGAAGGTGTGGATCATTGGGGACAATTTTAGAGGCTGCCTACCATCCAGCCACCACCTCCTCAATTCAAACAACACTTTTTTGAAATGGATATTGTTAATCCTCATTTACAGATAAGGAAACAGGTGCTCACAGCCAGTTAAGTGGAGAATTTGAGTTTCAAATCTGTTTCTCTGACTTCAATGCCCATAGGTTTGTTCCCTAAACTATAGGACACTTTATCTGGAAAGGTCAGGAGGTCCTAGAAATATTTCGATAGAGATTTGACTTACCTCTTAGCCTCTCCTTGGCACTCCTGATTTTCTTCTCACTTTCTACCTTCCAGTGTTTAAGTGAAATCGCTTAGCTTACACTAATAAGAGAAGGCAGCACAATCCGAGGGTTTTAGGTTAGAGATGGAAGACCCAGGGTTGTTCAGTTGCCTGCCTTTTTGGGTTCTAGTGCAAATTAACTAGTTTCTAAATATCCATCCAGAATTCTTGTACAACTTTCCCATTCTCAGCCTACACTGCACATTAGCATTGAAGACGATTTGTAAGATAAATATCATCGGGGAAAAATCCCCACGGTCAAGAATTAAACACACATGCGCAGATCCCAACAAGCTCTCTAGAAGATGTCTATTCATTTTCTCTAACCAGTGGAGCCATAAATCTGGCCTGTGCTGGGCACACTGTATGTGTTTTCCTTTATGAAGGCATAAATCACCAAGATACAATTTGTGTTTGATTTTTTGGACACTTAATTTGCTTAAATGTTCAGCAGTTCATAGACGTAAATTGTGCTGGGCATAGCTCCAAGTGGAATAAGCTGAGAGCAAGAAAGCTATACATATTAGGATGTAATTCAGAAGAAAAATCATCTTGGCTGGTCAAGTAAGTCCCCTTTATAAGTTACTTATAAATAACTTTCCTCCATAGGCAATATAAACACTTAGTAAATATTTCTAGAGGAGGGAGCATTGTAGTAAATTTAGTTTAAAGAAACCTCACATATAATATTCGTCTATATATTGCAAAGGGTGTATTGTGCAGGTGCTATACCATGCATATCTGACACAGTGACTATGTTAATTGATTGCCATTGCATATTGGAAGAATATGTCATTGCGAATCAAGACATAGATTTTCACCCTGTCTGCTGCTAACTGTGTGTGTGAATTTGAGCAAGTCGTTTCACTTCTCCGTTCCTCAGTTTTCTCATCTGAAAATGAAAGACGGGATTAAATAATCTCTTAATTCCCTTCAGTTCTAAAACGTTATGGCTCTAAATACTTACTGGGCATTTACAAAATACCTACCTCAGTGCCATGGAGAAGACAAAGGAAAATGGGAAGGAGCTTGGAAACCAAACATAGGAAGTTCTGAAAACTACTGACAGAGGAGCTACTAAGCTGAGGGTAATACCAGAGAGAAATCAATATGAACTTATAGGGGCTGGTGTTTCTCAAAGTGTGCGGTGGGTACCTTTGGGCAGGAATTCCTGAAAGTTGCCCTGGGAGAGGCCTGAGAATGTCCAGACAGTGAGCCAGCTGGGACTGCAGAGTGCCTCTTTCTCTGCAGATGAAGCCACACGTGAGCTTCTCAGCTTTCCACGGGAATGAAGTCTCCTTCTCTCTGGCAAGAGTGGATGCAACATCCCATATGTGCAGGGCAGCTGGTTTTCCCAGACAACTCCTGGAACTGGCATTCAAACTGTCTTATCCCTCTGCTGAGAAGTTTGCTCTCCTGCTTGCCTTTTAACAAAGAGCAAAAATGGTGCAAGGTCCCTCCACTAGCCAGAGACCTACTGTGTGTCCAGCAGTATCTGGCCCAGCACCTCTTTGGGAGATGATGGAAGTAACAGGGAACAAGTGCTTTTTCTTGCTGACCCTTAGATAATGAATTTCTCAAATAAAATCTGTTTCTTAACCCAGTGGTTCTCAAACTTTCACATGAGACAGAATCAATCTGGAGGATTGTTAACACAACTGCTGGGTCCTGTCCCTGGAGTTTCTGATTCAATATGCTGGGATAGGCCCAAGAATTTACATTTTTAACAAGTTTACAGTGCTGCTTGTCTAGGGCCTACACTTGGATAATTCATGCCATATGACATTATAGTTTGTCCTGAACCCTATTGTAAGACAACTGGTAATACGCATTTAAAGTGCTACATGTGTAAAATATTTTTTTTTTGCTTAAATAGCTGTATATTTATTTTAATGTGTATTAAATGTGTGCCTTCTACTGTTTGACAAATGCTGGTTTTCCGCTTATAGTATAAATATCAAGTTGTTTTAGCAAAAAGGGAATCAACCTAAAGAAACTCTCCAAGTATTCATGTAAACAATAGAACAGGTGGTATAACAAAATTCCTAAAGGTGGTAATATAAAATTAGGTGAAATTTGGGAATACAAAAATTCCTATAGCAGAACTATAGTAAGAGTGGTTTTGCAGAGGACAGGTACCTGTGATGAGTCTCAGTGTGGATAGAATTAGATAAGCCAAGAGGCAGTGAGAATGTGGAGCAGGTGGATGGATAGGGCCTGGTAAGAGCCACAAGATGTGTGTATGTCAGTGTTAAACAAGGAGCTGAACAGAAAAAAATCTCTTTGCTCAGCCTGGTATTTGGTTTACCTGACAACAATCAACTATTATAATGAATTTCCGCCTTTTTCTCTTTTTTTTTTTTTGGCCATGCCTATGGGATGCAAAATTTCTCAGCCCAGGGATCCAAACTGAGCCACTGCAGTGACAATGCTGAATCTTTAATCGCTAGACCACTAGGGAAATCCCAAATTTCCACTTCTGACTTGTTATTTTGGTAATGCACATTAGCCATAGTCAATCTCAGTAATTTTGTTCACTTGGCTTTCACTTGCAATCTGCTTATCTACATCTAGTGAGTCTGCCAAAGCAGAGCTTATGGCTCTAGGCTTCCTGCTTATTGAATCATTTTTGGGGTCAACAGCTCAAGTGAAGACACTCTTAGCCCAATCACTATACAGCCAGTATTGCAAACCATTAGATGCTACTTCAAAGATCCGTGAGTTATAGAAATGTTTCTGTTTTCAATTAGCTGAGCATGCACATTTAAAACTGCTACTAGAAGAAGATTCCATGAAGAAGTGACCATGTGGCCTATTTCATTTTGCTAGACTGTAATTTAATGTTTGGAAATAATAAGCTGTTGTTATAGCTGGATATAAACTAAAAGTATTATTTACTGTTTTCTGCAGACCTGTCATAAAAAGAGCAATAAAACCATCCTACCATTTTTGCATCATACAAGTTCACTTCCTTCCCATAATCTCCCACAATGAGAGGGCATTTTTAGGTTCCATGCCAGTCACAAAGAGGGGTTTGGAAACCATATCTTCTGCTATGCCTTATAAATGGTCATTGAATTGCTACCTTCCAAAACAAATCCTGAAGACTAACAATCTAGTTTAAAGACTTCTGCAACTGCCTTTTAAGAAAATCTCACTGCCTTGACAATCTAAGATAATTTGCTATAACTAGGCAACAGTGTAGGAAAAATCTTGTAGAGCCTTCTCTCACTCTACTGATTACTTGTGACCTGGACCACTGGTCAGACTCATCTGGAGGGATTGTTAAACTACAGTGTGCTGGGCCCCATCCTAGAGTTTCCAATTCAGTGGGTGTTGGTATGGATCAAGTATGACAATTTTATGAAACTCCCAGATGGTGTTGATGCCGCTGGCTCCGTGGGCCACACTTTAGAAACCACTGATTTAGAGGCGTCTTTCATTAGCCCTTTATCCCTTTGCAACTTGTACTATCTGATATAATCACGACAAACAAGTGCAGCTCCTAAGCAATGCCTTGCTTGATCTGTTTGACTGTCTTCCCCATCTTTATATCTGCAGGTCAAAATCCTACTCACTCTTCCAGGCTGATTTTAAGAGTCACTACCTCTGAGAACCTCTTCTGACTGTAATCTGTCTGTGGTTTGCATATCTAGCATAATATATCTGCCATGGTACTGCAGTTTTTTTCTTTAAAACTGTAGACTTCCTGCCATCATGATTTGTGAGCCCTTTGAGTGTCCTCATCTCAATGTTTTTAAGTCCCCCATTCCTTGTATACACTAGACACTTGGTAAAATTTTCCTGAATAAATGAATACATGTAGAATATTTAGTAGTGTATAATATTCAATGCAATTCCAATAGAGAGGGAGTACAGCATTATGCTTCAGCATATAGGCTTTTGGGGTCAGACAGAGCTGGGTAGGTGTCAGAACAGTGGGACATTGGCCACTGTGAGTCACAATCACCTTATCTGTAACTGATAACTCATGTATTTATTAGGAGGATTAAATGAGATTATATAGACAAAGTACTAAGAGTAGAGCCTGGATCAAAGAAATGAAAAAAATTGTCATTATTGTTATTAATAATTAGTATACAGAGGTTTACATACTGAGAAAAAATATATAAGATTTTCGTTCCTCATTAACAGGGCACTTTGCATGTGCAGAGATTTTTGTATGATGTTTCTAGTAATTTAGATAATTAGACAGCTATTTGCACAGGAAATTTCTTACTATTCCCATTCCGACCACTTCACATTCAGGCCAGATTTATCCATTCAGTGGATTTTTCTTAATGCTCGCATTATGCCTAGCACAGTGTGCTCAGCTTAAAGGAATACTTAGTCATTGCCCTCATGAAGCTCAGTTCAGCAGGGAGTCTGACCCTGAGCACATGATTAATGAATAAAATTCAACCATGATCAGTACTATGAGGCAAAAGCAGTGGATATTTAATCTGTATGTTCTTCTCCCGCATAACTTACTTCTCCTAAACTAGGTTCTGAAGCTTCATCTATGACAACTTACACAGGACAGTTTCATCATCTGAATCTCCTGAATCATGGAAGGTGAATCTAGGAAGTCTTTCCTCGCTAAAGAGCTAAAAAGCTGGACCCATTCTGACTCAGTAAATGAAAGACACTTGAGAGGCCAGGTTTTCTCCGGATGTGCTGGACAGGTCTGGATCAAGTGGCCATTTAAAGGAAATGTCTACAGAAGAAAATCATAAAAGACTGTACTGAAAGGAACAAGTTGGAAGAATGGTCCTATCTTTGTGTCTAAAGAATACAGAGGATTTTTTTGGTCAATAAGAACCTGAAGGCTTGATTTAGCACCAGCTAGGGAAGGATCTTCTTATTGCTTCACAGGGTCTCTGCTTAGCACCAAGAAGATGTTCAGACTACCCAGGAACAGACCTGTGGCTGTCACATGGTTCTTTCCACCTGTAGATGGCTGGTTATGACCAGTTGGAGAAACCTGCCCTTCACAGATGAGAGTGTCCAATATCTGACTGACAAAGAACCTTGTTCAGGTGATGAAAAATCACCTAGGACTGTTTAAAATCAACTCATGAAATCAGACTGAGTGAATTATGGAGAACAAAGTCCCCTCCAAGTGAGAACTTGTTCTCTGCCAATCTATTTTTCAGTTGATCCAAGCAAAGTTGCAGTTATCTGTATAATTTCATCACCCAAGTCAAGTGTTATCATTGCTTCGTTCTGTGAAGTTCAAGCCCAAGGAAAGTTGACTTCAGGGTCTCTATATGATATTTTTCGCAATGCTATTAATGTTTCTTTAGGGATTTTATCCCTGTCTTAGTGTGTGTGTGTCTGTCTGCATGTATGTTTTATGTGGTGATAACTTCCCATAGTATCTACAGTTATTGAAGAGTTGGGGTAAACAACATCAGTGTATTAACAAAATTTCGGGTCATAATATGTTCTACATGCTCCATAAAATTAAATGAAAATAGAAAGTTTAAAAATCAATTATTCCACCTCCCAGAACCATTGCAACTTATTCAAAATTTTTAGTAGACTATAATAGCTGTTTAGATAAAATGGCAATAATACAGTGTATATAATGTGTGTATTTATGTGTGCATGTGCAGTATTTTTCTTAAGTTTTCTTTAAAAAACATAATTTTAATGGCTAAAAATATTTCACCATATGAAACTACTTAAGTGTTTTTGAAAGTAGAAAATAAACTGGAGTTTAGCCAAACTTCTCTTAAGATAGCAGTGAAACTGCTCAAGATACAATTCGTTGTGGAATTCTAGGCTCCTGGAGTTAGAAAGGACCTCCAAAGTCATGCATGAACATGAGAAGGCTCCAGAGGAACTTGTGAATTTAGTTATCTTTTTCTTAGCAGTATAACCATTAAAGCATACAACCTCATTTGAAAACTAAAGGCAATTAACACTGGTTGTAGCCATAACTTCTTCTTTTTTTTTTTTTTGGTATTTTTGGATGATGGGTAACTGATTTTAAGCAAATGTATATTTATCCCAGATAGAAAACCTAATTAGAAATTTTATTTAAAGTTAGGTTTGTGAACATTTTACATTAAAGCAATTACTACCAAACAGTAAAAGAGGATCATGAATTATTTCTCACAAGATCTCTCCTTTTAAGTTTGGGAATCTGAATCCACATTAAATTTTAAGTATAAAAGAATCTGATAACTTCAGTAATTTCTTCCTATACCTCAATAGAAACTGCCTGAAACTCTTATCACAAATACACCAATGATTCTCTTCTCTATTATCCCACAGACTTCACCACCACATTTAATACCCATTATATACTTTGTGAAGAGGAAGCAAAGTAATAGAAGCAATAACCATACAATCTGGGTCAGGTTCATTTTATTTCTTGAAATCAGTGGTATAAAAGGCTATAGGTCCAAGGAGGCTCTATTTTTGTTTTGGGTTTTTTGTTTGTCTTTTTAGGGCCGCAACAGTGACATATGGTTAGGGGTTGAATCAGAGCTGTAGCTGCCAGCCTACACCACAGCCACAGTAACACCAGATCCGAGCCATGTCTGCGACCTACACCACAACTCACGGCAATGCCAGATCCTTAACCCACTGAGCAGGGCCGGGGATCAAACCTCCATTCTCATGCATACTAGTCAGGTTCATTACTGCTGAGCCACAACGGGAACTCCCACAAAGAGGTTTTTATAAAAGAAAATCTTAGATCTATCTACATGACATTGATACATTATAATTAATAGTATTAATTGAATTGGTGTTAAATATCTTAGTGATTCTAATAACTAAGGGGTAAACGCGAATGTCATTTGATAACAATGATCCACACAATATTTTTGCTAAGTATCTATTTATTCATGAAGAAGACAGAAAGATAAAGGAAGAGTTTTAGACATTTTTAAGTGTTTATGAGGAGGAAATCTCAGCTTCCCTAATCAGCTGTTTATCAGACCATTTGGCCTCATTGGTTGGGCACAAGAAAAAGTTTAATTTTTTTTCTTTAAAGGCATAAAACTTTTTTAGGAATATCATTTGAAAGATGTGCCCTTTTTTAACAGTTTAATATTACATTCACCGAGAAGTAGTATTTTTATTTTTCTTCTGTGAAGAAACAGGACAGAAAACTTTCTGCTACTGCTCGGGCATATTGTTAGCTAGGAAGGGTGGACAGGTTTCCTGAATTAATCTGCAGCAATGCCAGCCTGATATCCTGATGCCTAATCTCCACCAGGTACCTGAATATCAATATGTTAGTCCAGTGGATGAAAAGGCTTAGATCTTATCTCCCCCAAGTGAATCTTCTTTGGCGGTGTTCTTTCCTTATCCTCTCTCCTTAATGTTCTTCAAAGTTTCATCCTTGGTCCTCTTCTTTCTTCTGACATTCCCTCCTTGGCAAATCAACATCTCCCAAAGCATCAGTGATTCCCCAATGTAGGTGATTACAAACTGTAATTTTAGTCTAGTTCTCTCTAGGGTATAGATCTTGCACCTGGCATTTCAAACTCAGTATTTCTCAAGTTGAACTTTTCTTAAACTTGTTCCTTCTTCATTTCTGAAAAGGGTACTGCCATTCTCCAGTCATTCTATCTTAAAAGAGGTCTTAGAGATCTTTGACTCTTTCCTCTCCTCTATCCCCTACACCCTACCCATTCTGCTCCCACAGTCTCTCCCATGTCTGTCTCTTCCTTTCCTTTGCACAGTCCCAGTTCAGCATCACCAAGGGTTCCCACAGTGGTTGCATGTTAGATCATATGATGACCTTAAACAACAACAGCAGCGACAGCAGCAGCAGCAAAATCATGCCAGCTCCCCATCCCTGACCAACTGAATCAACAGCTCTAAGGGAGGAATCTAGATTTTAGTGCTTTTTTAAAAAGCCTCCTCAGAGGAGATAAATGTGAAGAAGTGCTTGATAATCCCTGAGTTAGATTCTTTGTGAAATAAATCCTACATGTTTTCCCCACCTCTGACTCTCTGTATTCCAAGCCTTCTTCTACATCTCAGCTCTAGTATTAACTTTCTTATATTGCTTTGACCAGGGCAATAAGTTCCTTAAATGCCTTCCACGTCTACCTACCATTGCCTTCAGGATAAAATCATCTTTCCTCCTCCTAGTCATAGAATTCTTTGAGAACTTGACCTGTACTCTTCAACCTTATTTCATTAGCCCTCTCCATATACTACAAGCATCTGCCAAAATAAGAATGCTCAGAGTTCCTGTTATGGCTCAGTGGGTTATGAACGCAACTAGTATCCATGAGGATGTGGGTTTGATCCCTAGTCTCGCTCAGTGGGTAAAGGATCTGGCATTGCTGTGAGCTGCAGTGTTGGTTGCAGATGCGGCTCGGATCTGGTGTGGCTGTGGCTGTGGCTGTGGCCAGCAGCTGCAGCTCTGATTCAGTCCCTAGTCTGGGAACTTCCATATGTGGCGGGTGTGGCCCTTAAAAAAAAAAAAGGACTGCTCTGTATGGCCTTACCTAATATATTTGCTCATTATCTTCTTCCTGTCTGAATGGATTTCCTCATTCTTTGTGTTTCACTTAGGATGCCTTTAGCTACAGTTACAGAATATCCAACTAAAAATGTCTTAACAAATAAAAAAATTCTCATTGCACTTAAAAAGAAGTTTGAAAACCGGGAGTTCCAGGATTGGTTTTTATGTCTCAGATGAAAATTGGCTTCTCTGAGATTCTCTTGCTTTCCCCCTAGAAACCAAGATGGTAGCCACTACTCCAAGCATCATCCTTGGGTAAAAATATTTAAGCCAGAATGGAAACATAGTTTCTATTTTTGCTTTAATCAGGAAGTAAACCTTTTACCAAAGACCCCAGATCCAGCTTTTCTTCAGTACCATTTACCAACACTGAGTCAAAAGACCACACTCTTGCTTCAAAGAAGTCTGGAGAAATGAATACCCTGACAGTCATTCTCTAAACTGAGAGGCTGGCTCTTCCAGGCAAGAAGTGAATTGGAAAGGCATCAACAGTTGGGGAGACAAACACCAGGGAGGGTCTCTCATATTTGCCTTTTGAAATACATTACTCCTTTCAAAATATCATACTCTCATGAAGACTTTCCCAGTCCTAATCGAGCAAAGGTCTTCTTCCTGAATTCCCACGATATTTTGCTCAAATTTCTCTCTTTGTTCTTTGTGTGTTTCTGGGTTTTGTCATGTGATTTGTATTTGTGTCTTATTTCCTGTATTGAATTATAAGCAGCATGAGGGCAGGGGCCATGTCCATCATCTTTTTATATCCTCTGGTACCAAGTCAACTGAAAAATATTTTGTTCTAAGAATGATATTCTGGCATTTACCGCCTTCACACTAACTGTTAAGTGGTTTCCCTTTTCAAACCTGTTTCCAGTACTTGGTTTAAGTGGCTAATCAGCCAATGGAGGTTGAGTTGCGGTAGTATCAGGATTCAATTATTGTCTTCTGCCTGGTGATTTCCTTCTGCCCAGTCACCTGAGGGGAGCAGTCTCCCGGTTCTCATTTCTTGCAGTTTTAGACAGAACAGATTCGGTGGTAATAAACTAGTTGTCACACTCTGAGCACCTCTCACTAATTTCTAGTAAAATATTTGGAGTTCAGGCTGACCAGGTTGGAATATATGTTGCCTGCAGGGCTAATGAGAAACTTCCCACCAGGTGGTACCTCTCTCCCACTGGGCTCTCCCGCGAGGGTCAGCCCAGCAGAGAAGGGTGCTACATCTTCACCCTGTTTGGGGAGATGCTAGCTGCAAAGACCCAGCTCTGACAGGAAAACAAATAGAAACTGGTGGGAGGGGGTAGCTCTAAGGCAATGTGGACTCATTTAAAGAATAGTAACAATGATAGTTTTCAAAGCTTTATTTATTTGAGAGTGAAAGGACAGGAATTTCATTGGCCTAAAATGCCAGAAGCTGGGTTGCTCTCAACCACCCCTGTGGTGCTTCAGCAGAACTCACATGGAGTGTTCTGTGGGAGCAGCTTCTGGGAGAAAGGAAGCTGCTTTACATCCTGATTATATTTTCCTGTACATGATGTATTGAGCAGACATGGGCCCTAAAAACTGTGTTTCTGCCCTCCCTGTGGCTTATAATCCAAAGGGGGAAATGTGCTTTAGGTTACTGAGCATGTGTTTACGTACGTGTCTGCACATGTACTTTCGCGAGGAGTCTATTTAGGGATGCCACTTGAAAATGGGGTCACAGACACTTTTTCTGTCTTGGATGAGAGACTCATCTGAAGCAGCAAACAGAGGCATTAAACTGCATTTTCTTGGAGTGGGAAGTGGGTGATGATAGCAGTGGGAGGGCTGGTTGTTTCCCTTAAGGAGGGATGTGGTTTGTTGACAAATTTTAAACTATTGTGACTCAGAGGAAATCAACTGGAAAACTTTAATGTCTTTTTTTTTTTTTTTGCTTTTTAGGGTTGCACCCGTGGCATATGGAGGTTCCCAGGCTAGGCGTCAAATCGGAGCTATAGCTGCCGGCCTAAGCCACAGTCACAGCAACACCAGATCCGAGCTTTGTTCGCAAACCATACCACAGCTCACGGCAAAACCGAATCCTTAACCCACTGAGCAAGGCCAGGAATCGAACCTGCAACCTCGTGGTTCCTAGTTGGATTCATTTCCACTGGGAACTCCGGAAAACTTTAATGTCCTAATTAGGTGTCCGAACATGGACCTGAACTCTGGAACCTTTTGGTCTCCTCTGCATTCTGTCAGAGGATGCTGAGGGGCCTCTTCCACTTCAACTTTCTTCTTGAACAGAAATTTGCTAAGGTTGTTTCCCTTTCCCACTTAGGTAGCCATGGACCTAGAAGACTGTCCCCCGTCCAGCACAAATAGTGATTGCTGCCTGAAATCCATCTTTAGTGTCTCACGGACAGGAACAGGACTGCATGGGGTAAAAAGGATTCATGCTTGACTCTGGCCAAGTCACAAGGACTTTGAAAGGCTAGGGCTTTGGAAATTTAAATAAACCGACAGAAACTCTTGTGTGGGTAACCCAAATGCACCACATGATGACACTGGGAATACCTTATCACTAATCTGGCAAAAGAGAAGCAAACCAAAGCAAACCAAAAGATTTAACCAAGCGATGTATATGAATGATGTTCTAGACTAAGCACTATACATATATCATCTAATTTCATATTTGAAACAGTCCCTTGAGGTTGCTACTATTAGCTTTATTTTACAAATGAAGAAACTGAGATTTGAAAAGCTTAAGTTGGTAATTATTGAACTTTAGGTAACTCAGAATCACCTGGAAAGCTTGTTAAAACAGGTTGCTGAAATCCCTTCCTACCTGATGGCCTAGGAGCTGTAGCATTGGGTTTTTTTCCCCTTGCTTTTGGACTTGACCTGAAACATTGGCTCTTTTTTGGGTCGCAGGCCTGCCAGCCTTTGGACAGGAACTCCACTATAGGCTCTCCTGGATGTCCAGCTTGCAGACTCACTCTGCAGATCTTATTTTGGGACTTGTCAGCCTCCATAATCATATGAGCCAATTGTAGTAAATCTCTTTATATATATATATATATATAGACACATACACATCCTATTGGTTCTATTTCTCGAGAATTCTGACTAATACAGATTTTGTGATTCAGTAGGTCTAGGGCCAGGCCTGAGAATGTGCATTTCTAAAGAGTTCCAGTATGTTGATGCTACAGGTTCAGAGACTACACTTTGAGAACCAATGACTTAGACTAAGGAAACTCAACCTTTTAAAATAATTCCCCCAGCCCAGATCTTATTGCCCAGAATCTCTCAAGAGACTCTTTTATTTTATGTCTTATTAAAGTGTAGTTGATTTAACAATGTTTCTTCAATTTCTGTTGTACAGTAAAGTGACCCAATCACACAGTTTCCCAGTAGGGTCCCATCGCCCATACATTCCAAACATAACAGTGTGCATCCAAAAACCCCGAACTGCCTGTCCATCTCACTCCTTCGCCCCTCCCCACTGGGAACCACAAGTCTGCTCTCCTTGGCTATGATCTGTTTCTGTTTTGTAGATAGGATCATCTGTGCCATATTTTAGATTCCACATATAGGTGATATCATATGGTATTTGTCTTTTTCTTTCTGGCTTACTTCACTTAGTATGAGAATCTCTAGTTCCATCTATGTTGCTGCAAATGGTATTAGTTTATCTTTTTTATGGCTGGGTAGTATTCCATTGTACATATGTACCACATCTTCTTAATCCATTTATCTGTTGATGGATATTTAAGTTGTTTCCATGTCTTTGCTATTGTGAGTAGGGCTGCAATGAACATAAGGGTGCATGTATCTTTTTCAAAGAAAGTTTTGTCTGGATATATGTCCAGGAGTGGGATTGCTGGGTCATATGGTAGTTCTACATTTAGTTTTCTGAGGTACATTCATACTGCTTCCCATAGTGGTTGAACCAGTTTACATTCCCACTAACAGTGAAGGAGGGTAGCCTTTTCTCCACATATTCTCCAACATTTGTTATTTATTGACTTGTTAATGATGGCCATTCTGACTGGTGTGAGGTGGTACCTCATTGTAGTTCTGATTTGCATTTCTCTAATAATTAGTGATGTTGAGCATTTTTTTTTCATGTGTCTGTTGGCCATCTGTATGTCTTTTTTGGAGAATTGTCCATTTAGGTTTTCTGCCAATTTTTTGATTGGGTTGTTTGTTGTTTTTGTTGTTGTTAAGTTGTATTAATTTTTCGTATATTTTGGAGATTAGGCCCTTGTCTGTTGCATTGTTTGCAAAGATTTTCTCCCATTCTGTGGGTTGTCTTTTCATTTTTTAAATGGTTTCCTTTGCTGTGCAAATGCTTTTAAGTTTAGTTAGGTCCCACTGATTTATTTATGTCTTTATTGTAATTATTCTAGGAGGTGGGTCAAATAAGATGTTGCTGTGATTTATGTCAAATAGCATTCTGCCTATCTTTTCCTCTAGAAGTTTTATAGTATCTGGCCTTATATTTAGGTCTATTTTGAGTTTATTTTTGTGTATGGTGTTAGTGTTCTATTTTCATTCTTTTACAGGTAGCCTTCCAGTTTTCCCAGCACCATTTATTGAAGAGACTATCTTCCACTGTATGTTTTTGATCCCCTTTGTGATAGATTATTTGACCATAGCGGCTTGGGTTTATTTCTGGGCTTTCTATCCTGTTCCATTGATCTATATTTCTGTTTTTGTGCCAGTACCATATTGTTTTGATAACTGTAGATTTGTAGTATTGTCTGAAGTCAGTAAGCTTGATTCCTCCATTTTCATTTTTCTTTTTCAATATTGCTTTGGCTATTTGGGGTCTCGTATTTCCATATAAATTTTAAAATATTCTGTTCTAGTTCTGTGAAAAATGTCCTTGGTAATTTGATGGGGATTGCATTAAAACTGTAAATTGCCTTGGGTAGTATAGTCATTTTGACAATATTGATTCTTCCAATTCAAGAGCATGGTGTATCTTCTCATCTGTTTTTGTCACCTATAATTTCTTTCATCAGTGTCTTATAGTTTTCAGAGTATAGGTCTTTTGTCTCTTTAGGTAGATTTATTCCTGGGTATGGTATATAATATTTTTTAATGTGATGGTAAATGGGATGTTTTCTCTGATTTCTCTTTATCTTTCATTGTTAGTATACAGAAATGCCATTAATTTCTGTGTATTAATTTTGTAGCCTGCAAATTTGCCAACTTCACTGATGAATTCTAATAGTTTTCTGGTGCCATCTTTAGGGTTTTCTAGGTATAGTATCATGTCATCTGCAGTGACTTTTACTTCTTTTGCAATTTGGATTCCTTTTATTTCTTTTTCTTCTCTGATTGCCATGGCTAGGACTTCCAAAACTATGTTGAATAATAGTGGTAAAAGTGGACTTCCTTGTCTTGTTCTTGATCTTAGTGGAAACATTTTCAATTTTTCACACTGAGAATGACATTAGCTGTGGGTTTTTCATACATGGTGTTTAGTATGTTGAGGTAGGTTCTCTCTACATCTACTCTCTGGAGAGCTTTTTATCAGAAGCAGGTATTGAGTTTTGTCAAGAGCTTTTTCTGCCTCTATTGAGATGATCATACAGTTTTTATTTTTCAGTTTGTTGATGTGGCATATCACATTGACTGGTTTGCAGATATTGAAAAATCCTTGTATCCCTGGGATAAATTCCACTTGACCATGGTGTATAATCCTTTTAATATATATATTAAAATACATAAAATATAAATTTAAAATACAAATATTTAATATATTTAAATATATATTTAATATATATTTGGCTAGTATGGTGAGGGTTTTTGCATCTATGTTCATCAGTGATACCGGCTTGTAATTTTCTTTTTTTGTGGTATCCTTGTCTGGTTTTGGTATCAGGGCGATGGTGGCCTCATAGAATTAGTTTGGGAGTGTTTCTTCCTCTGCAATTTTTTGAAAGAGTTTCAGAAGAATAGGTATTAACTCTTCTCTGAATGTTTGATAATAGTTCACCTGTGTAGCCATCAGGTCCTGGACTTTTGGTTTTTGATCACATTTTCAATTTCAGCACTTTTGTTGGTCTGTCCATATTTTCTTTTCTTTTTTCTTTTAATCACATTTTCAATTTCAGCACTTTTGTTGGTCTGTCCATATTTTCTTTTCCTTTTTCTTTTAATCACATTTTCAATTTCAGCACTTTTGTTGGTCTGTCCATATTTTCTTTTCTTTTTCCTTTTAATCACATTTTCAATTTCAGCACTTTTGTTGGTCTGTCCATATTTTTTTTCTTTTTTCTTTTTAGGGCCACATTCACAACATATGTAAGTTCCCAGGCCAGGAGCTATAGCTACAGCTACAGCTGCCTGCCTATGCCACAGCCACAGCAACGAAGGATCCAAGTCCTATCTGCAGCCTACACCACAGTTCATAGCAATGCCGGATCCCCAGCCCACTGAGCAAGGCCAGGGATCAAACATCCTCATGGATACTAGTTGGACTGATTTCAGCTGCACCACAGAATTTCTGGTCTGTTCATATTTTCAATTTCTTTCTGGTTCAGTCTTGGCAGGCTGTACCTTTGTAAGAATCTGTCATCTCTTCTAAGTTATCCATTTTATTGGCATATAGTTGCTAAAATAACTAGAGTTGGTATAGCAGTCTTCTATGATCCTTTGTATTTCTGTGGAGTCAGTTGTAATTTCTCCTTTTTCACTTCTAATTTTATTGATTTGAGCCCTCTCCCTTTTTTCTTGATGAGTATGGTGAAGGGTTTATCATTTTTTTTTTTTTATCTTTTCAAAGAACCAACTTTTGGCTTCATTGATCTTGTCTATCATTTTCTTGGTCTCTATTTCACTTATTTCTGCTCCAATCTTTATGATTTCTTTCCTTCTGCTAATTTGGGCTTTGTCTGTTCTTCCTTCTCTAGTTATTTTAGGTGTAAGTTTAGGTTATTTGAGCTTTTTCTTCTTTTCTGAGATAAGACTGTATTGCTATAAACTTCCCTCTCAGAACTGCTTTTGCTGTGTCCCATAGGATTTGGGTTGTTGTATCTTCATTGGCATTTGTCTCTAAGTATCTTTTGAGTTCCTCAACGATGCATTGATTGTTCAGTAGCATATTGTTTAGCTTTGAGGAGTCTTCTTTTTCTTGTAGTTGATTTCTAGTCTCACAACACTTTGGTTGGAGAAAATACATGGAATAATTTCAACTTTTTAAAATTTACCAAGGGTTGATCTGTGGCCCAAGATGTGATCTATCCTGGAGAATGTTCCATATGCACTTGAAAAGAATGTATATTCTGCTGCATTGGGATTGAAAGTTCTATAAATATCAGTTAAATCCATCTGGTCTAGAGTGTTGTTTAAGCCCTGTGCTTTCTTATTGATTCTCTGTCTGGATGATCTATCCTCGTGGGGCGTTAAAGTCCCTCACTATGTCTGTGTTGCTGTCAATTTCTCCTTTTACGGCTGTCATCAGTTGCCTTATATATTAAGGTGCTCCTATGTTAGATACATATGTATTTACAATTGCTGTATCTTCTTCTTGGATTGACCCTTTGATCATTATGCAGTGTCCTTCTTTGTCTCTTGTAATTTTCTTTGTTTTAAAGTCTATTTTGTCTGATAAGAGTATTGCTACCCCTGCTTTCCTTTGATTTCCATTTGCATGTAATATCTTCTTCCATTCCCTCACTTTCAGTCTGTATGTGTCCTTGGGTCTGAAGTGGGTCTCTTGTAAACAGCATGTATATGGGTCTTGTTTTTCATCCACTCAGCCAGTCTGTGTCTTTTGGTGGGAGTGTCTAATCCATTTACATTCAGTGTAATGAATATGTATGTATTTACTGCCATTTTGTTAATTGCTTTGAATTTTTACTTTGGGTCTTTTTTCTTCCCTTCTTTTGTTGTCTTCTCTTGATTGCTGACTATCTTTACCACTGTGTTTGGATTGCTTTTTCTTTTCTACGTGTGTGTCTATTATAGTTTTTGGTTTGTGGTTCCCATTAGATTTGTATATGACCATCCACAAGTGTACAGAATTGTTCGGGGTTGCAGTTCTCTTATTTTTGAATGCATTTTAAATGTTCTGCATTTGTCTTCTCTTCTCATGTCTGCTAGTTTTGATATCATATTTGTCAATGAGTGATTTTCTACCTTTATATTATCTTGGTCTTTACCAGTGAGTTTTCTCACTTGAAATTTTCTTGTTTCTAATTGCAGCTTTTCCTTTTCTGCTTAGAGAAGTTCCTTTAGTAGTTGTTGTAGAGCTGATTTGGGATTGCTAAATTCTTTAGCTTTTGCCTGTCTGAAAAGTTTTTGATCTCTCATCTGAATAAGAGCTTTGCTGAGTATAGTATTCTTGGTTCCAGGTTCCTCCTCTTCATCACCTTAAATATATTTTGCCACTCCCTTCTAGTTTGCAGAGTCTCTGCTGAAAACTAAGCTTATCCTTATGGGGTTTCCTTTGTAGTTATTTGTTGATTTTCCCTTGGGGCTTTTAATATTTTTTCTTTGTATTTAATTTTTGTCAGTTTAATTAGCATGTATCTCATTGTGTTTCTCTTTGGGTTTATCCTGTGTGGGATTCTCTGTGCATCCTCAACTTGAGTGAGTGTTTCCCTTCCCATATTAAGGAAGTTTTCAGCTATAATCTCTTCAAACATTTTCTCTGTCCCTTTCTCTCTCTCCTTCTGGAACCCATATGATGAGATTGTTGGTAGGTATATTTAATGTTGTCCCAGAGATCTCTCAGATTCTCCTCGGTTCTTTTCATTCTTTTTTCTTTATTTTTTCTGTTGCAGTTATTTTCACCACTCTATCTTCCACATCAATTATTCATTCATCTGCCTCTGTTATCCTGCTGTTGACTCCTTCTAGTGTATTCTTCATTTCAGATATTGTGATGTTCATCTTAGTTTGCTTGTTCTTTAGGTCTTCTAGCTTTTTCTTAAACATCTCTTGTAACTTCTCTATCTGTGTCTTCATTTTTTTCCCCAAGGTCTTGGGTCATCTTTACTATCATCACTTTGAATTCTTTTTCAGGTAGATTACCTAGCTCCACTTCATTTAGTTGTTTTTGTGAGTTTTTGTCTTGTTCTTTTGTGTGAAAGCTATTTTGTTGTCATCTCAGAGTGTCTTTCTATATTTATTGTCCCCTTGACAACAGGTATGTAGATGCAGCAGGTGGTGCCTCATCTTGGAGTTCTCAGGGGTGGTAGTGGCTCATGTGTACCTAGAGCATATGATGGGAGCAGTGGTATTACTCTACTTCCCCTGAAGCTGGGTGGCTGTTAGGAATGGAGTCCATGTGTACTGGCAGTGGTTCATAATTCACAGGATTGCTTTTGTGGTGGGGGGTCAGGACTAGCTCCTGAGACCCCTCCTGCTTCCAAGTAGCTCTCAGGGCAGTGTCCTGTAGTTGGCAACATCAGCAGTTGATCCTGCAGTCCCTCCCCTTGTCAGTGAGGTTCTAGGGACTGCTCGCTATAGCTGGGAGTGGGGCGGGGGGGAAAGCAGGTGCCCTATGGGGTGTTCTCTGTAGCACCAGAGGCAGGGGCTGCTCTATAACTGTTGCTAAAAGGCTTTCTCTGTAGCTGTAAGGCCTGCACCATTCTGGTGGTCCTTCCTCCTACAGGACTAATGGTAGAGCACTCCCTGCAGCTGCAGTGAAGTATAAACGTGCACCAGTGGGCCCCTCTCAGCTCCTTTGGCTAGCTGTGCAACATATGCTGCTTCTGAGTTCCCCTGCTTGATTGTTGGCAGGGATCACGAAGCTTGTGCTATTCCCGAGATCACTCCACCAATCTGCCAGGCCGTGTGTGCCTACTGGGCTGTGTGTGTTGTTTCCAGGATCACTTTGCCCGTTCACTGAGCCTTTTGGGGCTTTCCATTTGCTCACCTGGCCTCTTGAGACTCTCAGGATCCTTTGTGCTGTTTCTAAGTTCACTTTTTCCACCCCCTTTGCAGGTTGCAGCTCTTGGCCTGCCCACCAGGCCCGTTGTGACTTCCAGGAACTTTTTCACTGTTTCTGAAATACCTTTACCAGTTCAGTTGGCTTTTCACAGCTCTCCAACTGCCCAGAAGGTCTCTTGTGGATTTCCAGGATCCTCTGTGCTGCTTCTGAGATACCTTTCTCTGCAAATCACAGTTCTATGTCTACACAGGAGGCCTCTTGTGCTGTTTCCAAAGTTACCTTCTGTCTGCTAGTCAAAATGTGGTTCTGGGCCCACCCAGAGGTCCCCCTGCAGACTCCCAGGATCTTTCCCTGTTTCTGAGGTAATTTTCTCCACTTCATAATGAGATCACAGCTTTGTGCCTGCCCAGGAGGCCCCATGTGGAATCCTGCCCCTCTGCGCTGCTTCAGAAATAACTATCTCCACCCCTTAGGTAAACTGCAGCTCTGTGACTGCCCAGAAGGTCCCTTGTGGATTCCCAGGACCCAGGATCTTTCACACTGTTTCCAAAATAATTTTCTCTTCCCCCTACACAAATTGTGGCTCACCATCTGCTCAGGGGGGCTCCTTGTGGAATCCTGTCCATTTGAACTGTTTCTAAAATCACCTTCTGTCCCCTAGGGAAAACGGGGCTCTCTACCTGCACACTGGACTATTCCACGATTGGCTGAACCTTCTGCACTGTTACAGCAGTCTTTTCAGTGTTCCCCTGCTTACCTGCAAGCTGGGGTCATGCATACTGTGCTATTCCCTAGTTCCCTCCATCTGCTCCATGGGTTCCCTCCATTTGTCCAATTTCTCTACAGCCTTAAGGGCTACGGGCTCTTCTGCAACTGTTGCTAAACAGCTACTGATCAAGAGTAGATCCTAAAGCAGGGTCAGTTGGGGTCTTGCAGTCTGGAAGCATTCACAGGGGGTAAGGCTATAGATGTGGATCCCATCCCTTTTCTTCATCACCCCCTAACAATGGTTCCTAGCCTCCAAGGCTGACTGGGATTCCTCAGCTTACAGCTTCAAATGTGGTCACTCTAGATTCCATCCTTCCAGGCTGTTTCTGTGCTGCCAAGCCTAGTTTTTCCCCAGGTAGCCAGCCCCAGCTTTCTAAGTCTGACCTCCAAAGCTGGAGTTGGAGCTCCCAGGCCCTGTCTGCCCCAGTTTATAGTTGGGAAGTGCAGGGCAGTGACACTGTTTGTAGAGGACCATTTCCATCTTAACTGCTTTACACCAATTTCTGTGTTCTCTTTTGATACTTCAATGTTCTTCCTCTGCCTCAGCTGGTCTCCTCACTGGTATGGGAGACTTCACAGGGTGCAGAGTTTTTCTTCCCTTTTCCAGCTCCCTCCCAGGGGTGCAGGTCCTGACCTGCTTTGTTTCTCCTTTTCTCTTTTTTTTTTTTTCTTTATTTTGTTCTACCCAGTTTTGTGAAGTTTTTCTTTTTCTGTTAGAATCCTGGATTCTTTTGTCAGCATTCAGCAAATTTTCTGCGCAAATAGTTCTACAAATAGATGGATTTTTGATGAATTTGTGGGAGTAGGTGAGCCTCAAATCCTACTCCTCCATGACCATGTTTTTCCAACCTCAACTTTCTTTAAACACATATTTAATTTGTTGTGTACACGAGATGAATAAGATACAGCTCTTTCTTTCAAGGTGCTCACAGTGAGAGCTGAGAGTAGGAGACAGACTACGATGTGTAAATAAATCATTTCACTAGAGTGTGGTAAGTGTTTGTACAGAGTTCAGTAGGGGCAAAAAGAAGGAGTCAGGTTTGTTTGAGGGCAGAGGATGCCTATAGTCTTCATAGTGGAAGGAAGATCAGGGCAGGAGATGAGAGATGAAAGAAATCAAAGCTCAGAAAGTGTGGCCAGTCCCTCCTTGAATCTTGTTTATTTTCAGTTTGGCCTGGTTTCTTTCAGCTCTACTGTGGGCTGACTGCTCTGCTTTTGACATCTACCCCAAGTGCACTGGTTCCTTCCCTGCCAACTCTCCCCACACCTGGTCTGTTTAGGCCCATCCAGGAGACACTCAGGAGGAATGTACATTGACCCCCTTCCTTGTCAATTGTTCTGGGGATTTAAAGAGGCTCCATGAGCTTTACAACCAGTGAAAATTGTCGCCAGTTTCACAATTTTGGCCAACATGTCTACGCTTTGAAGTCTGGTTGCTGCCTTTTACAATTCTATTTTTAAAATGTATTAAAGATGTTTAAATGTGGCAGAGACTTCCAATAAAAGCCAGGCTGCTTGAGAATCAGGATGCTGGTCTCAATTTAAAGTGCCTGTTAAATAATAGGATACCCATGTAAAAGGGGCTCTGAAAGACTGACCAAATAGCCCTCATGGAACTCAAACTCTCTCACCAACACCTCTGATAGGATCCCAGAGGTTATCAGGCCCTGTATCTATCCTCTGCTTATTCCATGAAAGTGCTTTTTAATACAAAGTGATTGATTTTTTTTGTTTGAATCAGTCACTAACAAAAAGGCATTAAACTAAAACAGGAAAAAGTCTTTGATAAAATATTTTAGCATAAACTTGTGCTAAAAATCGAGCAAGAGCTAATAGGTAGTTCCCACTATTTCACAAGGCCTAGCTCCCCAAAGAGGACTCTGGGGTCTTACTATACTAGAATCACAACTCTGAACATCATTTGGGGACTGATCTTTCTTGACAGTTCATTTTGTCTTGAAAACTTTATTAGACCTTTCAGTAGGCTACTTAAAAAATAAGATGTGGTTCCTGACCTATGCCCTCCCCATCACTGCCACCATCAGTTACTCAAAGACCATTGTTGATTCCAGCTTCAGTCCTGTCCACTTTAATCCATCCTTGCTGATATTGCCTTAGTTCACATCTTTATTTGTGTGTCAAATACTGTAGGTTGATTTATCCCACACCTATTTCAACACCTTTTGTTTAGTGTCTCCTTATACTTTAGAGTCTAGAAAGCTGAAATTCCCATTCCCAGACCCTCTTCAAGTTAAGAGAGTCCATGGGATATGATGTGGCCCATGCAATGGAAACCAAAGTTGGGGATTTCTGATATGCTTTTGCTTTCCTGAAACAAGCACTGAATTTTCCTTCTTCCTACTCTTGTCTCATTTCTACTGCCTGAATGTAACATGTCAGCTAGATCTTTAATAACCATCTTGTGATTACGACAGAAATGACAGGAGAATTGCAGAGGCCTTGGCTCTGCCATCTTACGCTATTGAACCAGTGTCTGCAATTACCAACTTTTGGACTTCTTTTGGAAGAAAAAATAAAAAATAAAATTTGCTTAAACTATTATTTTTTAGTTCTTTATTACTTAAAGCCACAGATACTTTCTAACTGAGATATTACATGGGCTCAAGGTGATTAAGTTACTGGCTTGAGGACATGCAGCTACTAAGTGGCAGAACCATGATTAAATTGGATAGATAACAGGCTAACTTTAAAACTTGTCAACACCGAATTTTCTCCTGTGAAAGTCCTTGCAAAGCGCAGTGTCTAGTGTTAACATTATTTTATTTCCTTCAGGAGAAGATACCTTCTAAAATCTGCTGCAGTTTGGGTAGATACATATTGCGAGTTGTAACAGAACTTGTTCTAGGAGAGTTACTAGAAAGAGACCTCTTACTAGTTGTAACCATTAGGCAATTGAGCCCTGGCTGGCCTGGGGGAAGAGAAGGAGGCCCTTTTTGTAGGGCCTTAACAAAGGCATCCCCAACAAACAACTTTGTATGTAGATCTGACCATTGTGGGAAAAATGAGGAAATCTTCACAGACATCAAGAAGTGTTGTGGGAGGAAACAGTGGCATTGCTAACTCTATCATTTTCCCATCTTTTGAGGCTCACAACTTAGATGCCTCTGCTGGATTCAGAGGGTTTCAACTGAGGTGTACTTGGGAAAATAAAGTGAAGACCATCTAAGAGGAAAATCCACTGGGGAAAGCCGCCTAGAGTGGGCCTCCTGGCTCAGTGTGAACATCTAGGCTGACTCAGAGGAGGGCTGGTTCTGGCACAATGAGGACTTGCTTTGAGAACAGGAGCTGAACATGTCAGTGTGAACTAAGCACTGTTAAAGTCTGTAGACATATCTGAACTAGTAAAAGAACCATTGCACAAAGATGTATCAGACCAACAATAGTAAGTTATTTTTAAAATGTGGCATCTGCAGTTTCTCCAGTTTGCTCTCCGAGACATGTCCAGAAGCAGAACTTGGCCTCTCTAGACTGAGGGAATACCAGGGTTCTTATATAATGTAGAAGGATGTCCTCAGAAAGATCCTGGATTCTTATTGTTCTGATTAATGGGTGATTAAGTTATTCTAACTTAGGAATATAAGGTGTGATCAAATTTGTTTCCTGAGCTAATGAAATGGGTCATAACAAGCTATACAGGTAATATGGGTGACAAACATCAAGGGAAACTATTATAACGGAAAAGACCAAAATATGGGTAACTAAGTGGTGGGGCATTGTCAGTAAAATATAGAAATCTATTTAAATTCAGAGCACACTGAATCAACTAACTCATATTGCAAAAACTCCTTTTACATTGAATATTTTTCCATGTGGTCAAAAGTCTCTGGAATTAAAAACTACACTGGGGAGGGGGTGGGTTACTGGGAAAGTCTATTATTTTTAGTTTCATGTTATTCATTATGACTTTATAAACCAATAAATATTCATACTGGCTAGAATCAAAGATAGTATTAACCTCCTGGCATTTGTGAGAGAGATGCTTTGGCCCTAATTCTAAAGACCTTTGCATTATTTTATCAAGATCTATAAACCTTGGGCCATTCTAAACCACAGTGCTGGAGAGTCAATATCATTACATTAAAAGTGTAAATTGCATATATAAGATAGTAGCAGATGAGCCCAGCAAGGGTAGATTAGATGGCTTAGTTCGTTTTTAGCTTAATTGGTAATATTCATAATATTAAATGTTTCAGATTTTACTATCAGTATAAGATTTAGAGTTATAGTTTTAGAGATCCATTCCAGATATGTAAGGAAAAAACAGTGAACTATAACTATCTTAAAATTCTGCAAAAGGCCTTAAGTCTTTAACTCCTGGTAGGGATCCTAATGAAAAACATAACCACGCCAGATTTTAGTTCATCAGAATGCCTCCAGAATTAATTGGGTAAGGAGGGATCTAATGGGTTTTTAACAGTTATGAAGTTGTGCCAGGCACACTTCATATTCCTTTAATCCCCACAATAATCACAGGAAATAGGTACTATTATTATCCCCATTTTTATATGAGGAAATGTAGGCACAGAAGACTTTGATAGATTGCCTTAAATCACACAGCCTATAAGAATCAAAGTCAAGGTTAAATTTTGATCATCTCTGTAAAGTTGTTAAGTTGTTCCTGGTATCATCCTCCATCTTCATTTTCCTTCCTCTCCTCTCCTCCCTTCAGATACTTAATTAGAATCAAGGAATCAACCATAATCCACATTAAAAAGTCTCAATGAGAAAGAAAAATTTCCAGGTGCATGTGGTTTTCCTGACATTCTTATTGTAGCATCTCAAAGGAACTATCTTCTGAAATTTTAATACTTGGTCTTTATCATATGGTAGGAAATCTATATTCATCCCTGCAACTTGCAGATTCCTCAAGCCCAGGGCCAGGGCCTTACTAATTTTGAATTTCCTTAGGACCTGACAAATGGCCTCACTAGAAGACACTCGACAAATGTGTTGAATTGGATGACTGATACAAGGCACAAGCAGAGCAGGAAATTGAGCTTACTTGATGTTAGCCAGGACCCTTCTCAAGCTGAGAATGACAGCTAAATTCTGGAGTCCTTGGCTACTATGTACATGCTGATGGTTGGTTCTACGCCCTCTTGATGGGAAGTTAACTATATACTTCAGTCTTGGTTCTCATTAAATGTAAGTGAGAATTTCTTAGAAGAAAGTGCATCAAATTACTTCTACAAAATTGTACTGGATCATAACATACTAGCATTAAAATTTGGCATAGAATAACCACTCTGGCTTTAGCAGTTGTATTAGTTTTCTATTGCTGCTCTTCATTTTATACAGTAGAATCATAGAAATGTGGAATTTTGTGTCAGGCTTCTTTCACTGAGCATATTTTCAAGGTTTATCTATATTTTAGCCTATATAAATAGTTCATTCTTTTTATGGTTGCATAACACTCCATGACATGGATATACCAAACTTTCTTTATCCATTCACTAGTTGATGGAATATGGGTTATTTATCCATTTTGACTATTATGCTGCTATGAAAACTTGTGTACAGATTTTAAAGTGAAAACATATTGTAATTCTTGGATATATACCTAGAAGTGGAATTGATAGGTCATATAGTAACTCTCTAATTTTTTGAGGAATTTCCAATTGTTTTCCACAGTGACAATACCATTTTATCTCAAGCAGCCTATAAAGGTTCCAATTTCTTCACAACTTGTCAAAATTTGTTACTGTCTGACTTTTTAATTATAGCTATTCTAGTAGAGGTGAAGTATTCATGGTGGTTTTTTGCATTTCTCTAATTACTAATAATGTTGAGCATCTTTTCATATGCTTACTGGCTTTGAAGCACACAAGTTTTTAATTATGATGAAATCAAATTTATTTATCTTTAATTGTGTTTTAGGTGTTGTATTTATGAAAATATTGTTTAATTCAAGGTCATGTAGCATTATAGCTATGTTTATTTCCAAGAGTTTTATAGTTTTCCATTTAGGCTTTTGATCCATTTTGAGTTCATTTTTGTATATGGTGTAAAACAGAGGTCCAACTTCATTGCTTTGTATATAGATATTCAGTTGCTCTAGCACTATTTGTTGAAAAGATTTCTTTCCCCATTGAATTATCTTGACTCCATTGTCAAATAAATTGATCATAAACATATAGGCTTATTTCTGGACTCTTAACTCTAGGCCATGAATCCATATGTCTTGCCTTATGGCAGTTCCACACAATCACGATAACTGTACTTTTGCAATAAATTTTGAAATGGGAATTGTGGTGGCTCAATTTTGTTCTTTTTAAATATTGTTCTCTCGCTCTTCTGGGCCTCTTGCCTGCCTCCTATTTTAGGATCATTTTTGTGAACTTCTACAAAAAAGGCAGCTTATATTTTGTTTGGGATTACATTAAATCTGCAGATCAAATTGGAGAGTATTGCCTACTTAGCATTATTAAGTCTTCTAATTCATTAACATGGTTTGTCTTTCCATTTATTTGGGCCTTCTTCAATTTCTTCGGGTGATGTCTTAGTTTTAACTGTACAAGTCTTGAATTTATTTTTTTACATGTACTCCTAGATATTTTATTCTGTTTGGTACTATTGTTAAATTTTTTTTTAAATTTGCCTTAATTTGTCTTTCTGCCTTAAGTATAATAGCTATGACTTTTTTGTGTGTGTCTCTTATCAGGTTGAGGAATTTCCCTCCTATTTCTAGCTGAGTGTTTTTATCATGAAAGAGTGTTATATTTTTTCCCAGTGCCTTTTCTATGTCTATTGATATAATCATGTGATTATTTAAATCTTTATTTTATTAATGTGGAGTATTATGTTGATTGACCTTTCATATATTGACCCAAATTTGCATTCCTGGGATAAATCCCACTTGTAATCCTCTTTGTATGTTACTGAATCAGCTGCTATTATTTTCTTGATAATCTACAGACTATTGCTCTGTAGTTTGTTTTCTTGTGATGTGTTTGGCCTCACAGAATGAGTTATGAGTGTTCCCTCCTTTTCTGGTTTTTGGAAGAGTTTGTGAAGAATTTGTTAGTTCTTAATAGAATTAATCAGTGAAGCTATCTAATTCTGGACTTTGTGGGAAGCTTTTGGATTAGTAATTATATTTCCTTACTTGTTTTTGGTATGTTCAGATTTTATGAGGTTAGTAGTAATGTTTCTTGTTTTAGTAATTTGAGTGCTTTCTCTTTTTTTCTTAGTCAGTCTAGCTACTGATTTGTCAATTTTGTTAATCTTTTCAAAGAACCTACTTTGATTTCATTGACCTTATTGTTTTCTATTCTTATTTTTTTTCTGTTCTAACTTTGACTTTCTTTATTCTGCTTGCTTTGAGTTTTAATTTGCCTTTCTTTGTCTAGTTTCTTAAAACAAAAAGTTAGGTTATTGATTTGACATCTTTTTCAATGTAGGTGTCTATAAATTTCCTTTAAGCATTGATTTCACTGCATATCATCAATGTTGATGTTATGTTTTCATTTTCCTCTCAGTATTTTCTAATTTACCTTATAATTTCTTTTTTAACTCAGTTATTTTAATTTTCACATATTTGTGAATTACTAGAATTTCCTTCTGTTATGGATTTCTGACTTCATTCCATTGTGGTTGCTGAACTCACTTTGTATCATTTAAATATTTTTAAGCTTACTAATATTTGTTTTCTGTATATATATACCTATATACGTATCTTGGAGGATATTCCATGTGCACTGCAAACAAAGAATGTGTGTTCTGCTGTTGTCAGGTAGAGCGTTCTAGAGATTCTATAGATGTTTGGTCTAGTTGGTTTATGGTGTTGTTCAGATTTTCTATTTTCTTGCTGATTTTAAATTTTATATTATCCATTATTGAAAGTGGGCGTATTGAAGCCTCTACTACTGCTGAATTGTCTACTTCTTCCTTCAATTCTATAAGTTATTTCCTCCTTTATTTTTGAGCTCTATTGTTAGATACATGTATGTTTATAATCATTATATCTTCTTGATAGCTTGAACTTTTAATAGGGTAAAATGTCTTTCTTTGTCTCTAGTAACAAGTTTTTCTTAAAGTCCATTTTGTGTGATGTTGTTATAGCCACTCCAGATTCCTTTCAGTTATTGCTTACATGTCATATATTTTCCCATCATTTCACTCTGAGTATATTCATGCCTTTGGGTCTAAAGTAAGTCTCTTTTAGACAGTATGTAGGTGAATCATACTGTTTTTAATCCATTCTCTCAATATCTAATTTTTAGCTAGAGAGTTTACATTTATATTAGAGAATTTCATTTGACATAATTATTAAGATAGGGCTTATGCTTGTCATTTTCTTGTTTTCTATTTGTCTTGTCTTTTATTATTTATCTATTCCTCCATTACTGTCTGGTTTTGTGTAAATAGATATCTTGTTCTGTACTATTTTATCTACCTTGCTGCTTTTTAATTATGTATTTTCAAGTTATTTTCTTGGTGGTTGCCCTGGGGATTACCACTTACATCTTAATTTGTAACAATCTAGTTCAGATTAAAACCAATTTAATTTAAATAGCATATTAAAAACTGCTGCTATAGCTTAATTACTTCTCTCCTTTGTACTAATTTTGTCTCAAACTACAATTTCATACATGTTGTGCCCATCAATATACATCAATAATTATTGCTTTATGAAGTTATCTTTTAAGTCAGAAGGGTAAAGTAGTTAGAAACACAAAATATATTGTATTTCATATTTACATAGTTACCTTTACCAGTGTTTTTTATTTCTTCATGTTGAATTGAGTTAATATCTAGTGTTCTTTCACTTCAGCTTGAATTTCCTTTAGTATTTCTTGTAAGCCACATCTGCTAGGGACAAACTCTTACAGCTTTTATTTATAGCAATGAACTCAGTTATTTGTTGATCTATAAATTCTCAGGTTTTGTTCTTTTTCTTATTTTCTTCATGTTTATAGAATCATTTTACTGGATATGAAATTCTTGATTGACAGCTTTTCTTTTTCCCCTTCAGGAATGCATATGTTATCCCTCTGCCTTTCAGATTCCACGGTTTCTGATGATAAATCAGCAGCTAATTGTACTGATGATCCCTTACACATGATGAATCATTTCTTTCTTGCTGCTTTCAAGATTTTTTTCTTTGTCTTTGAATAATTTGATTGTAATGTGCCTTGGTATGAATCTAAATTTATCCTACCTGGAGTTTACTGAGCTTCTAGCATATGTAGATTAATTATTTTCATTAAACTTGGACAGTTTTCTGTCTATTTCTTCAAATATCCTTTCTATCCATTTCTTTTTTCTCATTTTTTTATCTGGAACTCCTGTTGTGTGTATGTTCCTATGCTTAGTGATGTTCATGAGTCTGGTCATTTTCCTTAATCAATTTTTCTTTTTGTTCTTCAGATAAGATAATATAACTTAATCTATATTCAGATTTGCTGGTGTTTTATTCTGCCTGCTCAGATCTGGTGTTGGACCCCTTATGAATTTTTATTTCAGTTATTGTCCTTTTAAACCCCAGAATTTCTATTTTTTTCTTTATAATTTCTAACTTTTTATTAGTATCCTGTATTTGGTGAGACATTGTTCTCATAGTTTTCTTTAGTTTTTTTAGATATGATTTCCTTTAGTTCTTTGAATATATTTAAAACACCTGACTTAAAGTCTTTGCCTAGTAAGTCCAACATCTGAGTTTCCTCAGGGATAGTTCTTATTGTTTGACTTCTGTTGTTGTTGCCATAATTTTTTGTTCCTTTGAATATCTTTTAACTTTTAGTTGAAAATTGGGCACTCTAAGTACTATAATGTGGCAACCCTAGAAAACAGATTTTTTTCCCCTCTCTTCAAGCCTTCTTGACATTGCTGTTTGTTAAAGTTGTTCCTATAGGTTTAGTGACATCTGAACTAACTCGGTAAAGTCTACATTATTTGTCATGTACAGCTATTGAAATCTCTGCTCAGTTAGCTCTGAAGTCAGCTAATGATAAAGATTTTCTTAAATGTACAGAACAATAAGGCTTCCAATCTTTGCCAATGGGCTCTGTATGTGTATTTAGGCCCATCTTCAACACTGAGCCAGGTGACTGACAATTATGCCTTGGTCTTTACTTCCTGCTTGTGCAGAACCTCAAGGTCAGCCAGAGATGTGTGGTTAGGGCCTTCTCAGGTTGTTCTTGAGCATGTGTACAGTCCTTTTCTGTACATGGACTTCTAGATTTCCAGGAATATATTGCAGTTTTACAAATTCCTATTGACATTTATTTCCCCTCTTTTTGGGCTAATTTTACAGTTTACTCCAACTGTAACCCACTTCCTCATGCAGTTATGAAGTTAAACAATTACCTGCAACTATTTTCAACAATCTTCCCCCGAGAAAAGGCTTTTTGTCCTAGACAAGCTCCGATTCAGGTCAAATGAAGAGAGCCTTGCAAATGTTGTCTTCAAAGAACCACCAGAAAGATCAAGGAATGGCTATACACTGGCAACAGGGCTTATTTGAAAAAAACTCTAACTCTGTTCTGCCCACTCCAATGGCTGCCATGCTACCAGTTTTCACTGTGATTGCAGGCTGTTGATTTTCAAAGCTCTCACAAAGCTGGAGAATGGAGGATGGGACTAGGGCAAATTAATACACCACAAGGCTATAGTTCTTATCAAGATTCAAGTGTTTTTCTTGAATAAATGATTCCTAAAATGCTGCAAGCCTTTGTGAGTTTTTCAGAGTTCTGAAAAAAATTGAGTCTGATCATTTTCACCAGTTTTCTGTGGAGGAGAGAATTTTCAGTGGTCCTCATTCTGTCATTTTTGCTGACATAACAGGTTTTTATATTTTACCATTTTTTCTTTTTTTGTCCTTTTATGGCCACACCCGCAGCATATGGAGGTTCCCAGGCTAGGGGTCTAATCGGAGCTGCAGCCGCCGTCCTACACCAGAGCCACAGCAATGCCAGATCCGAGCCACCTCTGCAACCTACACCACAGGTGACGGCAATGCCAGATCCTTAACCCACTGAGCGAGGCCAGGGATCAAACCTGCAACCTCATAGCTCCTAGTCAGATTCGTTTCCACTGTGCCATGATGGGAACTTCATATTTTAATATTTTAAGTTCTGGAATTTCTATTGGTCCTCTCAAATCTACTTGTTCTTGTTCCAATACTGCCTATTTTATTTAGTAATTTATTGTTTATTTTTTATTATACTATTATTTCCTTAGTTCCTTTCAGGATCATAAATGTACCGTTTTTTTAATTTTTTATTACAGTTGATTTACAATGTTCTGTCAATTTCTGCTACACAGAAAAGTGACTCAGTTTTATATATATATATATATATACATATACACACACACACATATATATATATTCTTCTTCTCACATTATCCTCCATCAATAAATACACTGTTTTTGAAACTCATCTTCAGATTACTCTATCTTTCAAATATTGAATGAATTCTTCTTTTGAGTATTTTGATGTCCTCTCTCTTAGCTGGATTTCTGATAATCATGTATTTTCTAATTGTGGCTAGGTGGCCTGTATAAGTTTTTAAAACTCTTCCTCTCATTCCCTTTTGCTTTTACCTTTCGCCTCTCTTGGATGCTCATGCTTATTTTTCTCTGTGACCTCCACCTGGCCTGAGGTCCAGAACCAGGTCTTGTGTTTTCTACTCAGTGTAAGCTTATGACAAATATATCCATTAAGGAGGGTTGGTCCAGGTGCAACTTGCCTCTTTGCTCCTCTCTTTCTTTCTTTCCTCTCCTATTCTTTCTCCATCTTTCTTTTCTGGCTTGGCATTTTTGCTTCAGCCTTGAACTTGTCACAGTGGGAGTGGTTTTGCTCTTTCTAGGATATAAATTCCTGGGTGCCTCTGCCTTATTCTAGACCTCATGCCCAGCAGACTAGTGCTTCTCGCCCTGCTGACAGCATTATCTTTCTGTTTAATTTTGGTCTGCAGATATTTATTTTGTTTTTGAGTATAGTATGTCTTATAAATTTATTATTTTTAATATTTTATCTGTTACTTCTATGTTTGAAATGTTGACAGAAAAAGAGTAAAACAGGATCTTATGTCATATTGACTGAAAGTTCTCTGAAAATTTTTTTCAGGTTTGTCCCCTATGTGAATAATTTTCTGCAGACTGTTTTACCCCATAGGATTTTAATTTTAGCACTGCTCTTTTCATTTGCATGAAATCTAATCTTGTTTCATCTTTTTGATCTTAAGATACTCCCTCTTAATAGACTACCGTTGCTGTTTTATAGAAGCTATTTCACCTTTTGCTTCTTTTTCCTCATCCCCTTCATCTTCGTCTTCATCTATTTCTCCTTTTCCTCCTCATTCTTGCTCCTTTTAAAAAAATTTTAGGTGAAAGGATTTTGCTTTAAATTATCTCCATAGATCTCTCCTTTACTGCAGTCATTCATATAGTATTCTTTGCCCCTGTTTTATAATAATTTTTTTAGTGGCTTCATGTTGCTTTGTTTTTCTGTTCCTTCAAACTTAAACAAGAAGAAATATTCCAGATTTGGTGTTTGTCAACAGTTTGGTTATTTGGATAACCCTTGGCTCCATTGCTGACCCTCTTGAATCTTAACATACATAGCTTCTTGACCAGTTTCTAATGTTAAGCAGGTTTTCAATTCACATGGCAATGCTGGGCAGAGAGGATTTTCTCTCTCCATTCCCTAATTCTTTTCTACTCTTAAGAGATATAACACATTAAAAACTACTTTTAAAAATTTTGGGAGTTCCCACTGTGGCTCAGCAGTAACGAACCCAACTAGTATCAATGAGGATATGGGTTCAATCCCTGACCTTGCTCAGTGCATTATGGATCTGGCACTTCCATGAGCTGTGGTGTAGGTTGAAGTGGCTCAAGTCCCACAATGCTGTAGATGTGGCGTAGGCCAGCAGCTGCAGCTCCAATTTGACCCCTAGCCTGGGAGCTTCCATTTGCTGCAGGTATGACCCTAAAAAGGAAAAAAAAATCTTTTACACATAGCTTCTAGTATTATTTTCCTTGCCTTAATCTGTAAACTTTACTTTTTGTACTGTGCCTACCCAAATAAAAAGTACCACCTCCATTTTTCCTTTATTTTTAATAATCATTTTCTAGATGTTGAAGTCTCAAATGACACATCAAGGAAAGTGAACAGAAGGATAGGAGTACAGCATATCAGTTGTCTTACAAAGTGGCATTCATTTAATCAAGGGATGATTGCTGAATGTTTTGATTGGTGTAGTTTTTATGTTTTTCAATCATGGGGCAGACAGATGGAGAAGAATATGTTATTCCCCCATTTACCTTTTAGATGGCATGTGTCGTTGGTTTTCAGCTGTACGGCACTGTTAGGTTCTCTGTTTTGTTTCTTATTATAGCACCATTGGGGGAGCTACAGTTTTGAAGTTATTAATCCCACATGCCTGAAATAATAATCACTGTCTTTGCTAATATTTGGGAGGTATTATAAGTTTTAGTCCTATTTTCTTTGGTATATTCATGAAAAATTTTAGAGAAATGCTGAGAGAAGCCAGATCAGACGTGAAGCCATTTTAAATGGAAATCGTATAGACAAATCCAAATTTCTAAGAACAAATTCTGGGTTCTCGGTGGTGGTGCTGGAGTTTTGTTTTGTTATAGATTTTTTAAGATTCTTACAATCATTGCACCCTCAAATGACAACTCTCTTTATGTACAGGACTCCCAAAAAAGTTCTTTGTGGGAAAACCTTAACTTTTTAGGAAGACTTCTGGAAGAGTAAATGTAGAAATCTAAAAAGAGAGTTCCAAATTTTTGGATAAATTTTAAAATTACAGGCTCCACCAAAACGGTGTTTAAACTCTTTCACTACTGGTAGACGTCAAAATCAGGAAAAGCAATCAGAATGGACTCTGGATAGAATGTTGGGCTAGGGCCCCAGACCCTGATATGCCAGGTATTTACTTATTCTTCTGTTGCTGGATCACTGTGGATTTGAGGAGTCATGAGGGAGGGACCAGAGAAGCAGATGAGGGAAGCAGATGGGGATCCACTCTTGGGGAATCAGAGTAGGGGCTATTTGTCAATATGGAAGTACATCAATACATTAACAGCTGTCATGCTGGTAGTGGTACATACAAGCTGAACATAAGCCCCAAGCCCTGGATTTTTAGCACTACGTAGACAAGGACCACACTCCATTATTACCCTATCCCCAGAACCTATCTCGGTACCTGTCTCATGATAAGGGCACAATACATGTGGAATAAATGAATAAATGGGGTATAAATAAATATACACACAAAAATATGCCTCACCAAAAAGAAAGGGTATAATGACAATAGGAGACATTTTCCTATCAATAAAACAGGATTATGATGCTTGCCCTTTTTTTTATTTCATAGAGAGAACTCTAAAGATGCACTTAAGAAAAACAATTCATTTTAAAATCCATAGGAAAAAACACCTGCTGAATAAATTCGGGGGGGGGGGTGTTGACACCCTGCCCGCTACCCATGGAAGCCAGTACATTCAAGAACACCAATGACTGATGATATCATGGTAAAGCTGCAGTTGCTTATTTATTTTACAGCCAGAGTTAATAAGCGGAGCAGTAGTCTGAAAATTACCATTCATTTTCTTCTGGAAAATATTTTCAGTGCCTCTTCGATGAACTGGAGAGTGAACCAAAGGCAGGCAAATATTCCTTTTAGGTGTTGCCTAGTTTATATCCAGTCCTCCATCACTGTTTACTCTCCACCCCCACTCCATACAAAAAAAAAAAACAATTCATACACGACTTTGGGCAGCCCTCTCCAAGGCCCAAGCGAACACACCACCAAAGGAAATTCTGTGAACGGCTGCACATTGGCTTTGGAGAATCTGCTTGTGAATGCTCCTCTTCAGCGTCCCCTATTCGCCTACAGTCTTCCTGGCCCATATGAGCAATCATAGCACTTCATTGTCCAGTACTATCATTACAATATTGTTATCATCTGAGCTGGAGTCTGACACTTTCTCTAAGACCTTTCAAATAACCCCTTTACTAGGCTTCAGTACCAAACCATTCAGGGCAAATCTCTGCTTTGTGCTTGTCAGCCTTAATAGACTGGATGTCACTTGAGCCTGTAAAAAGTGCCTGCTCCTCAGCTGTCAGTCAGTCCTGGTGGTGTCAGCCGAGAGCATGGCTGGAGCTGGCTGGATTAGAGGGTAGTTACCATAGCTGTCAGATTACTGACAGCCTGACACCCACACTCCCAACTTCCTCTTACTGTATTTGGTTTCTACTGAGCATACTGGACCTTTCTTAAGGTGGATCCCTCTGTTGGAAAGAGATCATCATCTTCAGAAGTTGGGCTCTTTTCTCCCCTGTTGTGATTTGTAGAAAGCGCCTTACTTTGAGCAGCTTTTTTTATTTCAGTGAATATTTTTAACCCCATTTCAACAAAAAGAGTAACCTCTCTATACTTTCCAAGTTTATGAAAAGTCTGTGTGTATGTGTTTGTTTCAATTTCAGCATCCTAATTATTCGAGGATATATAACTCTCACTTGAAATGTTTTCTCTTACCTCTTCCTTATCTATAGCATTTTAATCAAACTCTTTGATTATCTTTACTCTGGCCTTGTGCATTAGATAGGAAACTCGGTTTGGGGGGGTGGAGAAGGGGGGTGGAGAGAGAGAATGTGTGTGCTGGAGAGGGTGTGGGTGTATACAGAACTGTTGACTTATCTATGAACGCTTGTGATAGATATTCATACCTAATGAAAGGCAGCCAGCTTAAAGCCAAGGCAGGAAGAAGAAATTGGCAACTCTCCAAACCATGCCTTCATTAATATTCACCTTCAATACAGCCAATTAGTGAATGAAGTTTGTCTCTCTCCTTCCCTTTCTCCTTCTATTCCTCATTCACTCATTTTCTTTCTCCCTCCTCACCCCCGCCCCTCATTTGTCCTTTACTCCTTCCACATTTGTTAGGCGTTTACTGTCTTGCTGTCCCCAAGCTGGACACCAGGCAAAGAGAAACAAATGTGCTTACACCTTTATCACGAGTTCACAGCTGCCTGCTCACATTCCTCAGGTATGTTTAAGTTTCACAGGCTTTTATTTCTGACCAGGGAGCTGAGCTTAATTAACACTTTCATTTACTTAGGCAATAATCAAGGCTGATTTGCTTTTATTAAACTAGTCTTTGGGACCAGAAGTGCAAGTTTTGCACAATCTTAAATTTGCTTACTATCTAACATGCTGCAGAATTGAACTTAAGTCTGCATTCTGAGCACAGCTTTTAGCACACACAGGTACATGTGAGTTTGCTGTTGTGTGGTTATGGGGAAGATAAGGCACCAGGCTTCAGAAAACCTACTTGGACCATGGGAAAATCACTTCATTGTGTTCAAACTATTATGCTTTCTCTAAGTTAGGAATAATGATACTTATCTTCCAACCCCATAGGTTAGATCTATTGCTCAAATGTGTCTGTCTGTCTGTCTGTCTCTCTCTCTATATATATACACCACACACACACACTATACACACACACACACACACACACACACACACACGTACTTTCCAAACTGCAAGGTACCCCAAGTACAAATTGTACTAATAATATTACTCTATATGGTTATACTTGAGATTTGCACTAGCTTATTCGGGTCATTTGCTATTTTGCTTATTCTTTTCTTGGCCACACATATTTTGTTTTTATTTTTGTGTATAATTATAGGACTGAAGAAAATGCTCCTCAGTTAAAATAACTGACTGCATATTGATTGAACTCACACTCAAATCAGGAGGCTTTAGTGTCCTCCCTGGTCCTTACTATATTTTAAAACTGTTGTGGCTTTTTAAGATCATTGCTGTTTTTTAATGAGCCTGACAAAATGGTATCTACCTCAATTGCTAGGAAAATTTGTATTCCTTATAATTCAGAAACTTGACAGAATAAAGTTCAAACCCAGACTGAAAAAGTAGTAAACATATTAGAAAAAGCAGGGGGTGGGAAAGAAGGCACAAGAACTTTATGTTTTCAGTGCCAAAACCAAAGACATATTTTTTCCAGTACTTCCTCACTATTCCAAAACCGAAAATTTTTTAAATAAAAAGACTCTTATATTTCACCCAATTAAATGTTGGAAAACAGCCTTTCAATATTTACAAGCATCCAGAAGTTTTAAATTCAACCAACTCTCCCACATTCTCGCTTTGCTCTAACACACATTCTTTATTCTCTGAGCTGTTGAGGTTGTCTATTCTGTGCCACAATAACCGTGGGTTCAATTATTCAACTAATTTAGTGGAAAATATTACTTCTAACAAATAATAAGTGGGTTGTGAAAATGTTTCGTTTGCAAATGAAGTGTCCTGGCTACATTTTTGCTCAACTTCCTGGGCAAGGATTCCACTTTATGTCAGCAATTTAAATGCTTTTTAAATATCAGTTCCTTCCTGAGCCCCACTCATGAATGAAATCTTGCAGGTTGTGAGGTGACTGTCATAGGTAGGGGATTCATCGCTGGTCCCAGGGCTGAAAAAGATAACTGACTAATGGAGAAACAGAACCTCTGGCTTGGCTTGGCACCATAATTAGCTGAGGTAACAGGTTGGCCACCTTTTGGTAAAAACCTCCATCTTATTTTTAACCATAATGTAGTAAGGGTGTTCTTCATACCTCCTTTTCATGCTTTACTAAATTCCAAGGTGTGAACTTCTCAAGACCATACCTGTGGGAAATACAGGCACTATAAGCCTTGTGTTTTCTACGATAGACTTTGATGCAGGCAGATATTCCTGAGTTCATGCCCAGACTCCATCATTTACTACCCACGTGACCTTGAACCTCAGTTTCCTCATCTATCAAAGAGAGAATTATAAGATTTAAAATAGGTTAAATAGGATAATTTGTATAAACTTGGCTTAGAACCCAGCACAGAGTAAGTAAGGTTATTATTCTTCTCTTCCTCCTCATCATCATTACTGATATTTGTAGTCTTGTCCTGACATAGGCTCTGAGTTCCCTGAGGCTTTGTGTAAAGTTGAAGAAACCTTTAAGATGTTAGTTGTCTCACTAGCTAACCCTAGGCAATAGTACAGTCCTATTCATTCATTCATGCATTCATGTGTTCATTCATTTATCCTTGCATTTATTTATTGATTCATTCATTTAATAAATAGTCAAGATCTGCTATGTGCCAGGTACTAGGCTGGATGAAGACTTACAAAGATGAATGTTACTTGCCCTTCAGGGATTCCTGGTCCAGTGGAGTAGATGGATATGATACATTCATAGGGATGTAATTAGAGCTAAAATAGAAATCTGAAAATGTGATGCTAGAAGCACTTAGGCCACAGCATTTTCTTTTGCTAGAAGTATCAGAAAAGGTTTCCTAGAAATGGAACCTTTGAGGTGAGTCTGAGAAGTACTCAAGTGGGCAGAACAAGGAAGATCATTCTACGCAGATTTGGAGACATAACTAGGCTTGTGGCCAGGGTGAGGGGCAGTGGAGAGATGGCAGGCTGCAGTGCTGTGGGGGAAAGTGACAGGCAGGTCCAGAAAGGCGGGCTTGGGTCTACTCAATAGAGCCCGCTCCGCCAGGCTTCCCTCAAAATTTAGGAACCCACTGAAAGTTTTGAGCAAGGGAATGACAGGATCAGATCTGCCTTCTAGAAAGATCATCCTGAATGCAGGTGAAGGGTGTATTTGCAACAAGAATTATCCCAGCAGGGAGCTAGCAAAGACCAGATACAGAGAGAATGGAGTAGAGGGAATGACTCCAGAGACATGATGGGAGAGGATACAGCCAGGCTTCCTGAGAGCCAGGCTTTTCAGAGCTAAGGGGAGTAGAGGTCCACAGTGCTTTCACGGCTCTGACTCAGGTGACTCAAATGGAGTGTGGAGTCTCCACTAAGATGGCAAATACAACAGAGGACCATTTTAGAGGGAGAACCTAGGGTGGGAAGGGATGGGGTATGGAATAGATGAGTTTATAGTTTGGGGCAAGTTCAATATGAGATACCCAGAGGGTGTTCAGTGACTAGATTCGATAAACATGTGAAGCCTACATCTGAGCTTTGAAGGGAAATCTTGGCATCTTTAGAGTGAGCTTGGTCATTAAAGCTCTGGGTGTAGATGAGGTTGCCTAGGAGAGGGCAACTGAAGAGGGCATGCAGAAGATAAAGACGGGGGGTTGAACTCCTTGACTGGGGGTTGAATTCCTTGAGATTCCAGGGTTAGGGACAATACAAGGAAGAATGAGTTGGGGAAGAAGAGAGAGAGTTCTAGAGAAGCTGGATGGGGGTTGAGAGGGTGGGTACTGAAAGATAATGGTGGAGGGGAGTAGCAACACTTATTTCTGGGAGAAGTTTGGGAAGGTCTTTTGGAGTAAGACGACCAGCAACCCCAGTGAGAGAAAGTTCTGTGACTTCTGAGGGACAACAGGATGCTAGGAAAAGGGGTCAGAGAACAGAGAGGGCTGTTACGAGCTTCTGGGAATGGAGTGAGAAGAACTAGCCGAGGGTGAGGGTTGGAGGATTATGAGGTTATCAGATTTCTGCTTTAGGGTTAAAGTCACACCTTTCGTAGAGTGCTTTATTTTTCTTACCACATCCTTGATTGTGGCTTGTAAATCTTTAGACCTGTTAGACACTCAGTTCAAAAATATGTAATGAACTGAAAGAATTAGCATTTGTCATCTCTGAGAATCCCAGGTGGCTCCAAAAAGTCCATATTTCCAGCTTCAGTTCCATATTTCTGTTCTGAAATCTCTCCTTTCAAACTGATTGCATCACTGCCTCCTGGAAAACCCGACAGGTATGATACTCCCCTCGCCTAACCCTGCTTTCTTCCTCGCAGCAGGCAGGAGTGACGAGCTGCCTGAAAACGGCAGCTGAGGCACCCAGAGACCCGGTGTCTTTGAACAGCGTCTAGCACTTCCTTCTCCAAACTGCTCCAGCGCCTGCCTGGGCTGAGCAGCAAGACAGAGACATCTGTGATATCTGATGACAATCATCTCTGATTAGACTGTCACTACATAGCACCGGCGAAGCAGGGCCACAGCTAATTAGCTATGTGAGGCCAGCACTCTGTTTACTGGAACTACTAACAAGTTGCAGCTTTTCTAACACAGAAGAGCCACCACACAAATGCCAGCCAGGAAACCTTCACTCCAACAGTTTAGGGACAGAGATGCAAATTCCTTACTATTCTAAAACCACGAAACGCCAATGTCTCTGTGCTGAGAGCCACTTTTAGTCCATGTTCCCATCTTCTGTAAGCTGTCACTTCAAGAGATAGGAGTAGAATATGTTGCTTTATAGAATCTGATATTCTAAGTGAGGTCGTACTTTTAAATGAACATATCTTTCTTTTTTCAGCAGCTCCTGGGCTATGCCAGAGAATTGGCTGAGAAATGTAGCTAAGATTGGCCTTATCTGAGCTAAAAGGACAAAGGAGCAGGCAAAATCTAAAAGTTTAGTAGTATTAAGGACAGAGCTCTGTCTCATCTATTGGTGTGTGATAGATTTGATCTATTCATAAGCATACTGTATTTAAGGACTGATTCCCATTTTTTTCTATAAAACTGGTAGTGCTAGAATTATTTTCAAAATACTTTTCTGAGCTTTCTTCAACCTAAGGGAAAATTTGCATCTAAGTTCTCATTCAAACGTAGAAGAGTTTCTCTAATAGCATTAAATGATATGCCATTTTGTAGCTTTCATTTCCTTTAGAAACAAATGTATCTAAACTATGACAAGTGAATTGGAAACAAGGGGGTACCAATATGTCTCTAATTATACTATTATTTCAGCATGATTTCAAAATATGTTTTTACCTTGCATAAAAATTAGAAAACTTGAGAAAACTGGAATTGTTTTGCAAAGTAAACGAAAATTGGCAATATCATTTTTTGGATTACGTCTGTCAGAAGCCCAAACCCCTACAAACGGACCAATTTTTTTCATATGGCAAATCTACCACTTACTCAGAACAGTCCCCAGTTTTAGGGCAAAATAAGATGGGTGTTTTGCTGATTTACTGCTCTCCTTCTCTTAGTCAAAACTAGCTAGTTCAGGGACTTTCAAAAATAGAACTTCAGAGTGGTTCTAAAAACCTGCACATTGTTATATAAGTGGATGACTTTTCACAGCCTCTACCACTTGAAACTGATAAATATTTTTATTCATTTTCCAGTGAAAACTATGGATTATGTATCATGAAAATAAGAAGTTCCTATCACCATAGTATCAAATGCAGTCTATTGGGAATAATTTTTTTTTTAATAAAGTCTATTTATTAATGGATGTGGTATTTCATTTTGGTGGTGTTTAAAATTAATTCATTTACATTTCTCATCAAAAGCAAAATTCAGAATGTGTTTAAGTAAATCTCCATATTTAAAAATTCAAAGAGTGTCTTAGGCATGCTCATTCATTTTGTTTATGTCCATAATTTAAAATAAGCAACTTTTTCTCTTAATGAAAGTGTTTGGATTTTTTTTTAAACTTTAAACAAAATTCTCTCTCCAGGTGGAAAGTTGATTACCAATCTTTGGTCTGGAGGTAAATTTTACAGCTGTTTTTAAACCCATGAAAGTGGGTCTTATATTAGAAGTGCTGACACAACCTTATCCACAATGTATCGACATGGGCTATACCGCTGTAATAAGCAGTTATTATGTATGTGTAAAAATAATGAGAGGCCGTGTCTGAAGAGAGTTAATGTAAAATGCTAAGCAATTATAGTTTGTTACACAGTATAGGTTAATATTCCTTCATATAGCTGCACTTTTTTCTTCTTTTGTCCTCCAGAACTCCTAATGAAAATTTTGAGACCTGACTGTAATGATAAGCAGCCATTCACACGTCCTTTGTGTCAAGGCTGTTGCATTAATGCTTCCCTTCATATAACATTTTGCATAGCCTAAAGCATCTATTAAAATCCTTTGTAAAATTCATGAAACAAAAGTGGTGGGTTGAGTCTAGGGGGAGAGAAAGTAAGCTGCTTATTAGCAAAAAGTCAAAAACACAGGGCCAATTACAGATCCGAACAAGCAGGGCTAAGGACCAGCGCGGGGAGTAATTCTTTCTTCAGCCCAATGGGCTCAAGCGAGGGGCAGGTTGGGTGAAAATATAGCAACAGTCGGAGCAGTAATTAAACGGAGATGTTTGCAGTTAGAAACAGCTCTATAACAACAGAAGGAAATGCTCAACTGACACCATTGTCTGGCCTCACAAAGATGCTAAATTGGAAGGATTTAGGGTTGCTCCCTAAAGAAGAAACTGGGGGTAGTGAAGAGGAGCAGTGGCTCAGGAGATATGTAAAGAATCTGTTTGGTATTTCAAATGTTATAAATTAGATTTTTTAAAAAGAGAGAAAGAGCCTACCGACCCAGTAACATAAAACTGAATAAACCACAATAAGATTGCCCTTTTTCTGTTATAAACTTGGCATTAAGCCTGTCATGTTCAATGACAGCCTACTAGGCCTCATGCTTTACCCTTTGGAATTTGAAAGATTGGCAGGTGTCATGATTTCCTTAACATAAAAGACCTTGCAGATAATGTTCACCATGCACATTTATACTTCCATAACTCCACTTTCTGCATTTCAGAATCATCGGGTGAGCCTTCCACGCAGGCTGGTGGTGCGGGAACTGCCCAGAAGTATATCTGGCCCGAGGACAATGTTTGCTGCCAAAGGAGCTTGTGGTCGAGGCCGTACTTTTATGATTTGCCTTAGCAGTCTAAACATGCCCCATTTACAATAATGAGCTGCTTTGTAGAAAGCGGCTCTCTGAGAGTATTGTTACTTTTCTTTGCAATGTTGAATGCAACCAGAATGGCTCTAGTCTGACTTAAGGCTAGAAACAGGGTCGCATTTAAACAATAATCCCCTCTCTTTGCAACTGCCCACCCTAGCCAGATACTTCCAATAACTCCAAGAAGGAAAAAAAAATCACCATCGAGGGAAAAACAAAACCCCTATTGAAGACTAAGAGTTTCATTTCAACTGGCAACACTAATGGCACCTGTTTGCTGCCACTCAATGTCACTTTAAAATAAACAAATGAGTCTTTTCAGAGGAATCAGTGGCCAAAGAGGGAAAATAAGCAGTTGGCTGGATACTATTTGACAATATAGTTTCACATAAGAAATTCAATAAATCTATCCCCGCATATTTTAAACTTTTTATTGTAGAAAAATCTGAATATACAAAAGGAGCCAGATAATATAATAGCTCCCATGTACTTATCACCCTGCATCAACAAATATCATCTCTTGCTCACAACCAGTCTGGTTTAATTTACACTCCCTCTCACTCCCCACCTTGCACTGTTTGGAAGCAAATCCTAGGTATCATTTCATGTTTACACCTATAAACATTTCAAGAGATATCTCTGAAAAATAAGAATTCTTTTGCATGTTCTTAACAGATTAAGGAAATATATTGAACTTTGTACCCTTTAATTTTTTGGTGGGCATTTTCCCCTATGAGTTGCATTTCTCAAAATAATATTAATCTTCTACATGTTGAAAGCGCAAAGGAAAACTCAGGAGCATTGCTAGTCTCTGGTTTGTTTCAGAGGAAGGTTTTTCTCACTTATTTCAGGGATTTAGGTAGCAGAACTTTTCTTCTGTGAGCCATTATTGTCTTTTTGTAAACGATGCTTTTGGCATTCAAAGATAATTACATATTTCAAGATATCTACTTTTGCAGAAATCAGTTTCCCAAGAAGTCTGACTCAAAAGTATGCACTGACCACTTACCAGACGCCAGGATCTGTGTTAGGAATAAGAATTAAAAAACGACCAGGCAAGGAATGCAAGACACAAAAAAATTGATTCATCCCTCTCTCACTGACCTCCAAACTTTGTTGGGCATCTTATGGGATTACACTCTTCAACTACATTTTATATTGGTAAATGTTGCTATATAAGGAAGTTTATTTGGTAAGAATGACAAAAAGTTGCCCTTTCCAACCCTTATATCACTGTCGTTTCCTTATTTGCCCCCAAAGATAAATCTGCTACTTTTATGTAAACCTGGATGCACTACTCATTATAGAGAGGCGTACAGAAGTCAGGAAAACAGAAAAACTCACTTACGAATAGACTGTGAACAGACAAAAGTTAACTACTGTATTTTTAAAAACTTCTACAAAGATTCCTTTTTTAATTAAATAAAAACATTTTTCATCCTTAGTTTCTTATATTTATATTCTCAATAATTAGCCCCCTCAAAAAACTCCAACAATTTTTCAGTGGCAACATTTTCTCTCCGAATTTCCTTAGAAAACCAAAGGGGGTAGACTTGGTTATTTGACTTGGCAAGACGATATAATCTTTATGGGGGTGTAAGATATTTTTCCTTTTAAAAAGTTTTGTTGTAATGTACACAAGAACATCTGTAACACAAAATTTGAATTATAAACCACAATATTAAAATAACTACCCAAATCAAAACTTACACCACCATTGAAGCCTTTGACACCTATGTGTTTCTTTCTACCCCACCTCCTGAGGGAACGTCTATCTGGAACCTGGTATTTATACCATTGCATGGATCTTTAAACGTGCACCTTTGTTATGTAAGCATGTATCACTACAATTGTTTCCTTTTACTTATGGGGGGGCTTTACACAATACTATATGTAGTCTTTTGAAACTCTTTTCTCATTCAGTATTTTATCTCAAAAATTCATTCAAAAGGAGTTCCCGTTGTGGCTCAGTGGTTAACGAATCCGACTAGGAACCATGAGGTTGCGGGTTTGATCCCTGGCCTTGCTCAGTGGGTTAAGGATCTGGCATTGCCGTGAGCTGTTGTGTAGGTCGCAAACGCGGCTTGGATCCCGCGTTGCTGTGGCTGTGGCAAAGGCCGGCAGCTACAGCTCCTGTTAGACCCCTAGCCTGGGAACCTCCATATGCCATGGGTGCAGCCCTAGATAAGACAAAAAAAAAAAAAAAAATCATTCATAATATGTCTGCCTGAATGCCATTCCTATTCCCCTACAAGATAACACTCCATTGTGTAAATATAACACAGTTATTTATCCATTCTCCCGTCAATGGATACCAATGGTTTCAAGTGTTTTTATTCATTTGTTTGCTATTATTACAGATAATCCTGCCAGGAGTATTCCTGTCTTTGTCTCCTGGTGCACATATGTAGCAATTTCTCCAACACTGATTTTTTTTTTTTTCCTTCTAAAATCCCAAGAATGGCAGTGGTGGAATGTACTACTTTGGCTAGAAAAGAGCTATTAAATTCCACTAATTAAATTAATTTCAAGTTTTATATATATCTATATAGATATATAGATAGGTATCAAATTACAGCTTTATGTAAGTAGGACAATGGGAAGATGATTCCATAGCAGGAAGATTTTGCATAGACTGAATTACAAAGCCTTTGAACCAAGGTAGATATGTCCGAAGTTTCCGAACTGCAGGACCCAAAAACCTGTTCAAGGCAACCATGCTAGTAGTGGCTGAGTTCCATTTGCTAAAAGTGCCTGGGCTAACAGGCAGAGAGCATTAGAGAAAGCAAAGTCATTTCAAGCCAAACGAATGTGGGAACTTCATTTAGGTTACTTTTTTCCCCCCAGAGAACATCATAAACAAAACAAACCTAAAGGAAAAAAAAAACCTACATGTCTTCTATCTCTGGAATATTAAATGAAAAAGCACGTTTGATGAAATACCTCAGAATTTTCTAAACTATTATCTCCCTATAGTTTCACTAACATGTTAACCTACTTAGAGCAATTAGTGCTTCATTAGTAAGGCTAACTAACTGTTGCCGGGCCCTGTAATGATTTGCCAGGCTTTCCAGATACAAGTGCATAATCAATGTTTTCCAATTACTTCTATAGTGCAACCACTATTTCAAATAAACTAGATAATAATACAAACCCATTACTGGAGCTGCAGTAGCAGAGGCATTTAATTGCAAGGCAGTTCTTCTCAGCTTTTAAAATTTTTCACACTAATGAAGTGTCATACAAAAAAGTTGTATTGATTTTTCCACCACATGGCTTCAACCACAAATATGTAATTATCCCTTTTATATCTAGCTAGGGGATTAAAATAATCTATAGTATATAGCCTTTACTTATCCCTGATGGGTTTAGTAGTACTTTTACCCTTTTCAAAATATGCAGCCCTTTGATGAATGAACTTTAGGCAAAATGTTGCTTTATCTGTTTCAAATCTTTGCTTTTTAAAGTCAGTTCGTGTGCAGGCATTAAAGTCTGAAATCTCGAGCTTCTAAAACCTCCTAAAGAACATTTCTGATGTAACTGCATTTGCTGAGAGCATCACAGATATTTTTATTTTTCTCCATTCCCCACATAGGTATTTTTCTCCACTAATCAACGAGAGTGTACAGTATTACACCTTAGCAGTACCCATATTCGTATTTCACTATAGTTACATTTTTATTCATAGCTCACATTTTATTAACCTTGCTATATTTTTACACAACTAAAGTGGTCCTGGCATTAATTGGAGCCAATTCTTTCCCAGGTCTTCAGAGAAAAAAGTAAGAATAATTCATTGACATTAAATTTCTTATTTTCTCATTAGAGTTTGGTCAATAAATGGGTGAAAAAAAGTATTTTCTTCACAAAAAGGAAAGTCATTATAAGTATAAAATGAATTTTTCAGAGATTGAGAATTAACACTGGGAGCATAGGGCTTTTTAAAAATTAGCCTGTCTTTCTTGATCTTTTTATACATAAATCGGTCCCTTTTAACATTTTTCCTGAGAATTCTTTTGGTTACACTTTAACATTATTTCAATTACGGTCAGTGTAAAAACACATTCAAAAGGGTAAAAAAACGCAGCTTAAATGTCGGCAAGGCCTTGTTCTTAACATTCATATGTCAAAAACTGTACCTCCCTATAGTTTCAGTAACATGTTAACCTACTTACCACCCTGAGTTTTCCCAGATGCAAGGATTTTGAGATTTCCTGCCTTTCTGTATTTTGTGGTTTAAGGAAATATTCACAGTCAAATTAATACACTGTATTTCGGAGTTGGAAAATTCTGTCAAGGTGACTGTGGATGTTTAAAAAATAAATGTTATATAAGTCAACACTGGAATATCTTGAAGCAAAAATTGGAGATATAAACTTAATTTTTATGTGACATTTTAAACCTAGGTATTTCATGTTAACTTTAAAATTTTTTCAAGCAGAGCATTTATGGACAAAGAATTGTCTAAAGAGAACTACTTCATAATGAGAAGAGCTGGCTAAAAATAAAAATATCCAAAGTTACTATATATATGTAGATTTCCATATCTACTATAGTATCTATAATTTGTTTTTTAAACAACCCACCATTTAATGAAAAATACCTTTTTATTTGTCAATCTTACATCTTATGCTTCACTACTAAATTGTGAGAGGAGCAAAATGTTAACAAACCTATTTTTTTAAGAAGTGAAACTAATGAATTTAAAGGCTAGTTACATATACTATTTGAATCTAACGTCTATTCAAAATATCCTTCATGGTAAAGACAGCTGCAGATAAAGGATAAAAGGTAAATGAAAAAAATGATAAAGTAGGGCAGCTTGGTTATTAAGGAGAGCTGCAGTTTATTTTTAAATTAATTCACACACAAAACGTTTTAATATTGATTCCTAAAAAAACATGCCCTTGAGATTTATTTCACACGATTGTTCCTATATGTAGGATTAGTTTCCTTGGCCTTCTGTGGTTTGCTTTTCTTATATTTTAAAACATTGATCTAATTGTCTTTAGGGATTCCGAGGAGCAGTGGTCATGCCCATGCTAAAACTGGCTAGGAGGTGAGATACTCCTCTTAATGTAACAGACAATATTCTTCAGCTCTTACTTCCACATGCTATATACACCGTATGAGCAGCCCTATGCAGTGGTAAAGCATAAGTAAGAAATATGATTATATTAAAAACAGATTATCATCAAGAATTGTGAGAAAGATAAAGAGTGAATTTTCTATCAAGAGAGAAAAAGGAGATGGGCTCTACACTATGGATTTCAGCTCCCAGGTCCACATGTGACTGGTTGTGGTGTGTGTTTCCAAGGTACTAAACGCCATTACCTTGACCGTCAACATGAAGCGATCACAGTCATATTTATTGATGAAACTCTCAGCCCCCATCCAGTCGTACTGAGTGTGCATCATACAGCTGTCAGCAGAGCCGGGGCACTACGACGCTGAGCACTTGTGACATTTCCCTCTCATAATTTATGAAAACAAAGGAACTTGAAGTTTGTAGGACACCAGAGTAATTTAAAATAGTCTCCATGAAGGCTATATTGTGGTCCGTTAAATAAGCACTTTTCTGGCTTATGGTTTTTAGGAGAATCCATTGCAAACCAAATTAGAACCATAAACACGGTAGTTATTTCAAGGATACTAATCCTCATGTAAGGGTTACAAAACTGACAAGCTATTTGGGAACGTACTTAATTACTATAATACTAGAGCATAATTCTCTTCATGACGTGTGATGGTCTCACCTATACCTGATTTCACAGGCATTTTATAAGTTTAAGACCCTAAAAAGCCACTTAATTATTTTACAACTTCAAGGTAATATTTTGCAACTTTGACATTGTTTGGTTGCTAGAAAATGCAGTATTCTTTCAAACTAAAAACATTAAGCAAAAAGATTTGAGTCTCTAGTGCCAACTTATATTAGATTTGATTGAACTAGTGAGTCAGTAATGACCCTGAACTGTAATTTAGTCTGAAGATTCCTCAATAAGGATGAATTACTCCTGGCTGATAAGCAGCAAATTGTACAAGATGTATTTTTCACATACATATATATTTAGGTAGAGAAAGCAAGATATGTGACATAATGCAAATACATGCATCTCAGAAATGAGTGACCTGTGTGCTTAGGTTGTTAAAGTATGGACTTAACCTAGAAAAGATCTTACAGGAACACTAATCAATTTTTTGGGTTTTTTTGGGGGGGGATTGTTTTGGTTTTGTTTTGTCATGGGATATAGAAGAGGAGGGGAATGAAGACGGGAGAGAAAACATCACTAGACATAAGTGAGAAAGAGGTATTATTTTCATATCCCCATTCAATTCTGTCTAAGATACCTGTGGACCTACCTATGAAATAGAGTGTAGACTGTAACCATACAATGACAAAGTCAAATCAAACAGGAATATACCATTCATATACACATGAAACTATTTCATTCCTAAAATTAATTTCATCTTAGTACCGTCTTACGGCATCTGTTCCAAACAGGAAGTGATTTATATTTCCATTTTACCACAATGAAGCTAAGGTAGAAAAGCAGCAAACTTTCTAAAAAATTACTCAAACACAGATTTCCTAAAAATGACTTGAAGTAATTAATGGCATGTGTACAGTTGACCCTTGAACAACCTGGGTTTGAACTGAGAGGTTCCACTTATACATAGATTTTTTTCAATAAATACGGACCACAGTATTACATGATCCTTGGATACTGAGCCTCAGAGAGGAGGGAAGACTGTAATGTTGTTCACAATTTTTCCCGGGGTGGTGGGGAGCAGGTAAGGGGGTGGTTCTGGCACCGCTAACGCAACTCCCACATTGTTCAAGAATAAACTGTATTGATTATATTTACGGTTAGGATACCTTAATCGCAGAAAGGCCTGAAGACCTATGCAAGCAGAAAGGCTGGAAGAAAAGATTGTCCTGCATTATATGTATGAAAACTGGCACTAGGATATTAACTTGATGGAAACAGGTCTTCCTACTTTCTGACGAGTAGCCCCGAAAACACCGTGACGACTCCTCTTAGAGTGCAAGGCCCAGAATCACCTCTCCTCTCTCATGCTGGCATCCCCGATAGGAAGGCAGTCCTGATGACCCTACACTCTAAGCCCAAGGTCACATTTTTTATACCCTCCCCCCAACTCCCCACCTGGATGAAGGTGCAGTGATGTAAAAGTGCCTTTGGACCTGGGTGTAAGCAACTCTGGTCCTCGCATCTGAGACACAGCTCCGTCAGAGCACCAGTCCCTTTGTGACTCTTCGTAAACTCCAACTGCTGAAAGTCAGTGTTTAGGGGAACTACCTCTTGTAGATAAAACTGAGAATAAGAATAATTTAAAGCAGGGGCATTTTTGACCTGGAAGCCACGGACCTCTGGAACTGGTCTCTTTTTCATTTGCAAACAAGATTTATGTCAGCTTCCTTATCTGTAAAATGAGCCTCACAGTACTTTGTTAAGTACTGGCCAGGGTGGTTGGTACATAGCTCTAAATAAATAGTAGCTACTGCTATTATTGTTGTTATTGTTCAATGCACAAAATATTAATGCTGCTATAAGTGTGTGTTTGTTTCTCTCCGTATGAGTTAGCATATATGCATGTACATATACATATGTGTGTGCATGGTTATGTATATGTGCATATATGCAACTATCACATTTTCTTCTGTATCCAAAATGTGTGTGCCTATTATCCAAAGAAAGGTAAGGAGAGAAACGGGTTTAAAAATTGATGAGAAAGAGAAGGAAGGAGGAAGAGAGGAAAGAAGAAGAAAAAAAGAGAAAAAATGTAAAAAGTCTTGGCACCTGACCCTCCTCCATGAAGCAGGCATCCTTTCAACCCTTCCCCTTCACCCCCTCCAACTGTGGCACCAGTACAATACGTTGGTGCGATCCCATCCAATTTATGCTGTCAGTTCAGTTTTCAGTTCCCCTCCCCCTTATTTGTATCTCCCAGAGAAGAAGCCAGAGGAGCAATGCTGCAGGGGGGTTGAGATGAAGCCTGTCAGACAGCATCAGAGCTGAAAATTACAGCTGATTAAAGGAATAAAAAACCTCCAGGATCATTTGGTATTCTCAAAATTGACAAGTTAAGGTGCTACCCCTTTAAATATCTGCTTGGTCTCTCAGATGGAGCTTTTTTCCTAGAACCCTGTTTATAACCCTGAGAAACAGAAAGGAGTGAACTCACAACCTTTTACGAAGCTTTAAAAGCTTTGTTTTCCCTCTCCAGTGTTTTTTAATCTTAAAAACAAAAACACCAGGAAACTTGCGTTTGAGTATAAACAGCACATTTTCCTAACAGAAGTAAAGCTCGGAAAGCCTCAGAAGCGGGTGGACTGTGAATACTGCAGCTGCAGTTTATTTTCCAGAGGGTTAAAAAAGCTGCAAAGCCCCATTTCCCTTTCTAAAGGAGCATAGGAAATTATCTCTTTCGCAGTGGAAATAAAAATGCGAGTTCGGTACTTACCAACGGTCACACTAATATAATGCCCTCTAAAAAGCCAGCGATAACCGTATTCACAGCCATTAAACTTCAGAGATGCGGTGGAAGCTCACAGAAACGTCGGCCTTATGGAGACTAGTGTTGCGCGGCCTCAAATCTTCCTGCTACTTACTGTGTTTTCTGTTTGCTGCTCTTTATGGGAGCACACGTTTTTATTTTTTTATGGACGTTAAAACATTTATAACTGTACAAGGTCAATGCAGAGAGGCTGGCATCGAAACTGAAACTGCACAAGTAGCCATAAGGGATGGATTAAGCCCAGAAGTTCCCGTGAACATCGCAAACACGTAGATGCCATTTCAGGATGCAAGTACCAAAATGGCAGCCCGGAAGTGATGCGCCAACAAACACCAATAGTGTCCTAACATCAACTTGTGTGCTAGGCCAGGGTGACGGGAGAAGTTCCCAAGGCCTGGCCCGGTGCCTTGGGGCGGGGGGTGGAGTGGGGGGGTGGGGGTGCTCCATTCTGCCTCTTTCTAGTCATTTCTATTTCTCACGTCACACCCTGCCATTTTCCCGGAAGTTATTCTCACGCTCCCTCCACGCACGGTATTTCTCTCCTCCCCTGGGTCCCGCGAGAACCCAAACTAGCGACTTATCACAAAGACACATAGACCTTTAAAGACATCTGCTCTGAAGTCGCCTATAACCTGTTAGGTAGTGAAAAGATTTATCGTTAGAAGGTGAGAACCTTCTTTGTATGTTTTTCTTCAGACATCCGAGAGCATCAACTTATAAGCCACCTGAGAAAGGTTATGTTTGGTTAGCCTTCAACCAGTATTCCAGGATGTAGGGCCTCAGTTGCTGCAGGTTGTTAAGTTTCTCTGAGAAAAAGTAACCAACCCAATGACTTAACTAAAGGGGTTGTCTGGAACCGTGAGAATGTAGTAAACTAATTGGAAGAGAGGGGCCCTATGTAAAACGCCAGATTTCTGGAGCCAATGCATGTGAAGGCTTTCGGGAAAAGCAGGAGTTTCTTTTCCTGATTTTTACCACTTACTAGCCAAGCAAACATGGACAATTCACTTTATCTCTCAGATCACTAGTTTTCCTTTCTATAAGATGAGACTAAGCCTACCTGCCCTGTCTGCCAGAATGTACAGCATCAAGCAAAAGTTAGATTTTGTTCTATTTATCCAAAAGTAAAATAAATAAACTAGAAAGTCTACTGCTCCAACAAGTAAAGACCAGCATTCTAATATCTATTTCTTCACTAAGTTAACCTTTCTGTCTCGTTTCTTTACCTATAAAATGGCATAATATGCCAGCCCTATTGCTTTACTGAAGAGAGAATAAAGTTTTATTGATGAAAATGCTTTCTAAAAATGCTAAATGCCATACAAATGTATAGTAGTATTATTTCTATCATGCAGTAGAAACACTTCATAAACATGTTCTCCTGGTGTCTGAATCTGGTATCTATAGGCACTGTTCTCATATTTTCAGCCATGCCTGTGGCATGCAGAAGTTCCTAGGACAGGGATTGAACCTGTGCCACAGCAGTGACCCAAGCCACAGCAAGTACAATGCTGGATCCTTAACCCACTGTACCACCAGGGAATTCTGGCACTGTTCTCTTTAAAACCTGATATTTCAGTCAAATAAATACATGGACATTTAACAATCTTTTAGTGATACATCTGGAGTCTCAAACATATCAAATTATCCATTCACAGATTTCTCTTTTCGAAATGGCATGTCCTCTGGCTGTCTTCCTTCTATGATTAGTACAAACTTCAAGGCAGTGTCTAGACCATGCCAATTGTTCACTGAAAAGCAAGAAGTACAGATTTTTGTCCATGTCACTGGGAACAATGAGCTTGACTGATTATGGTTACGACCGTAGTCTATTCACTGAATGAACTGGTCCAAAGACCAGTCCTTTTATTGAAAATAGAAATGTATGGCCCCTGAGAGGTACCTGAGATTGCAAAACTGTTCACGCTCTCAGAGGACTCTAGCTGGACAGAGGGACACACACACAAAGGAGAAATGAAACATCTCTGTCACATGTACAAGATTGACCTTCTGCTGGAATTTTTTTTTTTTATACTGCAAACCACTTTCAGAAGGATAAATTTGCTTCAGCACCCATGATAATTATTGGCAGTATTCCTAAATCCTCAAACCTTTACCTGTTGCTCTGGAAGATACATATGGGATTGAGGATAATTTATGCCCAGCTTTTTTCCTCTTTTGACTTTAGTTTTGATATCACATCATGATTCAAAGCTTGGTGCACCATAAATTTTCTCCAAATGTGTAGTAATTCCTAGGTGCAGTCCAAAGTTATGATTCATTTATACTGGAGTGACAGCATAATACCTAGGTGTCAGAATCCATTAAAACTGTTCAATGTCTTCTGTTTATTTTTAGAACCAATTGAGACTTAACTGATGGTGAAAAATATACAGTCAAGTGTGTTTACTTCACCTTTACAAAGAATCCGTTATAGTCCCAATTAATTTGTTATTCCTGTCACAACAGGTACTGGATACTTCAAAACTGTCATTACTGTTTCTGCTTTTTTTCCTGAGGGCTTGTGTTTATTTTTAACCCATTCAGAGGTATCTGCCTATTATTACCTAAGGATTTCTGTGTGTGTGTGTGTGTGAGAGAGAGACAGAGAGAGAGAGAGAGAGAGAGAGAGAGAGAGAGGGAGATATATTCTCAGAATAACATAACCTGATACAGATTTTGCCTAGAAATCCCTTTTCATCCTGCCCAAGCTAGATATTCTCCTCTATACTAACTTTAAAGATTTCTCTTAGAGGATATAGAGATCCAGTCCTGGTATGCTAGACCAGATAGACAACAATGAAATTTGAAACATTTAAAATATGATAATCATTGCCATTGAGGTATTTTTTCTGCATAATAACTACTGTCATTTATCATCTATTTCCAAACATTTTATAAATTGTAATTTCTAATGGGAAAGTCTACGGTGTTTAGAGAGGAGTGGCTGTGAGCTCTTTCAGGCAAAAGTCAAGTCCTGTTCATTAAGTTTTGAAGGAATAAATTTGCATTTGTGAGGAATTATTTTTTTTGTAATCTGAAAATATAAAGCATACAAAAGGGGGTTTCACAGCAAGCATGAGGATTGTCAGAAATAGTATGCACAGTTTTCATTGCAAAAATTCCCATTTGTACTTAAGCCAAAAATGACAAAACAACTAAGAGTAATTTAGACATAGAGATGTAAGATAACCCCCACCACCACCACCTCTCCCCTGCTACTGTTCCAGGAAGTCAGTGGAGTACTCATGCTACCAAAATGTGATGATCAGAATTTGCTATGATCACGCCTTGCATGTTCAGAGGCTTACAAGTAGGCACTCAAAAATCAGATTGCCTTGGTTTAAGCCTCAGTTCAACTCCTGGCTTTGACTGGAACTCATTCAGCAATGTGTCCTTAAATAGAGTACTTGATCTAAGTCTTAGATTTCTCTTCAAAAATGAGAATGATAATACTTCCGAACTCCTAGGAGTCCAGTGAGAATATAATGTATTGGAAGCACTTAGCGTGATTCCAGGCACATGATTAGCTTATAGTATGTTTTGGTTCTTAATGTAATTATTAGTAAGAATACTTACTGGGAGAAGCACAAAGTCTAGGTAACCTTATCATGAGTGTCAGAGCCCATTAGCTTTTAGAGTCCTCAGGGAATTTGGCGTAACCAAAGAGACTTGTTCTATAAGGATCAGGCAAAATGTTAGCAGTGCTTCCATATCTTCATTTCTTTTCTTTTTTTTTTGTCTTTTTGCCTTTTAATCTGGAGCCGCACCCGTGGCATATGGAGGTTCCCAGGCTAGGGGTCTAACAGGAGCTGTAGCTGCCTGCCTTCGCCACAGCCACAGCAATGTGGGATCCAAGCCACATCTGCAACCTACACCACAGCTCACGGCAACGCCGGATCCTTAACCCACTGAGCAAGGCCAGGGATCAAACCCGCAACCTCATGGTTCTTAGTAGGATTCGTTAACCACTGAGCCACGAAGGGAACTCCCATTTCCTTTCTTATAAAATAGGACTGATTAGAATATCTTTCTCACAGGATTATAAAGATTAAATTACATAACATCTATAAAGTTATTTTCAAAAAGCTAGCCATGGCACAATGCATTAAGAATCTGACTGCGGGAGTTCCCGTCGTGGGTGTGGCCCTAGATAAGGAAAAAAAGACAAAAAAAAAAAGAATCTCACTGAGGTTGCTTGAGTCACTGTGGAGGTCCAGCGCAGTGGATTAAAGGATCCAGAGTTGCTGCAACTGCAGCACAGGTCACTGCTGTGGCTCAGATTCATTCTCATACGGCCTTGGAACTTCCATATGCCATGGGTGCAGCTATAAAATTAAAAACAAAACACAACAAAAATGCTAGCACAGAGTAAGTGCTATACACTGAATTGTGCACGCCCCCTCCAAAAATAAAAACGACTCACAGATGTTGAAGCCTGTGTTTGGAGATAAGGCCTATAAGGAGGTAATTAAAGAGTTAAAGGAGGTCATAACAGCGGGTCCTAACAGGTTCTGATGGGATTAGTGTCCTTGTAAGAAAGGACACCAGCCAGGTGACTCCTCTCTTTCTGCCTTAGGAAGCCATAGTGAGAAGGCAGTCATCTAAAAGCCAGGAAGAAAGCTCTCTCCAGAAACCAAATGGGCAGGCACCTTGATCTTAGACTTCCCAGCCTCCAGAACTGTGAACCATACATTTCTGTTGATTAAACTACCCAATCTGTGGTATTCTGTTATGACAGTCTGAGCAGACTAAGACAGTAAGCACTTAGTAAATGTTGACTGCTACTGTTGTTATCGTTTTTTTTGTTGTTGTTTTTTATTATTTGATATCATACATCTCCCACCGAAAGGTTCTCAAGATCTTCCAGTGGTCTCTGGGGTGCTTTTTCCCTCGTTTGGCAAAACTACTAAAGCAAAAAATGTTCACCTGACCTTTTTATTGCTATGGTTTCAAATCAGAATTCAATATTTGACTTCTAACAGTAAAAATGACCAGTGCTATGCCTATTTCTTCAGGTTTCCAGCTTAAGACCTTCAGGCAGGTGATAAAGGTTTGGGGTTTCCTGTGCAGAGCAGAATGCCCCAGCTGACGGCAGAATATCCTTTCAATTTTGAATAAAATGAGTGGAAGATATCTGAGAAATTCTGCTCTTTCTGCTTGAGTGAATACCTGTCATGCTTCTTACATCTACTGAAGCAATTAACACACACAAAGCTATATTTGCTAAGCCAGTGCTCCCCAATGGGGTGTTAGCTTATACCAGTGAATAGCAAAGACCTCTGAATTTTTCAGCAAGCTAGTTTCTCCCTGAGCTCCTGTCCAGACAGCCACAGAGCAACTCCTGCACATGTGCTCAGTACCCTCCTCCTGCCTCTTCTCCTCCTTCACATTTCTTTCCCCCACTGTCAGGACAGCCTGGTGCTCACCTGTAGACCCAGCGAGATCTGTCTCCTGTCAGCTCAGATTCTGTCCTTTCCACGGAGGCTTTGAATAGCCCAGGGCTCTCAATCCTGGTTGCACACCTGAGGGAGCTTTATTTGAAAATGCTAAAGTCTAGGACAAACCCTGTGAAATGATATCAGAATCTGGGGGTGGAACATAGTCAGTGATTATGTGAATATGGCGATCAGGCTTGAGACCTTGGAGTAAGCCTAGTTCCAAAGCTCAGTACCGCTCTGTTCCTGCATCTCAGTTCCCTGCTCTAACCTCACCTTGTCTCACAGTTTGAGTAAAAACGGTTCATGTTCTTGAAACTTTGTGCCTGATATATCAGCTTAATAACCAGGTCCCCCCCCCCCCAGGTTCTGCTGGAATGGGGCCCTGCCTTATTCTTATCATCCATCCGTCTGCCCCTCACCAGGACTGGAGGCAAGTTCCTGAACCCCATTCTTAGTGAGAACATCAGGTCCAGCTGCTAAGCCTCTCTGATGCTGGCTTAGTCCCAGCTCCCTGCTCTGAGATTTCCTGTCACCCTCCTCTTTTGACTTAGCAGATAGAGTCCCACTTTCTGGTTGGACTTTCCTGGGTCACCTGCCCACATGTCATCTGGACACCATGCTATGTCTGGTTCTTTATTTATTTGTTTATTTTTGTCTTGTCATTTTAGGGCTGCACCCGCGTGGCATGTGGAAGTTCCCAGGCTAGGGGTCTAATTGGAGCTACAACTGCTGGCCTACACCACAGCCACGGCAACACAGGATCCAAGCTGCATCTGCAACCTACACCACAGCTCACGGCAATGCCAGATCCTTAATCCACTGAGCGAGGCCAGGGATCGAATCCGCAACCTCATGGTTCCTAGTCGGATTCGTTTCTGCTGAGCCATAACGGGAACTCCCAGACCGGGTTCTTTTCATCAGTTGTAGGTTTTCACGTCATTAACCTGATTACGTTCAAAAGACTGTCTTTTACTCTGAGATCATGTCTTTCCTCACTTTTTGATGTTACAATGCCCTTTTTTTTTTTTTTGAGAAATGATGGTGATGGTAGATGGCAATTGCATCTTGGCAAAATTTTTAAAAAGTGGAAAATTTTATCTCAAGTTATCTCCACCTCCAAATAGCAGTTCAACTGTGATGGATAGGTCTTATATCTAGATCTTGGGACCTTTCTCCCCATGTGGCCACCACACTACCAACAGCTCTGCCCCTTTTCTGACACACAAGCTCTGGCACTTCCTTCTCAAATCATACTTCTCTGATACCTACAACCCCTCTTTTATATTGTCTTGGATCAAGTCCTCATTCCTGCAAGCAACTGAAGGCAAAAATGTTATTAGTGGTACTGTGTAGGGCCAGAGGTTTTATAGATAAGAGGCACTTGAGATCATCTAGCTCAGTGGTTCCCAAGTCTCAGGATTTTATGGTTCAATGAGTTAAAAAAAAAAAAAGATCAACAACTTTGGGACAGTTATAAGGTTGCCAGCCCCCACATTTTTTCTATTTTGCCAAGATGCATTTGCTGTCTACTATCACCATCATTCCTTAAAAGAAAGGACTTTATAATATCAAAACTCGGGACAAATACAATTTCATATTAAAGGCAGTCTCTTGAATGTGATCAGTTAAGTGCAATGAAAAACTGCCTTGAGTGTCCTTATTTTTCTTAGTTTAATATATACCAGTGAAATCTTGGTCATGGACTAGCATTAGTTCTCCGATGGGTTTTAAGAACACTAATTTAGTTCAAATCCTGCATTTTACTAATGAGAAATCTGAGACACAGGATGTTATATTATCTCCCCCAGGTCACCCAGCAGATGAGCAGAACCTGGGCAAAAACCCAGGTGTTCTGACTCGATGCCAGGCTCGGCAACTGCCTGTGCAGTCTGACGCCTCTTGGCTGATTGGCCCCTATCTCTCTTTTTTATCCCTTTTCCTTACAGAAAGGCTCCCACCCTCTGTATCAGTACAAGTGCTCATCTGACATTCTTTGTTTCCTGCTGCTTCGGTTAAAACAAATAGGAGTAAGATGGGGAATAATAAAAACAGTTTTCTCTCATCACCTGACCACTAAGGGCCAGGCATGGTGCCAGGCATTTCACAAATGCTAGTTTTACTAATTTAAAAAGCTTAAGAGGCAAGTAAAGGTTTCTCAGTTTTTCAGTGAGAAAACTGGAGCACAGAGGACACTTGCCCCAGGTTATGTGTTGGAGCCTTATTTAAAGCCAAGTCTGCTTTATTCCAATGCTCTTTCTTCTGTGCAATCCTTCCTCTCTTGGAAGCAAGAGGTGACTTGGATCAGTGGCTCGGTTACAGATTCTCAGTTTCTTGCTATCTTTTAAAAAATATATAGAATCACTGGCATACTGCTAGATATTTAGCTTTTTGGTCTTCATTTCTTTTTGTATTAAGAGCACCCAGTACCCACATCCATCCATAATTCTTGCCCCATGGTCCCAAGTGCACCCTGGAGATCCAACAGGATGCAGTTTATCATGTAAACCCAGCCATCACAGAGCACTCGATAAATTAAAGATGTGGCTAAGACCAAATCTGTGTTTGAACTTAATGATCTCGGTGATCTCTGAAGGTTCCCACGGATAGTCCCAGAATTGCACTAATCTGCATTTGTGTACATTGATTAGTACTTGTTATCCAGCCTAGTCCAGCCAACACATCCTAATCGCTGCAAAATGAATGCTGGTGCATGCTTTAATTCCCAGGTTATCTTATTATCTAGAGATATTTGCCCTTATTATTGTTATTCTGGGAAGTTGGTGTTAGAAAACAGGGAATAATTTGATGATCCTGGGAAGAAGGACAGAAAACTGGGCTGGCATGAAAATCACTGCCATTTTTTGGTTCAGATTTATATAGAGATTACTCTGCTGGATAGGAAAAGAGGCATAAAAAGAGGTCCATTTGGAATCCCAATTCCAGAATAAACCAAAGACACATCTCAATGTTCTTACACAAATAAACAAGGCATATAATCTCTTGAAGGGAAAGGACTGGGTCATATTTACCTTTGTCTCCTAATACACCTAGTGTAGTGTTCAGCACCTAGTAAGTGCTCAGTACATGTCTGTAAAATTAAACAGGATATTTGAGAAAAAGTAAATAGCACAGGGAAGAAATTTAGAAACACTGCACGGAAACCAGTCAGAATGGATTTGCTGAACTCTTACAAAGTTCCCAATCAAAGGATTATGGCTGTGGAAACCAATTTGATATCAGGTATCAGTTTCCTGTGGCTGCTATAACAAATTGAGTGGCTTAAAACAACAGAAATTTATTCTCTTGTAGTTTTGGGGGTTGGAGGTCTGAAATCAAGGTGTTAACAGCAGAGACTATAGGAAGACTTTTTTTTTTTTTTTTTTTTTTTTTGCCTTTTCCAGCCTCTACTGGCTGTTGGCATTCCTTGGCTTCTGGCCACTTACTCCAATCTCTGCCTCCATCTTCGCAAAACCATTCTCCTTTCCCCATGTCTTCTCTGTTCACCTGGATAGTCCAGAATGATCTCATCTTGAGATCCTTGTCTTAATTATATCCACACAGATCCTTTTTCCAAATAAGAGTACATTCACTGGGATCTGGACACATCTTTTTGGGAGCCATCATTCAAACCACTGCACCTCATATGCTGCCCAACTTTACAGGAAACCCCAAACTCAGGCTCAAGCATGGATTTCTGTGTATTACTAAGGTGTGCAGAAAAAATACTGCGACAAGAGAGAACAGAAGTGAAACAAAGAGGTTACATAACAGGGGGGTAATATTTCAAAAACTGTTAAGTTCATTATCCATCCTTTCCTTTACTTGTATTCTCCCCCACTGTGTCACTATTATAGATTCAGGGAAGCACAGGGAATGACACCTGGGAAGGAGGAGGAGAAGTTCTATGCTTGGGAGAGGGAACAACAGTCTTTATCTTGCACTTCTTGAGGGCTTACTGGGAAAGAGAAGGCTAGAGGTAAGGGGAGGAGATATGTATCTTCTGTCTCCCCCAGTTCATGGAAGTTCTGGAGAGAAGTGTGTTAGATAGGTTTAGGGAAGTCAAAAGTAGAGAGCTGTTTTCTCCAGTTTTTATGTGAGCTTTGGGAAGCAGGTCACCTCACAGTATGTCTTCACAACCGCAGCTGATGGCCAAAGAAAGCACCTGAGTTAGGACTCCTGAGCTGCCCGTGCATGGAAGAGCCAGCCCCACACGATCTCTTCTGCACCACAAGAGGGCCTGTGCCCATACAGGGATCCTGCGTGAAAGAGCCCCACAGTGGAGGCTGAGGAGCCCTGAAAGCACAATATATAGGGCAGCCTTCCTGGGCTGGTAAGAATCAGGAAGAGCAGCCAGGCTTCAGTGCACGCAGTGAGTCTACAAGATCAAGCTGGAGCCAATTCACCAGACAGAGATGATGCCAAATGAACAGACCACAAGTTCACAGCTGCTGCAGAAGTTAGCACTGGATGCCATCAAGACACCCAGAGACTTGGAGGACATATCCATTTCTCAGGTACTTGAGGGCAGAGCAATGGCCTGAGCCTGTCAGCCAAAAATACCTTCTTCCTCACCACCAGGAGTTTGAGGAAACCCTCCCCTCCAGACACCCCCAAAGCTATACCTGAGGGGCACAGAAGAAGAAACAGAAAATCAGAAGGTCTGCAATACCTCAACAGTCTATTGAAATTGTTGCTTGGGACTGAATTTAACAATCTGGACTTGGGTGTTCCCCACGCCCACTCTGCCCTGGCAATACAGCAGGTTTGAAGTGCATTTAAAAAGATTGTATCGGTCATGGAAAATGGAAAAGCCAAATGATCTTCGCACATTGGTAAGGACTGATTGCCAGGCAAACATGTACAATCATAAAGGTGAACTGAAATATTTCAAAAAATTATTTTGCAGCATTCAGGCCAAACATTAGTAGTTTAACATCATTAGTATAGCCTAACACGCAGCACTGGAGAGATGGAAAAATAAAACCTTGCAGAGTTGGAAGAGCATTGGTTCTTTTACTCCCAGAAGGCATGTCCCCAAACCACCCTCTACTTCATTTCATTTTCTTTTCCATTCCATTCATTCCATACATACTTACAGCAAACCTTCTTTGCATGAGGCACTGTGCTAGTTCTGGGATAGAAAATGAATAAATCAGGTACTCTGCCCCAAACATGCAACTATTATTCACAGACCTCTCTTAAATGCACAGTCCAAAGTCTTGGTAAGCCAATAACATGTCTGAAAAGTCCATTATCACTCTATTAGATAATTATCATGTAATCAAGTATTTAACAAAGCCATCTGATTTTGTATAGATTCTACATGAAACCAACAGTTACACTTTTGATTATTTTCTTGACAATATTTTGTAGTCTATTTATTTACAGAGAAACATGCCTTCATTTATAACAGACAGAATATTTAGGTCATGCCAAGCATTTTTATTTTTTCTTTGTCTGATTACTAAAAAAAGGATTGGATTGAGCAGGAAATAGCTAGATAAATAACGCGCTGAAACCTCTTGCAGGACGACCGTTTTAGAATTATTCAGGCTTCATGGTGTTATATTCTAAACAATAGGGGGTAAATACTGCGCTCAATTATTATTTAGATATTAATTTTGCCTCATATTAACTGCCAAATCCATGCCTCACATTCTGAATAATTACTCTCAGTGATGAACATATCATTATGGTCCATTTTAATAAAATTAAATCATTTCCCATTTATTTTTTTCAGACTGCCTAGAAGTCTTACTAAAACAAAGGGTGGACAGGAAGAGGAAAAACAACGTGAAGTAATGGAACGTGTGTGTAACAGCTGCCTTCTCTAAACAGGGAGAGAAAATTTCATTTACCATCGTTTAAAATACTGCAACAGTCCCTAAGCTTTTCCCCACCCTTTCTATGTTTAATCCAAAAAACCACCACTTTCAAAGCTTCCTTCCATAATAATGCCAGTCCTTCTACACTTCCAAGTCAGAAGACTCACATACAAGCGGCACAGATTTTTGTGTGAGTGCAGTTATAGTCTATCATTAGTAAACGTCTCTCGGTGGGCGGGAGAGGTGCTTCATCACAAACAGCCATTCATCAGCATTCACCCAGCCGCTCACATCTGACCTCAGCAGCAATAATGCCACATCAAGTAGGCCAACTACCCAGTTTAGCAGCTGAGCAGAGAGCACAAGCTGGCTCCAAGATTAAGTACGCTGCTGCAGGCTTCCATTCCCAAGAGCAACTCGGGCTGATGTTGTATTGATTGAGAAACTTTACCAGTAAGTATCACAAACAATAGCCAGGTCAAGACCGGTGATGCCTGAATAGGAATTCCCCATGGAGCGCTCTCTGGGCCAGGTGCCACTTTCATGATCTGAGCACAGGTTGAATAAGGCTTCCGGGGTAGGAAAGAGTGAGGACCTGCAGCTGGAAATGACATTTAAGCAGGTCCACGTGGGAACAGAATGAGAGACAATGATGTAATTATCTATTCCCCAGCTTCCAACTGCTGCAAAAGCCTGTCATCTCTCAGTGTTTCTGTGCTCTCCAAGCCTTCCACTTCTTGCTTTTAATGCTTGTTGGGGGTCTTTGAGTCCTAAGCTCAATATGCAAACACAGGCAGCATTCGGGTTAATCTAAAAAGAAATACTGCCATGTAACAACAGCCAAGACATTTAATTTTGAGAAATTAAAAGGGAATTTTCCAGCATATGTTCCTCCCATACCCTAAGAAATGCATTTAATTTTACCTCTTACTAAATGAGCACCGAATAAGAGAAATAAGCATATATATTCCATGCATATTTTTATGTACATACAAATTGTATTTTTTGACAAGGGCTTCTGAAAATGGCCCTGAGGTTGGGAGAAAAGCTTACACCAAGATAAATAAATACACATAGTATCAACTGCAGGCAGTACAACTCAGACTCCTGGGGGAAATGGTATAGTCCTGGATACTGATATGTGCATATGAGAGTACACACACACACACACACTTTCTCAGACATTTGAGTGATCATTCTCACAACAAATCAAACTTTCAAGTCACAATGCATGCAGGATGGAATGCTACTCCATTCATTACCAGATTCTAGTCTCTTGGAGGAAGATGATGCTATTCTCTTTCCAATGTTTCTACTAATTCTTCTGACCTCCTTTCTCACCTTCCCAAAGTCAGGTTCAATCATTATTTGCTCTCAACTTCTTTTGTCCTTTACACACACTTCTATTATCATACTAAACAAGCGTCAAGTGTTTGCTAATCTGTCTCCCCTTCTAGACTATTAACTCCTCAATAGTAGATATTTTATATTATTAATTTTTGCTTTCCCAGGGCTCAGTGAGGTGTCCTACACATAGATAGTAGGTGCTCAATAAATCTGTTTCATCCTCAACAATTGACTGCGTCAGGATACAGACAGCTCGCTGTCCCTCCGACAACTTCCCCTTACCAACAGGACCTCAGCTTTTTCAGAGTAATGCACCTAGGTAAAAAAAGATCTTTACCTCTTGTCAGATTGAAAGTTTACAGGTTAAGTCTATCTAGAGTGCTCTTATCTCCCTGATTGGAAGAACAGGATCAGTGGGCATACACTTGCCCTTGCTTCTTCTTCCAGTATGAGCTGAAAATTTGGAGCTGGGCGTCAGGTAGCCAGTCTCAATATTAATATCTAAACAAGGGATGTGGGATTATATTAAGGCTTACCAGATACCAACAGTTTTTAACTTAAAAATGTAAATGGAGGATAATAAACCAATAGCGAAAAGAACTTTGCTTCTGAAGTGATTTTTGACATCCACTTTTCATGTTGAAGGACAATTGTTCATCGTGTAGTTTGACAACACTGACTACCTGCTGCAGTGATAGCTGACAGTTATATGACCAGCAACCTTCTCCTTCTATCCGAGTCCTACAACTTTCAGGGCTTTATGGACAGTAAAGGAGATTTGTTTTATAGTCACTGAGATCATAGATCTCATTTTTGGCAGTGATGAGAAGATAAACTGCAAAGGGACCCCAAGTCTAGGAGATAATCTTTCTGTCATTATTCCAATCCAATTCCCAACTGCTGTGGCAGAGATCGCTAATTGCCTTTCGATATCCATACTCTTTTCCCCATTTAATATTCAAACCCCTCCAATTTTAGCCTGACACATGGCGGTCTAGCTAGAGACTTTATTTCTCATATACCCCTGAAAATAGGCATGGCCATTTGACTGTGCATTGGCCAAAAGAATGTGAACAGAAGCAATGCAGGTAAATTCTAAATCCATTTAAAGGAAGATGAGTGTCATTTGCTGCCTCTGTTCCCATCTCTTTGGGGTGAACCATATTTGATCTTGCAGATTTGAGTAACTCCCTACAATAGAAATAAGCAAACTATGGTCCATGGGCCAAATTCACCACCTGTGTTTGTACGGCTAACAAACTAAGGATGGTTTTTTTTATATATTTAAAAGGTTCAGGAGTTCCCGTCGTGGCGCAGTGGTTAACGAATCCGACTAGAAACCATGAGGTTGCGGGTTCGATCCCTGGCCTTGCTCAGTGGGTTAACGATCCGGCGTTGCCGTGAGCTGTGGTGTAGGTCGCAGATGCGGCTCGGATCCTGCGTTGCTGTGGCTGTGGCGTAGGCCAGTGGCTACAGCTCCGATTAGACCCCTAGCCTGGGAACCTCCACATGCCGCGGGTGCGGCCATAAAATGACA
>PVHT020000141.1:28582243-28632393 GCA_004024745.2 Catagonus wagneri
AAAAAAAAAAAAAAAAAGGTTCAAAAATTTCAAAAGACAACAGTTTGTGATCCATGAAAATTATATGAAATCCAAATTTCTAGTGTCCATAAATAAAGTTTTACTGGAAGATAACCACACTCATTCATTTCTGTATTGCCTATGGCTGCTTTTATGCTCCAATAGCAGAGTCAAGTAGTTGCAAAAGAGAGCATTCAGCCCCACCAAACCTAAAATATTTACTGTCTGGTTCTTTATAGAAAAGTTTGCTGACCCCTGCTCTAGAGAACGGTACAGCAACAAAAGGGATGGTACCAGGGTACGACTTTATGAAACACAGCCACTTGACCTCCAAGGTTGCCTAGATTCTTGGTGTTAAGTGAGAAAGAAATAAACTTCTACCTCGTTTCAAACACTGTTATTTGGTCTCTGTTAAAGAAGCTAAACCAGAATCTTGACTGACACAATTTACCTAAGACACTTCTTAAGTATTGTCAAAGACAAACTACAGTGGAATAGAAAGAAAGGGAAAACGGCTTCTTTTCCAAATAAAGCAAATGCCTCATACCACTGACATTTCCGTGAGCACTTGATGAGTTATTTCCTCAACACACGCAAAACGGACCATTGCACATTCTTGAGCAGTGGAGAATATGATGAAATGGCGCTAGTAGATTATTTTAGCACTCTGGTGTGAAGAGAACTGAATTAGGAGACAGCTTGTCAAAAGGCTCTCTCTTTCAAATTTCCATATTTACTATTATTTTCTATTATTATTACTATTACTACCATTAGATAACTTTTATTGAGTGCTTACCCTGTGCCAGGTACCATTTTAAGATCTTTACATGTATTAACTCCTGTAATCTGTACATTCCCCACGTAATAGATACTTTCATTATCATTCTCATTTTGTAGTTGAAGATAGGGATTCAGAGAAGATACATGACTGAAGGTACCACTGCTAATAAAGGGCGGAGCCAGTTTTTGAACCCAGACTCACTCCAAAGTCTGTGTACTAACCACCTTCAATGTCATTTCCAATCCTGGCACAAAGTAATAAGGACCTGATTCAGGGCTTGGTATGTTGGCTCAGGAGGTGGAAAAGAAGGAGAAATGGAAATGCAAAACACTGCAGAGAAAGATTCCCAGACCAAGGTGATGGCGTCACCATGGGCAATGAAAGGCAACAGGGAATCTGGAAATAGTCACACTGTAAGAGGTCTTAGAAGTCAGGCTAGTCTTATGTTTCCAGATGTGGCTGAGCATCAGAATCAACCAGGAATTTATTAAAATACGGAGCCCAGGACCCTCCATAAAATGACAAAATCAGGCCTATTCAATCAACGTCTCTACAGCTAAAGAACTTTTTAAAAGCCCTCCACACAATTTTGTATCTAGCCTTGCAAAAATTTAGAAGTCTGACTCTACTAACTTTTGACAAAGATGTATAACAGCAAGAATGTTTACCAACTGCCAGTGATAGCATTTGGAATAAATACTTTGGGGAAAAATATATATATATTATAACTAAGGAAATGCATTCCAGATTATATAACCAAGAGAAACTCTTGCACATATGCATAAGAAAATCAGAAGAGACTAGAATGGATAAAATAGCATTTTCACGTTATTAATAAAAATGGAAACAAATGTCCGTCATCACAGGAAAAGATAAAAAGTGGTATATTCATCCAATGGGCTACTACCCTACATGAAAGAAAATTAATAAATGATGGTTATACATATTTAGCATCAATAAATCTCAAACTAATATACAGCAAAAAAGATAAAGTCACAAAGTATACACGACTTCACTGATGTGTTTCCTTGAAACCCAGCAAAACCAAACAATATTTTTTCAAATAGATGCAAATTTAATTTTTATATTAAAAACATTTTTTAATGATTGAAATTACTTTTGTAAAAAATTTTTTATTGAAGTATAGTTGATTTAAACTGATATGTTAGTTTCAGGTACGGAACAAAGTGAATCAGTTATATATATATATATATATATCCATTCCTTTTCAGATTATTTTCCCATATAGGTCACTACAGAGTATTGAGTAGATTTCCCTGTGCTATATAGTAGGTCCTTGTTACTCATCCATTCTGTATACAGTAGTGTGTATATGTCAGTTCCAGCCTCCCAATTTATCCTTCCCCTCAACATTCCCATTTGGTAATCATAAGTTTGGTTTTGAAATCTTTGATTATGTTTTTGTTTTGTGAATAAGTTCTTTTATATATTTTTATTAGATTCCACATATTAGTAACCTCATATAACATCTGCTTTTCTCTGACTTCATTTAGTATGATAATTTTTAGGTCCATCCATGTTACTGCAAATGCCATTATTTAATTTTTTTGTATGTGGCTGAATTATATTTCGCTATACATACATACCACATCTTCTTTATCCATTCCTTTGTTAATGGACGTTGAGATTGCTTCCACGTCTTGGCTATTGTAAATAGTGTTGCAATGAATACTGGGGTGCATGTATCTTTTCTTTTTTTTTTTCTTTTTTTTTGTCTTTTTGCCTTATCTAGGGCTGCACTCGCAGCATATGGAGGTTCCCAGGCTAGGGGTCTAACAGGAGCTGTAACTGCCAGCCTTTGCCACAGCCACAGCAACGCGGGATCCGAGCCGCGTCTGCAACCTACACCACAGCCTACGGCAACGCCGGATCCTTAACCCACTGAACAAGGCCAGGGATCGAACCCGCAACCTCATGGTTCCTACTAGGATTTGTTAACCACTGCGCCACGATGGGAACTCCACATGTATCTTTTCAATTTATGATTTTCTCCATATAGGAATGGGATTGCTGAATCATACGGTAGTTCTATATTTCGTTTTTAAAGGAACTTCCATATTGTTCTCCATAGTAGCTGTACCAATTTACATTCCCACCAACAGAGTGGGAGGGTTCCCTTTTCTTCACAACCTCTCTGGAGTTTATTGTTTATAGACTTTGTGAGGTGCACTGTAGTTTTGATTTGCAGTTCTCTAATAATTAGTGATGTTGAGCATCTTTTCATGTGCTTTTTAGCCATCTGTCTTTGGAGAAATGTCTATTTAGATCTTCTGAAAAGTTTTTGATTGGATTTTTTATATAAAGCTGTGTGAGATGTTTGTATATTTTGGAGATTAATCCCTTGTTGGCCACTTCATTGCAAAGATTTCTCCTATTCTGTGGGCCAAATAATATTTTTAGGAGTATATTTACATGTAATAAAATTATAAAGAAAAGCAGAGGAATGATAAAAATTCAAGATAATGAATTCGGAAGGGAGAATTCACAATGTTATATGTGAACAGTATATGAGATTTTTAAAATAATATAATTTTTTCTTAACTGAGTGGTGGATACATATGCAGTTGTTTTAATTTTTTTTCTTTCTTTTAGGCCACATCTGTGGCATGTGGAAGTTCCTGGGTCAGGATCAAACCCTTGCCGCAGCAGCCACCTGAGCTGCAGCAGTGACAATGCTGGATCCCTAATGTACTGCACCACAGAGGAACTCTGCAATTGTTTCATTATTCCATAAACAAAATATTTGTGTATATGATGGCATTAACAATTTTTCAAGTGTACGAAAACATTGCTCAGGATATATTTACTTCAACATTTTTTTCAAGTATATTTACCTCAACATTTTTTTGTTTGTGAAACAGAAAGTTTGAATTTTTAACAGTAGGGGATTGGTTAAATACATTATGATAAATCCCAATTATGGGATATCACATAGCTATTCAAAAGAATAAGTCCAATCTCAATTTACTGACCTGGTTGGATGTTGATAATACATTAGGAGAAAAAGAGCAAGTTATACAAAAATATATACAATTCCATTCATTTTAATAAACAACCACAAAATAACCCCCAAAATGAAACTCTATATGTTTGTATGTTTGTATGAACATGAAAACCGAGTATGGAAAAATGCACTGGTGAAGAGGTTGCCAATTTCCTTCCTTTCACCCATTCTCCCCTTCCTCTTTATCACTAGTTTCTATCTACGCATCTTGCCACTCAGAATAAAATACTACATTTCCCAGCCTCCTTTGCTATACTGTGATCATCTAATTTAGTTTCAGCCAATAAGATACAGACAAAATTGTGTGCTTAAAGGGAGATAACTCAGACGGGAGGGATTGCTCTACCTTTCTTTTATTACCTTTGCCTTTCTTCCTTCTTCTTGCCTTCAGTGTGTCTCTGTTGGCTGGAGCTCCAACAGCCATTTTTGGATCATGAGATGACTTTGAAGATGACAGCTATGAATTAGGATAGTGGAACAGAGAGACAGAAGCCTGATTCCTGATGATACCATGAAGCTACTACACTAGCCCTGGACATCCTGCTTCCGGACATCGTTTGGGTGAGAGAGAAATAGGTTGTCTTTTCTATTTAAGTCTGTAGAGAGTGCAGCATTATCAAATTTTTCTTTCTTTAACTATTATTTTTAAAGTAGAGCTGATTTACAATATTGTGCCAATGTCTACTGTACAGTGAAGTGACCCAGTCATACACTCTCTCAAATTATTTTTTCCTTTTTTGGGGGCCATACTTGCAGCATATGGAAATTCCCAGGCTAGGGGTCAAACTGGAGCTACAACTGCCAGTCTATACCACAGCCATGGCAACACAGGATCCGAGCCACATCTATGACCTAACCATAGCTCATGGCAACACCGGATCCTTGACCAACTGGGCGAGGCCAGGGATTGAACTCACGTCCTCATGGATACTAGTCAGATTCCTTTCCGCTGAGCCACAAGGGGAACGCCTCAATTTTTTTTTCTTTATACGTCCATATTGTTTGGCTTCTTAAAGCAGCACACGTAACTTTTATAAATTTTTCCTTTTTTTTTTAAATTGAAGTGTATTTGATTTACAATGTCGTGTTCATTTCTACTCTACAGTAAAATGACACATGACTTTTTTTATTTGAATAAAAGATTTATTATTTTCTTCTCAGGAGAAAAGGAAATACACTACGTTTTACAGCTCACATTAATTTACAATTGGTCCTAACCCTCCCTGGCACAGGTATCAACAGCATTAGAAGTTTTAACCAGAACCAAGGTACCAAGGTATTCACCCCCAACAGGTAGAATGTACACAAACCACAGACAACACTAGAGGACTGACAATCTATCTGTCTGTCTGTCTGTCTATCTATCTATCTATCTATCTGTCTGAATCACTGCTAACCCCGAACTCCCAGTCCATACCTCCATCACTCCCCACCTCCTTGGCAACCACAAGTCTCTTCTCTATGTCTGTGAGTCTGTTTCTGTTTCATAGACAGGTTCATTTGTAGCATATTTTAGATTCCACATGTAAGTGATATCATATGGTATTCATCTTTCTTTTTCTGACTTACTTCACTTAGTATGAGAATCTCTAGCTGTATCCATGTTGCTGCAAATAGCATTTTTAATTATTTTTTATGGCTAATATTTCAATGTATATTTGTAGGTCATCTTCTTTATCCATTTATCTTCTTGATGTACATCTAGGTTGTTTCTATGTCTTGGCTCATGTTAATCTGGAGTTGGTCCTAACCCTATTCATTGTGAATAGTGCTGCAATGAATATAGGAATACACGTATCTTTTTTAAATATAGTTTTCTCTGGATATATGCCCAGGAGTGGAATTGCTGGATTGTATGTTAATTCTATTTTCAGTTTCTTGAGGAAACTCCATACTGTTTTTCACAGTGATTGCACCAACTTTACGTGCCTACCAGCAGTGCTGGTGTGTTCCCTTTTCTCCACACCCTCTCCAGAATTTGTAGACCTTTAAACGATGGCCACTTTGACTGGTGTGAGGTGGCACCTCATTGTAGTTTTGATTTAAATTTCCCTAATAATTAGTGAGGTTGAACATCTTTTCATGAACCTATTGGCCATCTGTCTGTCTTCTTTGGAGAAATGTCTATTTAGGTCTTCTGCCATTTTTTCAGTTGGATTTTTGTTGTTGTTGTTGAATTGTATGGGATGTTTGTATATTTTGGAAATTAAGCCCTTGCTGGTCACATTTTTTGCGAATATTTCTCCCATTCCACAGGTTGTCTTTTCATTTTTGTTTACGGTTTCCTTTGCTTTGCAAAAATTTAATTAGGTCCCATTTATTTATTTTTGTTTTTAATTTCTAATGCCTTGGGAAACTGACCTAAGAAAACATTGATACATTTTTTTGTCCAAGAATGTTTTTCCAGTGTTCCCTTCTAAGAGTTGTATGGTGTCTGGAGTTCCTGTTGTGGCACTATGGAATCTGACTAGGAACCATGAGGTTGTGGGTTTGGTCCCTGGCCTTGCTCAGTGGGTTAAGAATCCGGCGTTGCCGTGAGCTGTGGTGTGGGTTGCAGACACGGCTTGGAACCCACGTTGCTGTGGCATAGGCCGGCAGCTGTAGCTCCAATTCGACCCCTAACCTTGGGACCTCCATATGCCGTGGGTACAGCCATAAGAAGACAAAAAATAAATAAATAAATAAGAATTGTATGGTGTCATGTCTTATGTTTAAGTCTGTAAGCCATTTTGAGTTTATTTTTTGTGTAAGATGTGAGGGTATGTTCTAACTTCATTGATTTACATACAGCTGTCCAACTTTTCCAGTACCACTTGCTGAGGAGATTGTCTTTTTACCATTGTATATTCTTGCCTCCTTTGTCAAAGATTAATTGACCACAGATGTGTGAGATGATCATGTGGTTTTTGTCTTTATTTAGATGGTGTATCACATTGATTGATTTGATATGTTGAACCATCCTTGTGAACTTGGGATTAATCCCACCTGCCTACGGTGTGTGATTTTTTTTATGTACTGTTGGATTTGGTTTGCTAATACCTTGTTGAGAATTTCTACATCTATATTTATCAAAGATATTGGCCTGTAATGTTCTTTTGGGAGTTATCTTTGTCTGGTTTTGGTATTAGGGTGATGCTGGCTTCATAGAATGTCTTTAGGAGTGTTCCCTCCTCTTCAGTCTTTTGGAAGAGTCTGAAAAGGATTGGTAAAAGTTGTTCTTTGTGTGTTTGGTGGAATTCACCTGTGAAGCCAACTGGTCCTGAACTTTTGTCTGTGGGGGGTTTTTGTTTGTTTGCTTGTTTTTAAATTACAAATTCTGTTTCACTCCTAGTGATCAATCTGTTCAAATTATCTGTTTCTTCTTGATTCAGTTTTGGTGGGATGTATGTTTTTAGAACTTGTACATTTCTTCTAGGTTGTCAACTTTGCTGCTTTTATAATTTAAAGGCTCTCTAAATATGTTTTTTTTAAGAAGTAAAAAGAAAGCCTTCCAAGTGCATATGATGTGATGGACAACAGGTTTGGAAACCTCCTCTCTCATTTCACAGATAAGAAAACTGAGGTCTACAGTTCATACTGTGAGTGAGAGGTAGGGCCAGAACTAGAAACCAAATCTTTGAACTCCCAGTCCAGTGTTCTTCTTTCACAGCAGAACAGAAGATATTTTAAAATGTGAGATCCTGAGAAATCTGAAGCTGAGCAGAAACAAAGTAGAAATAGTCTGTTTTCTGATAGGTTTCAGGTTTGCAAGGAAGATTTAAGTGCCTAATTCAAAAAAGATGATTAGACAGAAGGCGAGAAGTAGGTTGGAATCCAGATGAAATAACAATTTTGTTCTACAACATTTTCTATGTAAGATTTGGTAATGTTTTAAGTAGCTGAAACCTGTCTAGAGATTTAGACATGTGACAAGCTTCAAAAAATTAGAAACCTTTTATTTTCCAACTTGTCACTGGGAAAAAAGAACATCCCATCCAAGTATTAACACGTGGACTTCCTTTCCCCCTTACTAAAGGCATATTTAAAATTTAACTGTGAACTTAACAGATAAATTAAATTAGATGATTAAACAGTATGATATAAATTGAACAAAATATAATTTTAAGCACTTATAAAGGAAATACAATCTTTTCTTACCTAAAATGGAAGACAACCTAGGGTCATATTTTTGAACTATGAATTTCTATACATTTCCAAAGTTATATTTTTGTTCTCAGTAGATTTTTTTAGTCTCCAGTAAATTACTTGCATAATGCTCTTGTTCAACCATGAAAACTCAGGTAAGCCAAAAGACTGGACCTTTTCAAGGTTAAAATATAAAAATGAAGATAAAAACCATTTTTCACTCAAATTCATTCCCTTACATCACATGTTAGTTTATTCACTCTTGCCCACTATGGACAACCCACTGATGGAACTTAGCCATTCTACCTGCTCCTTTACTAGCACAGGAATCTCTCATATTCACGAGTTTCATTTTTGCTCATTTCAATTATAGAGTTGAGAAAACATTTTGTAGAAACTTTTGGTGTTTTCAGCTCAAAACATATAAAGAAATGCTACATTTATTTGCTAAATATTGACTTTTCCCAAGGTTCTTTCTCATATACAAAAGTAACAAGGTAACACATACAAAATTACAAGACATTATTACAAGTGTTTTGTTTTTTTTTTTTTCTTTTGTCAGGGAGCTTTTTAGGGCTGCACTCTCAGCATATGGAAGTTCCCAGGCTAAGGGTCAAATCAGAGCTGCAGTCGCTGGCCCACACCACAGCCACAGTAACGTGGGATCCCAGCTGCATCTGCGACCTGGATCCTTAACCCACTGAGCGTGGCCAGGGATCAAACCCTCATCCTCATGGTTACTAGTCAGATTCGTTTCCAGCAAGCCACGATGGGAATTACTGACAAGTGATTTTTAATTATTGTTTTGTTGAAACAGAGCCTTCCTCTTCTACTATCACGGAGTAAGTGCTCATTCCATTATTTCTACAATTCTAGAAAATGGAACTAGCTAAATTTCATTGTCACTAATGCAAGATCAATACTGCATTCTATGGAATTCGGGAAAACAAGAAAACATACTGCACTTATAGTTTTTCTTATCTTCTCTAAAATGTAATAATCAATTTCTTAATAAACTAAGAAGCTCAAGACATAAAGATGTAAGTGAGTAGCACTTCAACATTTCAGAGAACACATGTTGCTAATGGCCTTTCTACTCATCTGCCTTCACTCATACATATACCTGCGGGACAGAGCACATACTGAACTTGAACATCAAACACCAGAGCCAGTTTACGGCAGGTGATAGGAAACGGTCTTACCTCTAGAAGCAGTTCATTTTTCAGTGCCAAAGGTAAAGTGTTTAGTAGGTATTTTATAGGCCATACATCCAGTACACTGTAAGACATCTGTAGTTGCTCAAACTAAAAGTTCTTCACTAGGGATGAGTTCCCCCTGTGTGTGTGTGTGTACGTGCACATGTATGTATGCTCATGCACACACATATGTATGTGCACAAACGGGTGCCCAGCAGACTACTCTTTGGAAACTTTGGGGGAAAGAGCTTTGAATGTCGGCACTGCCTCCTTCCCTATGAGACATTCAGATGAGCAACATCTTGGGCGTTTTGTGCTGAGTTCTAGGCTCAACATGGGCAAACTGACTGTGTGATCTTGACCCCCACTCTGGCCTCAAGTTTCTCATTTAGCAGATTGGAGTGGCATAATTTCCTCTATATAATTCACAGGATGGTTTGGCAGTGAGAAGAAGTGTGAGCAAGCCCTCTGAATACTTGCAGCACTACAAAATCAAAGGCATCCTTGAGGACATGCTTAGCAAGAGGAGGTTTAAACTCCTTGCCCACTGCTTGAAAAGATCACCAGTGCAGAGTAATTTCTTAAGCAGGGAGGATGCATTGTATAACAAAGGGTCTTGATTAAGTCACATTTGGGAAAGTAAAACAGGGCTATCATTTCATAACATCTCTATGTGCCCAGGACACGATGACCACTGATAGAAGAAAAAAGAGCCAGTGGCTCTGGCAAGCCCTTTTGTCGCCATCCCAATGTCCACTGAGGGGCTACCCCAGACCCAAAGTGGAGTGCCTCACCCCTCCTCTACAGCCCACTTAGTGAATCACCACGTTGTAAAGTGTTTACCAGTTTTTACATGAATAAAATAAAAATTAAGTTTCCTGGGTGTATATGGTTTATCACCGTAAGTCTGTGTTAATATGTCCTAATCATAGTGACCTCAGCCCGCCAGAATGCACAGGCCCCCTAATCCTCGCTGTAATGTTTTCTCATTAGCTACACAGCACTGCCACACCAGCGGCAGCAACTAAGCTCCGCCTCAGGCACCACTGGAATTAATTACTAGAAGAAACACTGCTGTTTTGAATTGTCATCTTGAATTTATCACGTGCCACTTAATGTAACTCATCTGACCTAATACCTCTATTGTGTCACCAGGGGCCTTGGCACGGGCTTCACCAGGGTAATAGCAGGGGGGTTCTGTAAACCTAATGGGGCTGAGACGCCAAACACACAGCTGCTGGAGGCCTGGTTAAAAATCCTACCCCGGAGGCAAAGCATGCTAACAATGCCCCTAGCAAATTGCAGATTACCCATACGTCATGTTCTATCTGAAGCTAAGAGTGATTCAAAGGTAGGCCCGATACATCTAATTTCTGCTGCTTGGAGAAGATAATCTTTCATTTCTTTGGATGTAACAGGCCTCGCCATTGGTTTCTCTCATGCTACGTTTTTGAACATAATGAAACTGGCTATTCATGTATGGAAGGAAAAGGGGCTCTGGGGGAACCTGTAGTGCTAGGTCTGGGGCCCGTTTCATATAAATTCTGAAGAAACTGCTCATTAAATTACTCACACAAAGAAATGCAATTTCACTATTGGTTACGTTTCCCCGGGAAAAGGAACAAAAGTGTAACCCAAGTTGAAATTTGTGCTGCAAGGTTGTGATTTCCCCTGCACTTGTGAGAATTATTCTGCATTAGCTATTTTAAAATGCACGTTTAATAAGGGAATTAATGATTTGGTTAGTTTCACTAAGCCTGAGGAATTATTTCAGTATGAAAAATAAGCTTTGATGCATGCTCTGAACAATAGCCCTCAAATTTTTCATCTATAGAAATCAAATTTTTCATCTATAGAAATCATATACTTGTAATCAACATTTTTTCAAGTTTTCTGCCCATTTTGGATTCACCTAAATGTCATTATTTCCATTTTAAAGTTATTCTTTCAGTTTTTCAACAGCTTTTATTTCAAAATATGACATATATATGCATGCACGCATATAGACGTATAAATGCTAGCCCCTAGAAGCTTATAGACATAATAATATAATACCATAATGTAACACCAGAGCATGAAAATCCTACTGATGAAATAATAAGTAAAACAGATTTACTTTGATAATGACAATCCCCAGCCTATTTCATAGACAAAAACATTTCCTTTGGTTACCATACTCCACACTATGCATAGTAAACTTTGGAAGACGTATAATGCAATATAAACATTAATAGTTACACAATTGTGTTGTTTTAGAAAGACTATTTATAGAGAAAATACAAAATGCCTCCCCAAAGTATACTTAGACCTAAGCCACCATAATCTTCCTGCTCATACAGCGGGAAATCTAATACACCAGCTCAATAAACCTGGAGGAAACAAAGGTTTTATGTAGCATTAAGTGTCACGATATTAAAATGCCCATATCACTTTCAATTGCTCTTATAAGCTGCTTTTTAACAATCCAGAAAGTTGAGTGCCATTATGAGATGAATATTGTCCCATGTGGTAAAGACTAGGGAAGGAAAATCAGAAAGCTAGCCCCTTCACCTGTGCTGATCTCTGATTAATACCATCGTGCTTTTACATAAGGGTCGCTCCTCTCAAACTCTCCTATTTTATACCATTTTCAGTTGTCAGGGTATGTCCTGTCAAAGGTGACATCACCTTTAAAAGGGTGTCAAAGAGCCTTGACTGCCATTCCAGCTCAGTCACGTAACCTCTTTTGAAGCTGGTTTCCTTTCCTTTCCAGTTAATGTACACTGTGTGCTATGAGCTATTGAGGCTATAATTAGAGACTGTAAAGCTCTTTCAAAATACCAAATCCTTCATTCCACAAACGCTCATTACAAATGGTAATGTAGCAACAACAAAGATCAGCGCCCCTGGAAGTTTAAGTTTCCCCCAAACAGGGACAGTTGCTTTTGTGAGTTTTGCAGAGATTCCAGCACTCTGTAGCTGCCTAATTAATACCTAATGACAATGATGAACCACTGGTGATATCTGCTAACTAATTGGGGTTTTATAGTATCTCAGAAAGTTTCAACTTAATGGCCATTAAAATAGAATATCTTCTCTTTCTATTGCACCTGCCAACTCCCCAAACCTTCTACAAATAGAAATTCATTAATTAAGGTTCTTTAATGAAATATTAATGATACAAAAGTACTTGCTGAAAACTTAGGAAATACCCAGGGTCAATACACTAATAGTGTATTTTAAACAACAATTTTCCCTTTTTTGTTGCTTGGGCAAGCTCAGGCAAGGAGGCCAGACAATCCTCCTTTGGGGTTGGTGGATCCAAATCACAGGGCTGTTTTTCACATTCTTTAACGTCAGGATGAGTTGAAGGCATATTCCATAAATACACAATCTTTCAGGGTTGTGTGAACTCTCAGACTATAAGACTTCATGATAGTCACATAAAAGGAAGCATGACATTTATAAAAGACAGGAGTAGTTTGCATGCAGGTGGTAGGCAAAAATCTTTCTCCCTCTGTGCAGACAGTCTGGATACTACAGCCTTCAGGGAGCTCTGAGGCCATGCCTTAGGGGTAAAGGCTGGGAGCTAGATTATCTTTCCCCCACGTTTTTGGTTAACTTACACAGTCCCACACCCACACAAACCCTCTTCAGGCAGGCCTCAGTGAAGAAGCTCTGTGAAGTCTTTTGCTGATCTTTTGATATTTTTAAATGACTTATAATGAAATATTTTAAAATCCCAATTGTTAGCATTAAAAATGTCCCAGGACATGCTGGGAATCGATGGCACTCAGTGCTGCTGCCTTGTAAAAAAAAATGAAATCCTAAATGGTTTGTCCTAATGTTATTGGCAGACGTGGTTTTATACTTTTAAATTTCTTGGAGTTGCTGGAAAGGAAAAGAGAACATATAGATATGCCTATGCAGATTAAATGACATCATAAAATACCTGACTGGAAAGCAAGGAGACTTGCTGTAGCTCGATTACTTGCTATTGAAATAGGGACCTAGAGCAAAGGAGAAAGTGTATCATCTGCAACTGAATGTTTTCAATTACTTTTTATCGTGCTTGGTCATTCTCACAACATATACACTGGGATGAAAGATGATTTTACGTCCTAAGTGAAAGAAATGCACATGCAGCATTTACTCTGCAAATGGAGACAGTGTTGCCTCTCACTACTTTGAAATATGACAAATCTGTAGCAGTTCCGATATAGTCACCAAAATGATTCTTTATTCCCTTTCATCTTAATATCCAAGTTCATCACAGTTAACTGTAAGAACCAGATAGTCCGCGTAGTTCACATATTCCTAGGTAATAGCTGTCACATTAGTATTTAACACCAAATATACTGTTTCTTTCTGGACCAGAAGTACAATTATTGTATGACACATTTTTAAAATTTCCATTTTAAAAACAACTGTAAAACAATCATATCTTATAGATTAAGATGTGTCACTTAAAGGAAGCAGTACCCACAATGTAAACAGCTCTACTGTAATTAATTCTTCCAACCTGAACTCCCTAGGGCAGGAAGTCATCACTGAAGGACACAGCTCAGGACAGCCACTGAGAAAACCTGACCCACTGAGCGGGGGCCATTCTGCATGAGGGTCCTTAGACATATATCCCTGGCCCTATATCTTCACCTTGTCCTGGGTCTCCAAGAACCCACATAGACCCCCCCACCCCAGTACATGCAACTCCCACCTGCCTCTTGACTCCATAATGTCTTATCTGGGGCTAGGGAGAGGAAGATTTCATGCAAAATATCTTTCCCCACCTAGAAAACAATCTACCTAGGAGCACATTCCTAGTGCTGATGACTGTGAGGCTGGGCTCATCGCAGCCATTGTCATGCAAGCACAGTTGTAAGTAATAATGTGGCCTTTAATGACGGAATGATGGACCTGCCAAATACTTGCTCCTGCCATAGACTGCTTGCATTTCCCTGCTGGAGAGCACAGAGATGCCCATCTGGGAGTTATTAACATATCCTCGTCAATTCAGAACCGACTTTAACATAATCCATATTTGTTGGAGAAAGTCCAGCATCAGCTTGAGAACAGCAGTCACGTGCTTCAATGACACATTTCAAACAGCACACATGGAGCATGCTTGGGCAGCTAAGCAATTCAGAAATGCAAATAGCTGAAGCACTCTCCTGACTAGATAAAAAGGACAAATCCCTTTTGGCAAGAGACTGGATGTCCTCTTAATGTCGCAGGAAAACAACCAAATCAGGAAAGGTACAAATTCTAGGGGCATTGATTTAGGTTTGGTGAGCCTCTTTGCCTTTATTCCAATCATGTTGATGCAATCCATCTCAAGTCAACCCTGGACTTCAGTGGTTGTCAGGCAGAGCTGTTTGTCTGGGATGCAGGAATACAGATGTTCTTAAGCCAACAGTGTTGTTCATCGTATGCCTGCTTGTTGACATATGTATGAGCATATACCTCTCCCTTTAAAACACAACAAAGAGCTATGGGCTTCCATTTCAACTTTGTCTCAGGGTTGTTCTGAATGGGTTTTCTATTATAAACACATCCCTGGAAGAAGCTAGATTGGTTAAACCTCTAAATGTGAGTCCTCAGGAAATCAAATTCTATCAAAATATCATGTAAGGGCTCTGGAAATAATCTCCAAACTTGGTACTGGGCTTTGTGGGTACAGAACATGCCCCCCCCACCAACACTTCTTCACTGATTTTAGCATTACAGTTCATCAGCTAAATTCCTTGGGTTGATAGATATTATTAGGAATAGCTATGCTTTATAAGTGAAATAAATTAAAGAATAAGAGAGGAAAAAGCATTTCCTTGAGGCTACCTATTGATGTGGATTTTGGTGAAACTACAATAAAACCCATTTTTAGATTATATAAACCAAAGACAAATGCAGATTCTTCCTTCAAATATTTTAATAGACTCACAGGGCAGAGTCCCTAGATAGTAGTATTATACCACTATTACGTATTCCGCATTTGATGATTATGTTGTGGTTACATAAAAGAATGTTCTTGTTCTTAAGAGATACATGTTGAAATATTTAGGGATAAAGAGTTATGATGCATGCAACCTTCTCTTACATCATTCAACAAGAAAAGAAATAATAATATACATACATTGAAAGAGAAAACAAATGTGGCAAAATGTTGACAACTGGTGAACCTAGGTGAAGGCCATATGTGTATTCCTTGTACCATTTTTTTTTGCGCCCCACACCACCCCCCTGCAGCATATGGAGATCCCGGGCCAGGAATCAGATCTGCAGTCATTACATCCTTAACCCACTGTGCTGGGCCAGGTATTGAACCTGTGTCCCAGCCCTCCCAAGACACCACCAATTCCATTGGGCCACAGTGGGAACTCCCCCTGTACCATTTTGGAACTTTTCATTAGGTTTGAAATTTTTCAAAATAAAAATTTGGAAATGAAATAAATTAGACTCACAGATACTGATTTAGAATTTACAAAAATAGAATTTACTGCTTGGAAACTTTCTCTTGTTTACTGTTTTTAGCTTGATGATGACATTTTGTATAAAGGTAGAATCTCCTAGAAGGAGGGGAAGACAGAGTAAGAAAAACAGAGGGGAAATACCATACTGGGGGACAGGAGACGAGACAAAGAAAACAGGAGAGAGAGGAGAACACAGCAAGGAGGAGAAAGCATACCCCAGTGCAGTCCTGAGACGGAGCAATACCAGGAGCGGGCAGGGGCAATGCCCTGAGTCTGGGAAGAAGGCAGCCAGGTCTCTGGAGTGAGGTCTTACCTGAGGAGAGGGATAATGCAAAAATACCTTTCTTCTAGCAAGCCCAGCTGCTAATGGCAGCATGCATTTTCTTCCAGTAGGAAACAGAGTTCAGCCACAAGGCAACCTGAAGGCTAGACTGAAGGTTGTGCCATAGGGCTAGACACAGTCAGTGCAGTGGAGGGTGTGCCCCTACACTCCCTCGTTGGTGTGGGAACTCATCAGACCCTAACAGGATGAAAGGGGTAGGGGGCTAGTGGGGAAAGGTGTCTTTAGCCTTTTGGTATGTCTCTACCTTTGTAGTTTGGGAATGTTGGGTAAGTTTTGACTCAATATAAAAATCATAAAATAGCCAATAATTTGTCATTAGAACATATATATTGTTTTTAATTTATCCCTGGGAACTGCAGAAAATGATGCGTACTAAAGTTTCATTCCTCAAGCCACTCTTAGGTCTACGCCCCTTATCAACAGAAAGTAGCGAGAGTGGTCATGGTCCCTCTTCCTTCAAGATTAAAGAATGATCAAAAGCTAAGGGACACTGAAACCACAGATAATCATTAATTAAATCCATTTCACCTGTAACCTACCTTCACCAATCAAAATCATTTTAATTGTCACTCCAAAGACTTGCAGGCCCGCCAAGCGGCACAGAGCCTAAACAATAAGTTTGCCCGAATTGTTGTCAGGAAACTTGGGGTTAGTGGTGTCTAGTTAGAGCTGAGCTGGTTAAGACTGGAAAGGAACACAGACCCTCCACCTGGGTACGCACAAGTGTCCCCTCAAGGACCTTGTGACGCCAGCAGGCCGAAACCTCACCTTCAGATTATGCTAAACACGTGCAGAGGCCCATAGTTTAGTGACTTGCATAGAGAATACTGTGTCTGTTTCCAATCGCATTTCCCTGAGCTCCCCACACCCCACACCCCCCCACACTCCACTCCCCATGCCCCAGATCTCGACTCTGTTTCTTTATTCTTCATCCCATGAACAACCCCAGCCCTTTGCCTTTGCGGAAGCAGATCTGAGTCTTGTTCTACTGTCTCCTTGCTTGGCTACCTTGTTAATAAACCCTCTCTTAGCTGCAAACTTGGGCATCTCAGCGTTTCGGCTTGCTGAGCAACAGGCAAAATGGACCTGGTTTGGCAACAATGGTGGTGAAAGAGGTCACTGCAATTGTTCAGTCTAGGTCAGGAGCTGAGACACACCCAGACAGAGTGTCTGTAATAGTGAGTAGCCATCAGACCAGGAAGAGGCACAGATATAAAAACCTGAGGGAATAAAGGGCAGGGACAGACTGGGGCACATAGACAAGAAGTCTGATGGGTGCGTTACTCCTCTCTATGGCTACACCCATTTAGGTAGGTCACTCTAATAAGCCATACCAGTGTAAAGCAGCTTTAGTGATCTCTTTCACCTCCACATCCTGTGGGGACCCTTCCATTATTGGCTCATCAGCCTCAGAGCCAGAAATTTCCATGGTGAGCCAAAGCCTGGTCTTGAAATAAATTGAAGCTGAAAGAAGTTTAAAGAAGCTGCTTGCCTTTGCCTTATTTGTCATATTCTCCCTGCAGTTACTAAATAGTTTAGATCAACCCTATTTATCCCTAAAGAAAGGAAGGACCTCAAAGAGGGATTCAAAATTCATTGTCAAGGTCAAGTAACCAGTATTAAACAAAAAAGATCTTGAAAGGTCATAGACCCAAAAGCAGAAGAAATGCTGGTCTGTGTTCCCTCCTTACAGCTCACCCCTGTCCCCACTCTCAGCATCATGATGTCTTTGTGTGACATGTTCTAGTTTCCTGCTCCCCTTGACATCAACTTAGTCTGATCTGCCTTATAAAAAAATACTAGGGGGTTCCCACTGTGGCTCAGTGGTAACAAACCCAACTAGTAATCACGAGGATGCATGTTCGATCCCTGGCCTTGCCCAGTGGGATAAGGATCTGGTGTTGCCATAAGCTGTGGTGTGGTTGCAGACTCAGCTTGGATCTGTCGTTGCTGTGGCTGTGGTGTAAGCCGGCATTTGTAGCTCCGATTTGACCCCTATCCTGGGAACTTCCATATGCTGAGGGGGCGGCCCTAAAAAAAAAATAAAATAAAATTAGGGGGGTGGAGGTGGGGATTTGTTTTGGGCCCTGCACTGTCCTGGAGATGATCCCAGGCAGAGAGGCACTGGGGGTTTGGAGCAAGCCTGCTCAGAAATCAAGCCTGGAGCTGTGTCCTCTGCGGTTTTCTCCTGCAGAGTTCAGGACATTTGGCTTCTTTGATGCTATTTTGCACAGAACATTCAGTAGGATGAGACAGTGGGTTTTCCATGTGAGCTCTGAGGAAAATGCCGTATGACTAATATAAAAGCTTAGTCTGACCATAGCACATTAGAAGTTTGATTCTAGGGAAATGATGTTTGTTCTCTTAAACATGGCAAGTCTTCAGCCAAAGGCAGCAAATGAGGTGCCTGCTCCTTCTCACAAAGGGGAGGTTTGCTCAGGTCACACTATGAGGCAAATGTATGTAGAATATTGCTGATTCAAGCTAAATCGCTGCCTCATTAGGGCTATTTGCTATTTTATTTGAAACTTGAATTTCTCACAAAAGCATAGCAGAGAGGAAAACATAGTTGCCTGAAGTAAAAAGGGACCTAAGTGCCACCGCTCCACCACAGGCCAAGATTCTTGGCCTCACACAGGCCTCCCTCTCTTCTCCCACACCTTGCCCTGATCTGGCTGCACCGTTCTGTGAAAGACTCATTCCTACAGACATCTCCTAGAACCTGTGTCATGGGTGTTCATGCTTTACGATTGGCAGTGTTGAGATAAAACCTACTTCTAAGAGAGCAAGATACCAGCAGACATTTTAGTTCCCATCCATATAATTGCCAAACCTGGAGTCATAAGAGAATGGATCCTTAGGAAAGATCTAGAATATGGAATTCTGTCCAGTAGACCAAAGAAATCTGGATCCCACAGAAAGTTCTGCAAGGGGGGCGATAAAAGCACTGAAGATTTACTGTGAGGATGTGTCCATTGCTTATTTCCAGCCCTACTGAGCAGCACCCTGGCATTTCTGGGAATAGCCTCAGGTTTTGCTCCCTGCAGGATGCACACACATCACACTGAGCTACATTTGAGAATTCAAAGTGTTAATTTGTCAGCCATGTTTTGGAACAAACTAGGGTGTCTCCACTGCCTTGACATGGTAGTATCTGGTAAAAATCAGATATAAACCACTTAATAGGGCAATTTACTTTACTGGATAAGATACATTGTTTTAGTGGCTTGCATGCACTCCAACCATAACAGTGGGGTACCAGAAGGTCAAAGAAGTGAGAAATCGATTTCCAAGGCATCACTCTACTCCTGTGTTTTCAAGGATGTGGGTACTACTATCCACTTCTTACAATAACAGATATCCTCACTGGATTGAAGAGCTGTGATTCACAACTTCTACAGCTGTGGTCTCTTCCACTGGGGCCAAAGTCACACCAAATAACAGGAAGATGCCACTTCCACTCCTGTAGTTACTGAATCTGTCTGTTCTCTCATGAGAAACAGATGATAGCCGTTGCTCCCTGGCTCCACCTATAGGTGGCAGACAGTCAAACCTATGTGTGAAATAGCTCTAGCACCCCCGATCTTAGTTAAAATAGACGAGGACAGTGGCTCAAATACTTAGCCACATCAGAATCCCCTGGAGGACTTGTTAAACCACAGGGTGCTAAGCCCTGCCACGGAATTTCTAATCAGTATGTCTAGGGTGGGGCTGAAAACAGACATTTCTAACAAGTTCCCAGAAGATGCTGATGGTGACAGTCTGGGCACTGTTATTTTGAAACCACTGGGGTAGGTCATGCTGCAGTAATAAATGGCCCTCAAATATCAGGTTTATTTTCCATGCATGTCTCAGGCCTGTCACGAGGCAGCTACAGCTATGCTCTGTGTCATCCCCTCCAGGATCTAGGGATGGGACAGCCTCTGATGGGAACATTGCCAGCCCTGTGGCGGAGGGCAAAGAGGATGTGACAAACTACTGGTTGGCTCGTAAAGCTTTGGCTTATATTTCACTGGTTGAAGTCAGTCATGTGGCCAAATCTGATGCCAGTGGCAAGTGAGGGACTGGACAATTTGGTGAATAATTACACAGTTTACCATACCCTCGATGTCCGTTATTTCCTTCTCCCACAGAAAATGAGCTTGTTTCAACTGCAGAAATGGCTGCCCTGAAATAAAGACTGAATTTCTTGTATTCTCCTGCAGGAAGGTATTGACCAACAGCAACTATAAACAATGAGGTGTAAGTAGAATGGTGGATAGTCATTCCAGAAAACTTTCCTGAGAGTACACAAGTTGCTCTTTGTCTTTCCTCTCTCTCTCTCTTTTTGTTTTGTTCATTCTTTTTCCATCTTCTTGTCTGCAATGCTGATGCAAGCATTTTGGAGCATGATGTCAAGGTCATGCCTCTAATAGAAAAAATGTAAGGTGTGTAGAGCACCATACCACCTATCAACACTGCTAGATAAGAGAGAAATAAAATTCTACCTTATTTAAATGACTGTTATCTTGGTTTTTCTGTCACTCACATCTGAATGAATGAACGAATTACTTAATCCTAAGTAATGTACTCTAAAAAAGGCTTTCTTCACTTGATCTTAGCCAAAAGGCCAAGAAGCGCTAAGAAAGGCTTTCTTTTGAAGTCTGCTCACTTCCGTCTACAGCTTCTTGTGTCCCACTCATCCATCACCATTGGTTGTTTTCTGAGCTTCTGAACCTATTGTTTCCCTTCACTCTATTTCCCCTCATTCTTAGCAAAACAGTGGGAATGTCTACAGAAGGAGGTCAACTACAATTTCATTCTTTCTAGGAACATAGATAAGACTATCGATACATAGAATCTGATGGTGGGGAAAGTGACAACAAAAAGGAAAAGCTTATCCAGCTAGAACTTTATTAAGGAATTTCCAAAACAGTCTATCACATGGTAACAAAGATGACAATGTTCCCCTTTGTTGCCACAACCCCCCTGCAATTTGGGAACATTTTTGATGTCTGAGTTTTTGTGATTGCCACTTGATCTCTCACCTGCCCACAAGGAGAAAGGACGAGGCGTAAATGTTTAAAGAGGATTGTTAGTGGCCTGTGGGGTCCATGCTTCTCTCCTCTACTTTCTCTCCTCTCTTCTCTACCTCGCATCCCCTTCTCTGCGCTCTTCGTCAAGTCTTTTCCCACTCTGCCTGTTCTGTCATCTTCGCAGTCATTCACTTTTGTCCACATCTCCCCACACAGACTGAGGGAGCAGCTGGAGAAGAGGAAAGAGGGCAGTGAGAACAAAAGTGAAAAGGCTGGAAAGGGGAACAGAGAGGAAGCAAGTGGGAGAAGTCCAGCCCCAGAGCTTAAGAAGCACTTCCTGAAGCAAAGCCAGAGCCATGCATGTTCAAGTCTTCACCAGGACACAGTAAAGAGCTTAGGAAAGTAATCCAGCAGTTTTCATTAATGAGCAGAAACAAGCTACCACTTTAGTTACACAAACTGTGGTTTGTGAACCATAAATATGTACATAGCTGTCAACTTTTAAGTGTGTTTCTCCTCTGATGGAGAGTCATTTGTTGGGGGCATTTTACATGCAGACTCTATTGCACTAGATACCATCAGTCATCTAATAAAACAGAATTTCCCGAGGGGACAATGGCTATATTTCTCAAAAACAAACAAACCAAAACTAGTTTTCATTATCAAATAGATATGAGAAACTGCGTACCAGGTTCTACTGGAAATTTCACAATGTATGTTAACATATTAAAAGCTCTAAGACTATCTGGAATAAAGAAGCCCATTTTTTTTCTTCACATCCAAACTTACTGAATTTTAGAATCCCTTTTCTGTATATAATATCTATTAACATCTTATGAAATGTGTCCTTGGAACACAGGTTGGGAAACTGTCTCAAAAGAATAAAAATTTTATGTGCTACATGCCGCATTATTTTTTGTAAAAGTAGTTACTGCACTCCTGTGAATATTTATAACGTATCGACATTTCGGTGGGACCACACGAGAATTAAACCGAACCAAGTAGTGCTCAAAGTCACACGCCAGTGACACAAAGCTCACAAAATTTAGGTTATTCCACCTGCCCCAAACCCCAAACTATATTCCAAGGAAATTAATTTAGAAGTAAAATAAGTCAACTTAGAGAATTAACCATGATTAGTAATTAGTAATAAAATAACAAGAATATACATCTGAAAATGTCTAGATGTGGAAGAGACCGTGACAAGCAGGAATGATTTGGATCAACTTATACAAAAGAAAAATCACAGTGAGTTTTGGAAGGACACAGTTCACCATATGCATGACATTAGCCGAGGGCTGTGGTGGCTCAGCACCCTTCTCTGCCCAGAGACAGCGGGAACTAGAAAGGCTTGGGCCTTAAAGCCCACTTATCCTCATAAAGCCATGCATTTATTGCTACTGCATTTCCCAGAATGCACTGTCATAATTATTTTTTGGTGGTTTACCTTATTACATTGTGTGATCCCTGATAACCTTTTGCTGATCTCCTAGTCTTCAGTCTACGCCTTCAAAAGCAGACACATAGTAGCCCTTTAGAAATGTTTGTTGAATGAATATCTACGAGAACGCTAAATGTACTCGTACAAACAGGCTGAAACTCAGTCCATTAATGGAACGGGAGGATTTACAATTACACGGATCATGTGAACACTTGCATGCGGCAGAGCGAAAAAGGAAGAGAGCCAAGATTTCACTAATGAGCAATAACGATTGCCTCTGCAAAGGGGAGCTGGGTTGCTAGTGGTCAGGGGTGGATGGGAGACTTATTTTCCATTTCATTTACAGCCTTTTGTTCATCTGGATTTTATCCTGTGCTAATATATTTCCTATTCAAAAGTTAATAAATAATATTTTAAAGTATCCATGACTGACTACTGGAATATGAGTTTCTGAATGTCAGTGACTAAAGAGCCCATTTAAAAAATGTTTCCCTCTGCTCACTAACCACCATCCAGTATCAGAATAAAAATGTTTATTGGTTGAATGGCATATCACTGGAATAGGTAAGAAGCAAACTGAATCCAGTCCCTCCGCAGAAGATATCGAAGCTGCTTTTCCAGGCTTGTCTCACCAAGTACAGTCCCATACTGAGCCACAGAACTCTTACCATCCTCTGAGCACCTCAGACACTCTTCTGCCTGTGTTTGCAGTCTCTGCCTGGAGAAGCCCTCCCCATCCTGAGAGGGTCAGCTCAGATGCCTGCTCTTCCGTGAAGGCTTTCCTGAAACCCTCACCAATAATCTGAATTAATCCTCCAGTTTCTGTACCTCACCTTATTTAATGTGCCTCATTAACCCATGACTTACTGGAGATCTAGACATACGTAATCACCACAGACCAGTGCTCATATGAGGCAGTGAAACTATGGAGTAGCTGCTGTGTGCACTGGCTGTGAGGTCACCTGCTAAGGTTCAGATCCTGCTGCTCCACAGTGCAACAGTGGGACCTCTAGAGAGTTACCTCGGTTTTCTCACCTGTATAATGGCAGTCTTAGGACCTGTTGCAAAAGGATTGTTGTGAGGATTAACTTCCTTTATGTGAGACCAGAGACTGGCGATGAATTTCAAATTTCAGAGTGTGCATGAAGTTCAGGAGGAAAATTTGGCTTCCAGACTCTCCTTCAGCAGTTCTGTTTCAGTAGGTCTTGGGCAGGGGTGGCCCGGGAAAGGGCATTTAACAGGCGCTCCACTCAACTCTGCACACAGACTCTCTTGGACTTGAATTTTAGAAACATCATACCCAATCAGTGGTTTTGAACTTCTGATCCACATGTTAGAACCACTTGGGAAGGTTTAAAAAAAGTGGATAAGCAATGAGATCCTGCTGTACAGCACAGGGAACTATATCTAGTCACTTGTGATGGAAGATGATGGAGGATAATGTAAGAAAAAGAATGTGTATATGCGTGTGTGTGTGTGTGTAAGAGAGAGAGAGAGACTGGGCCACTTTGCTGTATAGTATAAAATTGAGAGAACACTGTAAACCAACTATAATGAGAAAAAATCACTTAAAAATGTAAAGTTAGTGTTCCAACCCCAATATTCTAATTAAGTTTTCTTAGGTGGGCCTGGGATATCAACAGTTTAAAAATACCTACCCAGGTGATTCTATCATACAGCCAGGGTTGGAAACACCTGCACTGTCTCCTGGTTGCTTAAATATATCTATTTAAAGATATTAAAATACAAATGACATGAATTCCCCTAGAAATAGGTTATATATAAAAATAAAGAGTCTCAAGACTTGGTTCTATCTAAAAGAATAAAAATTTAGAAAAGATTAATGTAATCCAAGTATACAGTGGTCAAATGACCATTCTTATTGCATTGGTTTGTCTTAAAAACTTATGAGACAAATGTCAATTGGTGAAACTCACCAACGTCAGCGTGCGTCCATCAGGGAAGGGAAAGCAGCTGACTGGCAGTGACATTTACAAGGCACTTATTGTCTGATGCATGCAGTTCTTAACTTGGAACATTTTGGGAAGTCCATTAACTATTACAAGAGTTTCAGGCATGTATTCTCATATTTAATAATGACAAAAATACTTATGTTTTTAATTGAAAGGAGCCAGTAAGTCAAGCCCACCAAGACACCAATCTTTGCATATATACCCCCAGCAAACCAAATTTCTAAAGAATGTCATTTTTGATTCTGTAATCTTCCAAGAATTTCAGCCAAAACAGACTAAAGTAGAACATGAAATGAATCATCAGGACAAAAAGGCAAAACTGTTAAAGACAAACAGATTTTGTTTATTTCAAAGCCAATCTGAAATATCCTGCTCTTAAAAAAATAAAAGGTAGGTAGCAAGTAACATGTGTGAAGTGGACAACATTATTCATCAAAATGAGCCATTCTGGGTACCTAAAGCCAGTAAAAACTATAAATGTATAGAAGCTAAGGGACAAGTCATTTGTAGAGAGTTGTCAGGAAAGAAAATGATACGATTACCACAAAGTAAGAATAAACTATTTCCCATTGCAGGTTTTCTTAGAAACTCAGGTATCAAATAAGATATGAAACTATCATCAAGGAGATAACAATTTGACTCAAATCTGAAAAATTAAACACACTTTTTTTTCCCCATGATACTCAGGAAACTAGCCCCTGAATTGAGTATAGCAGCAGTTCACTCACTTGGTATCATGAATTGAATCATGTCGAACTTTAAAACCAGGCATTCTTTTCCAGAGAACCATTTTTAGACTCATTATGGGGATGCTCTGCAGTCAAACCACGGATGTTACATCATTCCTTTCATTAAAAGCCTCCATGGTCATCCGGATTTCTACTGTACTGTATTTTCTGGAACATTCCTGGGACTTCAAAGACAATGAAGCATCATGGAAATACCATATTTGGGCAAGTGGCTCTTCACCCAGCACTTCAGTGCATAGCTCCCAAGCTTGTCAACACCAAGACACCAAATCAAGATACCCTTTTCACTCTCAGCTCAATGCCGTGTATCCTTAAACATTTAGCAACTAAGATTTTCTTTCTCCTCATACAAATACTCTTGCCCCCATGCCAAGATAAAGAAAACTTACTATTGTGACTTTTTCTGTCCAAACCACTAGAACTGATGACCTCTGGAAGCCTCAAAGGAGCCCCTGGTGTGTGTACATGTGATCCACAGCCATCACCATAGATTCCAACGCAGGCCCATGTAAACAAAAGTTTCTCATTAAACCTAAGTCTAGCATTAGTAAGACTGTCCAAAGATTACATTTAAAGATAACTGAAGTGTTACTATATTCCTTTGTGCAGCCCAGCCATGACCCTAATTAATGTGTCTAAGATAGACATGTATTTCTTCAAGTAATGGGTGGTTTTGTTTGGACAATTAGGCCAAGCTGACAAGGAAATTTTCCATCAAACCGAGTCATAAAAAGTACATTATTCAGCATTATTATGAGTTAAGCACTATTTATTACCTGAACTTTACAATACTCTATTATCAATCATTACCTGCCATTAAGGTATGTTAACATGAGATCAAAGAGAGAAGCCAAGCTAAACAAACAGTGCTGCCTTCAAGTCACTTTAGTGCTGTTCATTTAAAGAGAGGCAAACGCCTTGAACTTAAGGAGGGACAATTTGCATTTAACCAGAAGATGCAAATCAGTTAGCCTGTGGCAAGGCAGTGATTATATACATTTCATGCCTGCTATGCAATTGACAGACCAATCTGGTTTCCACGGAATTTACAGAAGAAAAAAATGTAGTCAAAGTAAAATGTGAGTTACAAAAGTCCAGTTTTGATGGGTCCTAGTAAAGATTCATTGCTGTATCAATTCTCAGCAACAATGCTGCCTCGGAAGTCACTAAAAATGATATCAGCTGAACGGATCTAAAGAGGAGACCAAACGTTTTTAGCAAAGCTGTAAAACCTTGGAAACCACCTCCTGAACAAACACTCTGAAAGCTCAGACATCTAAGACAAGCTTACAACGCCCCAACTTTAAAATACATTTTTGCACCAGTTCTTCCTTCTTACTCTGGAGCCAAGAGCACAAATAAGGTTTCTGGAAGGTAGCCCTTTGAAAGTACACTCCTCCTCTTTCATTCCAGAAACACTTGATCCCATTCTTTCTGAAATAAAGCTCTTTCATTAATGCCCATTGGCTTTCTCCCCCATGTCCTATAGCTGATACTCAAAATTCAAGAGACGGCTAGGGTTCAACTTCAGCTCAAGGTTATCAACAAATATCTGGAAAAGCTCTTGTTATACAGAATGAAGGAAAGTGTCTGTTTAAGGATCAAACATCCTTTCAAATCTGTATCTACTTTTCCTGACTGTCTAAGGTGGACAGCACACATCCATGGCAAAGGAAAAGATGAAATATTCTTAACTCCTTTACATTTAACATTAAGCAATCCTACAGACTTAATGTGACATATCTGCTTAGTGTAGAACACTAGTGCTCAATCATTTCCCAAATTGTGTTGCTTAGAGGGATTCTTAAAAGTGACTAAATAAGCCATTTAGGACCAACCCCTAGCCAGTCAGCAAAGTATATTGAGCACCTCACTGCAATGGGGGATCACAATGGGACAAAACTTGGCCTCTGTCTCATGAGGTGCAAGACTATATACATAAAAAGAGGGCTAACATCCTTGGCTGGGGCTGGGAGGTTGGTAGAAGCAATGAGTACAGAGGGAGGAATGGGTCCCATAGGCTGGTGGGTGAGCCACTGAGTGTATATTCATGCTGTGCACATGGGAACAGAACTCTTAGCTAGCCACTAGGCAGGTAATATGCAAGCTGGGATGTGTAGACTTCAGACAAGCAGATGGGGGCAGGGCAAAGCCATTCTCAGTGGCCAAAGGACTGCAGCAAAATTCTTGTCTATATATAGGTGACTTATCCTTTTCTACCCAGAAAGCTGAGTTATGGGAACACACATGGTATGAATACATCAATAGGACAACTGCAGAGAGGACTTGTGTGAGCTCCAAAGAGGGACTTGTAAGTTTGGAGTGTATGTTTGGTACCAAGTTGTGAAAAGTCTTGAAGGCCAGGTTTAGAAGAAGGAAGTTGACCCAGTTAAGTAATGCTTATTCCTGTTGGTTTTTGAAGAGGTGCATAGCATGAAGATGGCATTTAGGGAAGATTCATTTGGTGGGAAAGTGTAGGAAGGGCTGGAGTGTGTAGAGGCCACAAGTCAGGACGCTAGACCAGAAGATACCATGTCAGCCATCTCTGCAGGGATGTGGGGAAGGGGGCGTAGGCTGCTGCACAATATGCTAGAAAACCAGAAAGAACGGAGCATTGAGGGAGAAGATTCCAAAGCTTGGAGCTGTCACTGTGTGTGACAAAAGTGATTGCTGGAGTGCTAAAGTAGTACTAACTGATTGTCCCTTAATTTTCATTCTCCCTTTTCTCCTCTACCAGCAGAACTCTCAGTTCAGAGGCATCATTACAGAATGGTTAGGATCACACATTTTGGAACCAGCCTGTGAGGGTTTCAATGTCATCCTCATCACTTACTATTTGATGACCTTGGGTGAGTTTCTCTACCTCTCTGTGCCTCAGATATATTATCTATAAGATGGGAATAGTTCTAGTTCTTATCTCATGGAGTTGTTGTATGTCAGCTTGCACAAAGCTCTTAGAACAGTGCTAGGTTCCAGGACGCACCATGTAAGTGTCAGCTGTTACTATGAGCTGAGCACATCCCCCGAGCATTTCCAGCCATGTGTGGCCATGTGGCTACGTTATGACCATTAGAATGTGAGTGGAAGTGATGTCTACAACTTTCAGTGAACCCTTGTAGGGTCCCCCTTCCCCTTCCTGTTGGTAGGATCATGGACATGACGAGACCATGAGGTGGAAGCTATGTGTTGCTAACACTGTGACCTGCCATGTCAGCTCTGGAGCTCTGGGCTGCTTATGCTCAGACTACTGCCTGAGAAAAATAAACATATCTGATTTAAGTCACTATTATTTGGGGGGGTCTTTGTTATAGCAGCTGACCTGTATGCAAACACATACTCATAATTTTCATGGACTGCAAGAAGCCTCTGGGTGACCTCTGCTTTTCTACATGGGGGACTGTCTCCAGGGCTTGGCTGCTAGAGGTGAAAAAAAAAGAATCTCCACCTGCCATTGCAAAATGATCTGGGGCTTCTGTCTGTCAATCTACCCATAGTAATTAGACTTCCAGCTCACTTCACCCAACTTGAGTCACCTACAGAAGAGGGCAGGGCTATCCCTGCTCCTTGGCACCAGGCCAGACGACAGCTATGTGTGCACTTCCTCTCCCCTCTCAGTGTGTCTTCCATATTCATCCTCGACATCAAGATGTTGGCGTTCAAGGATATCACTGTGACTCTCCCAGTTGTCACCTATTCCGAGGAATGCCCATGCCTGAACTGATAAGAGAAGGATGCAGCCACAAAGAGATGATGGGAAAGGTGGCAACGAAAGTAAAGTGTGGTGGTGGGACATTCAAGGAAATGGCCAGGATCTTATGAGTCCTTTTCTGATGTGGAGATGTGGATCTGAATTTAGGAGGGAGGATGGAGCCATGCGATACCAAGAGAGTTTGCTCGTACCTGGCAGTTTATAGGTACCAACTAAAGCCCTGTATAAGAGACAGAACTTTTAGAAGGGCAGTCCCATTCCTTCCAGTCACACAGCCGGGGTGCCCAGCCAACCACAGCTAGCTTCCATTTCTTGAAACTGTGCCAGGTAAATTCCTCATCCAGTCCTTCCTCACTGTGACTGCCATTTGAAACTCTCTAATGAATGACTTGATCCTGTCTCTCCTTGTTCTAAAATCTTTACTGAATTTACAAAGTCTTTTTAAAAAAGTAGAAATAACTTAGGTTATAGCTGAAGACTTCGAAGGCCTCTATGACCTGGTACCAATATTTCTTACTAACTTTAGCTCACATTTCTTCCTTTATAAACCCATATTTTATTCACATCAAGGCCCTAACGCTTCCCTTTTTCCTGTCCCCTTGTGGTTCTTTATACCATTCCATTTTTCTGGAATGACTCTCCTCCTGCCCCTGAATTCTCACCACTGAAATCTACTTTATTCTTCAATAAACAGATGACTTATTTCTCCTCATGAAAGAGCTCCAGTTACATTCCGCTGGTCTGTCTGATTTCCATCATTGTAGATTTCTCTCGTCTCAATTTCACATGCTGCCTCAGATTACATACTGTAAATGCCCTACGCCTCCTACCATTTTACAGGAGGCCAAGGAGCTTAAGATTCCTTTCCTGATTTCTTCATACTGCATGGACCAGTGCCTCAAACGTTCGTTGGAACAGTGGGCTTGTGATGAGCATAGGACACTCCAGGAACAATTAGAGTCCTTCTTTTGGATTTTTCATAAGAAAGAAACAGCTCTTTTTTACTCCTTTGTGGAACTGTTAAATTGGATGATGTAAGCCTGAAGCTATCTACATGAAGGAGGGAAGGGTTTGGGATGAAGGAGAAAAGCAATAAAGCTAACACTTAGGAAGAAAGACAGTAAGTGAGAGAAGGCAAACCAATGACACCATGTGGGTCAGTGTAGTCACAAGATAGCTCCAGATTCAGGCTTCCCCAGATCAGGGACCTAGTAAGTCTTCTTTGATGTTCTTGCTTGTTTGAGGCAGGTTTCTATTCCTTGAGAATAAGAGTCCTTACCATTTACATATGCTGAGAGGTTTATCATGTTTTGAAGCATGTAAGATAAAGTTACAGTGAACATATTCCTACCTGTGTTTCTGAACATCTTTGAGGCACAACATATGTTCTTCTAAAGACTCTTGCTATTCTTGCTTCATTTAAGATGAGGTTTTGACAAGCATCAGATTGTTCGGAAAGTGCTTATTATCTATCCTATCAATTATTGATAAGGGATATAAATTTCATGAAAAAAATCTATAGAATGGCGAGGTCATTACACTACATAGAACTGTACCCTTTCTCAACCCCCAAATTTGTGGGACTTCTGAGCCTCTTGACCAATTCAAATGTTACATTTCTAATGGCCCAGTGAGGCACCTTAGAGTAGCCCTACATGCCTTAGAGGCGGCAGCTTCTAATACATGAGTGTTCTGCTTTTTAATAGAGGGAAATAATATCCCCAGAAATTCTGCATATCATTGCAGAGAAACCAACTTCTGCTCCTGCTGCCAAGGACTTCAGAAGTGCTCTGCTTAAAAATTCATCAGTCTCAAGTGCAGATTTTAAAAAAGAACAGGTCATACACTCTTTACACCTTTTAAAATGAAGTTGAGGAATAGTTCCTACCACCTGGCATCATGACAGTAAAATCTAGGAGTTGTACCATTTTCAGAAGGTCAAAGGGAAATGCCTACGGCTAATTTAGAAACAGAAATGGCTATACTGCTGCAACCGTAAGTCAATTCTAAATGGATAAAGATACCTTTTTTTTTACAACATTATTTCAGAAATCCTTTTTGTCCTAGATTTAAATCAAGACATACTCATCAAGTCTCTAGCAATATACAACTGATGGCTTTGGAAGTTTTGCTGTGAAATGTTCCCTCACAGGAAGTGCCAGCATATCAGTGGAAGGGAGAGCGAAAATTCTCTTGGGAAGAAATTGGTTCATATCTCTAGGAATCACAGCCTAAAGCATTTCACACCGTGTGAAGAGCTTGCAACATTAAAACTATCATGTGATTTTTCTAAGCATTTTCTTAGGAAGATAGAAGAGGCATGAGTAACTCTTTATCTGGTTCTACTCATTGCACCAAATCACTTGGAAATTTTGAAAACAGCAATAAAGAGTCTGAAAATCTAATCAAACTAGACACCCAGTAGCCAGCAGGTAACTCCCGTTGGGCAGGTCCCAAAACTTAATGGTATCCTGAAGCCCAGAGATTACTTCTGACCAGGTCACAGGGACACCACTCATGATCAAAGCCTATAATTCTTTTTCTTGTTTTTTATGGCTTGCTGGAGGAATTTGTTTGTGTGTGTGTGTGCAAAACTTGGCCTCACTAAGTTTATCAAAAGGTGATACTCTTCAAATCTTCTTCTAATACCTCATGGGCATGCTTTCCAAGACCCTAAGGATGCCGTTCAGTTTTTAAGTATTGCATACTTGCAAGCCAATCAAGGAAAAGCTTTATGGCAGATTTAGGGAAACACTGAATCCCTTCAATGCATCCAGTATCAAAGGGACAAAAAGAAATGTGAGGTTCGAAATTCCAAGGCCATATGTCTTATTAGATAACTAGCTGGATGACTTCAAACAAGTTACTTAACCTCTCTGAGCTCCAGTTCCCTCATTGATACATAGAAATAGTCACAGAATCATTACAAGGGCTTAATAAGACATAATACATGTGACTGCAAATAGCACAATACCTGGCAGCCAGTAAAGTTTTAGTAAATACAGTTGCCATGTGTCTGGTTTTAAACTAGACAGTCCAGGATTTGAGTTTTCCTTCTGAGAAATAGATTAAGAAAAGACCAGACATATAAATTTAAATGTAAGTGCTATTATTACTGCCATGACATGTCTTGTGCATGAGTACTGGAGCTCCCTCTCACTAGGACGGTTTGTCATGAGGAATGAGAGACAGTGCTCTTCACCAAGACATGCTTCACACAACACAGTGCGGGACAATTCAGCACGCACTTTGCCAAGTAACGAATTCCACTGCTCTGCAGGCCAGGTGGAGGGGCAGGTCCTGCAGTGGTTCTCAATGTTTCCTTTAACAGGTATAATCCCTAACAGTGTGGGCCTCTGTCCAGCTCTCATTTTCCTCTCATCTCCTTGTCCTTTTTTTCAGTAAGACATATTTGGCAGTTTAATACTAATGAATTAACTGCTTAACAATTAAGAATATTGAATTTGTAATTCCGTTCCCAAATTGCTTAAGAAAAAAGTCGATACTGTTTTTCATTTATTTTACCAAAATTATACTTAATTCTTGTCATTAATTCACAGGAGTTCAGGACAGGTCGGCACAGTAACTCTTATGTCCACCTTCCCTTGAGTTTGAACTTTTTCTGCCTGAAGACCACTGCTCAAGAAAGCCCAAATGGCCTATTGTTGCATGCAGGCGGCACTCTCCATAAGATGAAAGTGTGGTCATGACCTCTAGGCCCCCTTGAGACCTAAGTCCAATCAATTTTTCTGGCCGGGCAATACTTACCAGTAGGTATTCTATATCACTTCTACCAAAGACAGACAAGCCTTATTGAACGTCTTCATTGCCAGTTGGAAAAGCTGTGCCACAATGCTGAACTCAACAGCCCAAAGCTGCTTTCTAGAATGTCAAACAGACATTGCTATCTAACCCAGTTTTAACACAGGCTTCAGTTTGTTTCCAAAGGCATTTCTCCTGGTAGTGTGGGCCCTTTATTATCCTCAAAATACCAGAGACATCAAATGCTCTCTTCTCAAGAAGAACGTGACCTATAGAACAACCACACTGAAGATTTAAACACTTCCCAGGAGTGAAGGTGGGATTTCCAAATGATATGGGGTCACGTGCTTACAGTCTGTACTGAACCCAATCTTGGGAGATCTCCTTTCTCAGGAAAAGCCCGCTCTCTGAGTTGCTGCTTACAAACAATCTGCATATGCTCAAGCTTAAAAGAGTGAAGCTGAATGTAGTCTCCAGATTCTGTGGTATCCATGTCACTGTAAGGTTTTTAGGTCCCAGGATTTGACTGACTCACTTTAGACTAACTAGGTTGAACAATTAATTGTTCAGGATGCCTCGTGGATTCATGTCTTTAACTGGGATGAAGGAGGTTTCCAATATGGCAAATATCTTAGGCATTCAACAATTACACAAATTATCCAAATTCAGTTCTTTCCATAAAGGCCATTATATGAAGAATGTGTGGTTTTAGAATCTGACGTCAAGTCATCCTTAGTACTTCCACAGAAATAAGGGAAGAGTAGTGTTTTGGTCAGTTTGAGCTGCTACAACAAAATGCCATAGACTAGGTGGCTAAACCATAAATATTTATTTCCCACATTCTGGACGCTGGGAGGTCTAAGATCTAGGTACCAACAGATTTAACATCTAGTGAGGGCCTGCTCCCTGGTTTACAGATGGCAGCCTTCTTACTGTATCCTTACATGGCAGAGAAAGAAAAAGTTCTGGTCTCTCTTCCTCTTCTTAGAAGGACACTAATCCCATTATGGGGACACCGAGCTCATAAGCTCATCTAAACTTAATTGCCTACCAAAGTCTCCCAATGCCATCACTTTGTGGGTTGGGGCTTCAAAACAAGAATTGGTGGGGTGGGGGGAGAGATACAAAACTCTGTAACAAGTAGAGAGGAAAGAAGACTGGAAGCTATATTTGTTGGCTTAAACTGTACTCTTTTTCATTCTAATACAATTGGATTCACATTTTATTACAAAAGTAATACATGCTCTTTATTGAAAAAATGTTGAAAACATAGGAAAGGGGGAAATCACCAGTGGGTTTAATCAAAATTATGTAGCTTTTTTTAACTATAGGACATCTCAGTCCTTTAATATGCAAATATATGATACATCAAGAATGGTTTTCCATCGACCACCTATTCATAGTACCAAGAAACACAGCTTGGGAGATGCTATTCTAGGGAGTGATCATAGTTCAGGATATAATTTCATACTGTGTTAACAATTTTCATAAGTTCTTCCTTGGGAATTATTTTGCTGGTGAGGTGCAGCTTGAGAAGGAGATGGAAAGTTATAGTTCAAGCCAATGAGTAAAGAGTCCAAGGAGAGCTAGAAGTAGGCTGATGATGAAGACAGGAGGAGGTTGGTCCCAGGATGACAAGCATTAGTTGCTTCATAACTGGCCCAGGCTTATACTATCTTTGCAAGTAAATAAGGTCTTGTAACAGTCCTGTGCCAGGCACTGAATCCCGCATTTTCTCGTTTACATATTCTTCATCCCTTCACTTCCAAAGTCCACTGTGGAAAAAACTCCACTCTGCAGGGATTACATACTAAATACTAATAGTCCCAATGTCCAGCAGAGGATTTCCATTTCCACCCCCGTTTTAAACTACACCTTTTGGGCAGGTGACTCACTATTTAATACAAAATAGATCTCTTTGCTAGTTTTTTCTTTTTTGTAGCATGTCAGAAAGTCTTACAAGCATACAGTCCCACATTCTGTTTTACTGATTCTTCACACCTACATTTTCTCTCACCTTAATGTTCATAGAGACTCCTCTAAATAGAGGCTCTGTGTTAACATTTGGGCCAGCAGTTCTGCTGTCCTAGCAGTAAGAGGTAGACTTATCAATATCAAGAACTCACATCTGTGAAGTTGCTTCCATGTGTCTGATACCATGCTAAGCTCGTCACATAGATTATCTCATTTAATCCTCATGCAAGCAAACCAAACCAAACCAGATGTTTGTGATCCTCTTTCTACAGGTAAAGACACCTAGGCTTGGCAACTTCTCCACAATTTCACAGTGGTAGAGTGGTGTTTGAATGTAGGGCTATCTGACTCCAAACCCCATACTTCTATCCACTATTCTTATAGTGTAGAGCAATGCTTTTCAAAGTTTGGTCACAAAATAGTAGCAGCAATAGCAGCACCTGATCTCCGTTGCAAATGTAAATTCTCAGGCCCCACAGACCCAATGAATCAAAAACTCTAGAAATACACACACATACACACACACACACAATGGAATATTATTCAGCCATGAAGAAGAAAGTAAATTTGCCTTTTGTAACAACAGGAATGGAACTCATTATGCTAAGTGAAATAAGAAGAAAAAGGCAAATACTCTATGTTCCCACATGTGAAATCTAAAAAAAGAAAAGCCATACTCATAGAAATAGAGAGTAGAATGGTGGTTGCCAGAAGCTAGGTGGTGGGGGAAATGGGGAGATGCTGGTGATAGGATACAAACTCCAGTCTACAAGAGAAACAAGATCTGGGGCTCTAATAGACATTACAGTGATTGTAACAATACTGCATTATATACTTGAAAGTTATTGAGAGTAAATCTTAAATATCATCACCACAAACAAAGTCATAATTATGTGAGGAGATGGAGGTGTTAACTAACCTAATTATAGTAATTATTTTGCAATAATTACATGTATCTAATCATATTGTACACCTTAAGCTTGCATATGCTATATGTCAATACTAACTCAATTACGCTAGATGAAAAAAGAAACTCTAGAGATGAGGCCCAGCAACGTGTGTTTTAACTAGCTTCCAGGTGATTCTGATGTATACTAATGTTTTAAAACAACTGTTCTGGGAACCAAGCAGGAAGACTTTAGGTCAAAGGTGAGGGATGATTTTCCAGCGGGATCGTTAACACTAGTGTGGGCCATCTTAAAAGGCTGGCCTGGGATCTCACTGTTTGGACCTGATGGGTGTGAGGGCCCTGTGTCTCCAGAAGGACCTCCCATTTATCTTTCCTCTTGCAAGTATAGCGCACCACACCACCGGCTCTTAGAGCAATAGCTCAGCACTCTCAACACCACCAGAAAAATCTCACACTTGAAGTTTCCCCTAACAAAGAACAGGATGGTCTGACCCCATGTGTAGGTGCTGGAAAAACAATCGGCAGGAACAGGGAGGGTGTTGTCACTTTCTCCCCTCGCACTTGCTCTGTGCAGGGGATGCCATATATTAGCAGGCATTTCACATCAGCTAATTCAGAGTCCCCTGTCAGACAAATCCCACCTGTGAGCACCGCTGTCCACACCATATAACACCACATAGATCAAGAGTGGGGAGAGGCCAAAGTCATGAACACCATAGCTTTCCATTAAAGTTAATTAATGACAGAAGCATATTGCTGGGAATGGCAACACTGCCGTTATTTATGGCTCAGGAAACCCCAACTGCAGGGACATGCCTTTTTCTTTTTTCCCAGCCCCAGCTCTACCCAGGAGTTTACTCACCCCATTATAGTAACTTTGTGAATCGTTCGCCAAGTTAGCAAGAATGTAGCATGGAATCTATAAAAATTAATGCAGCAGCTGGACATCCAACACACATCCAGAGAGAAACAGACCACCCCACGGATGCCGCTCTGTTCTTTTCTATCCCTGTATCTCAACACGTCTTCACACTTCATGTTCCTACTGCGGGTAACGCTTCCCACCTGTCACCCCCAAGAACAGGATTTCCCCGAGGAATGCTTGCTGCTGAAAGGCTTCTAGAAACTCCTTCCCCCCTTCCCAACCATACCACCACACACAGACCTGGGCAGACCACTAGGAAAGTAATGCACCCAACCAACAGATCATTACCGCTTTAGGAAGCTGTGTAGCACCACGCTGCAAAGCGTCCCTCTGGCTTCAGTTTCCAGAAAAGTGTTCTTAGTGTCCTCATCTTTAAAATGGGTCTAACAAAACTTACCTTTGAAGGCTGCTGGGAGGGTTGAACCAGTCTGATGCGAGCTGAGCAGCACCCAGTGCCACTAGGGCCAAACAAACCTTTGTGGTGTGATGGCTTTTCCTTCATTCTCCCCCGACCCTGGGAAAGCCATGTGCCCCCATAAACCCAGACTAGTATTTTCCAAACACCCTGTACTTGTGCCCACACAGATTTCAGAAGCAGGTGGTCTGAAGGTGATGCAATTTTTTAGGTGTGAGCGGTTTCCTGAGGACAAGGTCTAGGGCTTTTAGCTCATTTTCCAAGGTACTCATGACCACTGCAATGTCTCCGGAGGGGAAAGAAAGAAAACTGTACCTTGGAAATGCTCAGGAAACAAGAACGCACCCTTAGGCTGGAGAAGACAGTTTCATGTGTTGGAAAGAATACTGCACCGTGAATCACATGACTGGCATTTTAATCTCCTCTCCCATAAATGAACTGGCAAATCCCTTCTCAGAGCTCAGTTTCCATTTCTTGATGTTTGAAACGGACATCACAGTGACTCCTCACCTCACTTCATTCAGTTGTGGGCATCGTAATAGGTAACAGATGTGAAAGCATCTTTTCAAGCAGAAAACACCACCCCCGTAAATGTATGAGACTCAAGTTCACTTGCCTCATCAAGATTCCAGTGGATAAACAGTTTCGCCAACTGGCCATAAGCGGTCCACAAAATTAGGAGGAAAATAACGATGGAGTGAGTTATATTGTTCTTTTTGTTCCGCTTGTGTGAAATAACATAGTTACCTCTGGAATAACTTTTAAAACAGGCAAGCAGAAATCCTTTGTGGGAAAGGGAAATCTGTGTATACGGTTTGATTTCTCCCGACTCACTACAGTCCTCAGAACTCCCCAGCATCCCCCTATGGTTCGCTTTAATTGCATGTCACTGCTAACTTCCTTGTAAAGAGACAGGCCTCTGCCATTCCTGCTAATTATCCAAATTGCCAGCCACTGTGTGTGGCCTTACCTAAGGCTTTTAACCAGCTGTAATGTCACTAAATCAAAGCAAGTGGGAAGCGTCCCTGTTGGAGTGACTCTAATAAATGCTACATGACATTCCTTGAGAACCATTTGGAAATATTCTCTTCAGAGTTACACCAATTTCAACATGAGAACTCATCAGTTTAAAGCAGTCATAACCAGAAACACACGTGTAGACCATACGTCTCTTACCTCCTGTTCCTAGAGGATCCACAGTTCATCTGGAAGGGATAAGCATTTGGCGATCTCTTTTCAGGCCTAGCCCATCCACCTGAGAAAGAATATTATATAGTTCAATACAATTATGTGGCTAGTCCTGCAGCTTCCCCAAACCCAGCATCAGTGGGTGTTGGCGTTAATAATAATAATAACAAAACTACATTCATTGATTCCTTTTTTTTTTGTATTATAGCTGATTTACAGATTTATATCAAATTTTTCAACTGTACCACGTGGTGACCCGGTTACATGTGCATATATGGATTTGTCACATGTGATTAGACATAGTTCCCTGTACTATACAGCTGTATCTCCTTGCTTTTCCATCATCAAAGCACTAGTTAACCCCATTGCCTCCCACGCCCTCCCACCTCCTTGGCAACCACAAGTCTGTTCCCCAAGTTCGTGATTTTCTTTCCTGTTGAGAGGTTCATTTGTACAGTATATTAGACTCTAGTTATAAGAGATATCATATGGCATCTGTCTTTCTCATTCTGACTTGCTTCACTCAGTATGAGGGTCTCTAATTCCATCCACGTTGCTGCAAATGACATTATTTTATCCTTTTTTATGGCTGAATAGTATTCCATCATGTATATATACCACATCTTCCTAATCCAATCATCTGTTGATGGACATTTGGGTTGTTTCCATGTCTTGGCTATTATGAATAGTGCTGCAGTGAACATGCGTGTACAAGTGTCTTTTTCAAGGAAATTTTTGTCTGGATATATGCCCAAGAGTGGGATTGCTGGGTCATGTGGTAGTTCTATGTAGAGTTTTCTAAGGTACCTCCATACTGTTTTCCATTAAACAACATTCATTGATGACTTCCTACATGCCAATGTAACACGAACCTCCTTTGAAACATTACCCCACTTGATCAGTACAATCCTGTGTATAGCTACTGTTCCCAAACTATAGCTGTGAACACTGAGGTCTCAAGAGCTTAAGTGCAACTTGCTTAAAGTATGAGAGAAGTGCTGAAGACAAACAGAGAATAGGCGGAACTAACAAGGAGATGGTTGCTGAGGAGGCTGAAATAAATCGCCCCGAATTCCCATTATTTATGAATATAGTTATGTTATTCCACTCATATATTTCTGAACTAAAAAACTGAACTAAAAATTAAAAACTGAACTAAAAATTTTAAGTATCTGTAAACGAATTACTCCTATTTCCAACTTACAAATGTAAAATTAGAGAAACTCTGGAGAAAATATTTGGTACTCATGAGAAACTGTATTTTCTCTCTTTCATCATTTTACCATGTGGCTCCAGATTTTTAAAATGTATGTTGCACATTTTTGATTTGTGTTCTGGTAAATATGGGTGTGTCTGGCTCCTGAAAATTAAAAATAATGTACATAAGTATGTATAAGGCTGTCCACTTATAGTCCAGACACTTTCTTACATGCGTGCTGTGCTAATAAAAAGTTCCAAAACTGTATCTATGTATATCTGTATATTCATGTTTCATTATTATTTTCTATACTTTCTCAAAATGACCATGAAGCTGTTACTACACCTTTTCATTTTCCCTGGAACAATTTTCCTTTTACAATGAAAACCTGTGGAATAGCATCTTCGTAAATCTCTTGGCAAATCTTTGTTGACACTAAAAAACTGTTATCTTCCAGCCACACATCAAGTCTTGAATCCCTGATCCAGAGACCTAAGCAGTCCTCTGCTTAGTAGTTCTTGGTTAGAAAGTCAAAAGGGAGTTTGTGACAAATAGAAAAGCAGATCAAAAGAGGGTGCTACTATTTTTCCAGTTGACCCCATTATTTGGGCAAGCACAGGGTTCATCCACAGGATACCAGGTAGGTAGGAAGGCTGTTTTGCTGAGATGATGGGAAATGTCTGAGAAAACCTGTCCCACCTGCCCATCCAAATGAGGTTTGCATAGAACACTTCCTAGGAAAAGTACTTCTCCCTGCCCTGAACCCTGTAACCCAGGGTTTTGTCTAATCTTTCAGCCCACTTCCCCCATCACCAATCAGAGCAACCATTAGGCACAGTAAGATTTAAGTGCTTTTTTTGAACAGTTAAACCAAGGCCTTAGTTGCTCTATTTAATTCATATGTTTACTCAGTTCTAATCCGCTGTGATACTCCAATTCTCACCTATTTTTATCAGTGTTACCAGCATTAGAAAATTATCTATCAAAGGTCAGAGATTAAGTAAATGTAGCTCTGTAAGCAATGTTTTAGTAACTAGACTCAGCTGGTGAAACAAAGACCCACCTACTACCAGAACAAATAAATATCAACAGCAAAACAGTGCTCCACACAAGAATACAAGCTGTATGGGGCTGGTATAACAGCTCCACATCATTAAGAACCCAGGAATTGTTCATTTTGTTGCTCTGCCTTCCTCAACAAGTGCCACCCATGTCATGGTCTATGATAGCTATTTCAGATGTCACTGCCACATGCACATTCTAGCCAATGGCAGGAGGAAAAGGGAAAATGGGGAATGTACCTCTTTTCTTTAAGGGCAAAACCTATAAATGGAATGCCCCACTTCCATGTACATCCCATTAGCCAGAATGTAATCACATGGCCACACGTTGCTGAAAGGGAAGCTGGGAAATGTGGCCATTAGTCAGGCAGCCATATGCTCTGACAAAATTTGGAGGCTCTACTACTAAAGAAAGAAGGAGAACAGATGTTGGGAGACAATAAGAGAAACATGTATTCATTCATTCATCTGTGGATTCATTCATTCATAAACACCAGATGCCCACTCACAGCCTGGAACTCTGCTAGTGCTAGGAATACACCAATGAAACACCATCCTCCCATCCCTACAACAAGGGATTTATTGTCTAGTGAGAAAATACACATGGAAACAAACTGTTAAAAAAACAAATTGCCTTACTGGGATTATACACAAAATACAATACTCTGCCTAAGAGAAACCAAGAAAGCTCAGAGGATGCAGCCTTTGTTCTGACACTTGAAGACAGTAGTTGTCACATAGTAACAATAACAATAGCATTTCTTTTCAAGCACTGTTCTAAATCCTTTACGTGTACTCATTTATTTAATCACCCCATGACAGAAACTATCATTATTCCCACTTTACAGACGAGAAAACTGAGGCATTGCCAAGTGGTGGGAATTGAGATGTGAACATGTTTAGTCTGACTCCACAGCCTATATGGACTTTCGTGAGAAGGAAAGAGGTCAATCTTATCCCTTAAGTCTCCCAATAGTTTTTGGCAGATAAAGGAATGGAATGAAAGAAGGAGAGAAAATGAAAGATGAGAGGGTCTCAGAAGCCTACTTAAAACATAGCATGATGGAACTCAACATGCAATAATACAAGCGTCCTGACTGCTAGCTCTGTCTCTGAGGAGAGTGGTTCTCAAAGTATATTCTAAGGATACACTGGAGGGTGACAAGGACCCGTGGAAAGTTCTCCCAATTATAGTTTACCAAATATATGACTCTATTCATTCCTTTATTCAAAAAGTATTTTTTTTTTGGATTTACTGAAAATCAGACATCAATTCAACACCCTCCTTCTATAACCAACATAATAATTCCCTTAATTCTAGGGTCGTATTGTTTGTGTTGGCATGAGGGGAAATAATTTTGCAGTAGGAGGGGTCCACAGCCTAAAAGAAGGTTCACTTTCACTGAAATCAATGATGCATTTAGAGAAGCTCTTCTGACTCGTGATCCTGCCACACAAAAGAGAATTCATTCATTTGCAACAGTTATTTATTATGCTCTTCCATTATTCTAAACAGATTGTCTTTTATTTAAAAGGTGCTGGCTCTAAAAGATGAAGGGGGAAATACATTCAACGAAAGCTTGGCATATTTCAGTGTGGTGTTTCAATTAATCTCTTTTTCACCTGGTCATTTCCCACCCTTGATTAGCAATTTTACGCCCTAACAGTAAAATATGAAATACTTTTTAATACTGCCATGGTGGTAAAAGTGCTTAGTTTTTATGATGTGTCTCCAGAGATAGATCTTTAGCAGTATATAGTGAGGTTAATTCAGCATAAAATAGTATAATACCTTTCTTATTTCTGTTCACTCATTTAGAACTTATGGGACGAATTCTAGCGAAAGGTTCACCCCACGAACTGGAAACTAGTGTTTTAAAAGATTGAGGTTCTCCTATTCTCTTTAAAGAGATGAAAAGTGTTTCCAATCAGCGTTTAAAAATCTATATAAACAGGAGTTACTTCCCATTTTTGTCTCCTCAGATTCTTGGGAGACGTTACCATTACTGAAAGCTCACAATTGCTGGAGGTGAGGCCCCACCCAGATAACCAGCTACTTACGCCTCCCAGGATCTCCCTTTGCCTGAGTACTTGTGAAATGAGATCTAGAAACCTAGTAATCCTTGTCCACTCTGCCTTTCTGTGATGATACTAATAACATTTCCTTTGGCCTTACTGTTCAATGGTGAGAGGCAGAGAAACAAATTAAGTCAGCTACTTAGGAACACAGTGTGAAACCGAGAAAATAAAAAAAGAACAGGCATTGTCTTCCTTGATCCCTGGCTAACTTAAAACAGATCTTGCCCACTCTGCTGCCTAGGGGCAGTGACACCCACCTGTGCAGATGCAGTTCCCTCCCAGAAAGTCACAGCGCCCTGTCTCCCAATAGGCACTGGCATCAGACAGGGTAATACGCAAGCAAATTTCATATACGCAATTACGCTCACTCTTCCTAATATCAGCACTTAGAAAAGTCCAAATTGGCCTTGTACAATAAGCTACGCTCTAACTTAATCTCACAGTCGCTTCTAATTTCAATCTCTAATGAATGCTTGGCACTCCTGTGCTTCCTTTCATAAAAAGACTAAGTTCCTGCTTCTCACTTCATAAAAATGGCAAGAACAAGTTAACCTTTAGCTAATATGGATAAGAAAAGGTTAATATGAGTAGAATGAAAACACAATTTCCACACAATTTTAATTTTACAGTGAAATCCAAAGCTCTCTAGACTAGATAATTGTTAGTTTTTCTGGGTACTTACTGCATTACTCCACTTGGAAACCTATTAAGAATTAAAAGTAAACATGTCAAACAAGAACTGTTCCCTAATTAATACTAAGACATGTATGAAAACATTCTTGAATATTAGGCTTAGTAGTATTGTATATTATACTATCCTTGCTTATAAAAAGTTAAATGTTTCTTCAAATGAGAATGCAGACCAATAAAGGTAGTTAAATATGCAAAATGTGGCGATCCATTTGACATACACAAACCAGTTCTAATAATGTTACATTGCCTACCTGCTTTTTAAAGATTAATTAACTCTAACTACCCTCCTGTGAGAAAACTGATAAATAAACAAGCTGGTTAACAGAGAAGTTAAAATATATATATATAACATAATCCAAGGTACTGCACCTGAGGTCAAAACTCATTCGGTTGTGACAAAGAGACTTTAATTCCTAGTCTGATTTCTAACTGCATTATCCAAACACTATGTCACAAGAATACAGAAAGAAAATGACGCAATGCTTCACAAACTCCAAGAATTTGCTGCTGGTGTTTAAGAGCAGAAACTAAAACCAACCATAAATACATAAAACCCAAGTAAACATACTGATCTCTTAAACTCTGACCCAACCTTAACCCAAGTATTAATGATTTTCTCAGAACTAAACCGAAAGATTTTCCAAAAAAAAAAAAAAACCCAGAGCCTACATTTCTAAAACATCAAAAGGCACCAAAGTACAGAAAACTGTGGTGTGTGGAAAGGGTTGTGGGAACCTCTCCTGATGGGGGCCCTGAGCCCTGATCTGCACCAGTCGTGGAACCTCCTGGGGGACTGTGGAATCTCTGAGCGTGACTTCCTGCCATTCTTCACATACTTGTCACATCTGGGGACATGGTGTGGCTAGGTCTGATGAATTAAAGGATAATAAAAATAAGGAGGGTCTAGAACTTTACTGGGGAGGAGGCGGGACTCTGGGGACACCCCAAGTTTAGGGAGACGTTTAGTCCAACAGACAGAGTACAGTCTTCCAACCATCTATAATTTAGCAACAGTGTGTTACCACATGGCAAAAGGTAAAATAATATGTTCCCCACTTCCAGACTATGGACTTAGGTAGAAAAAAAACTGAAGCATTGGTGATGCTCGGACAGCAACAAACATTGTTCTGTGGGATAATTCCATGCAGATTCAAACTCTTGTTTTTTTATGTATTCCGTAACCACTTGTCAAACTGAATTACTGTTCCCAGACACCACACTGTGTCCTTGTGTCTGAAAAACCTAACATATCTCTGAAAGTGTCTATCATGGTTACATGCTTACCACCTAAAAAGTCTGCAGCCTATTAATGAAAACACATGTAGAATGGAAGGAGGCGGGTGAGTTGTAAGTGAAAGAAAGAGTATTAAGACAGGTTTTAAAAGGCATAAAATGCAGGTCTCATTCTTTAAGTCGTTAAAAGACCCATAGCAGTCTGCTGTTTAATACAGTAAAATACAACAATGAGGACCATAATGGTTTAGCCTTATCATAGTAGGATAGAGAAAGCAAATAACATGCTAGGTAAAGTCTTCCAAAGGACACAAAGCACAGAGCATGGCAGTAATTTCCATAAGGAATAACCGTGGATGACCTTCAATAGTTTGCTTACACTGTAAAGGGGAACATCCACTTAACCTCCAACACAGAGTCTGCAAAGTTCTGCCTCTGGACACTTTTCTCTAAGGTCTAGACTCAGCTTCAAAAGTAGACTGGACTCTGACCAGCCAGTAGAGAAAAACAAGTCACTGGACTCGGTCTTTATCCTCTGGTATTTGCCAACTTATCAGAGGTGAGAGAAAGCATTTTATAAAAAAGGTGGAATACGTGATTTAGGAAAATCTTTGATTTAATTAAAGAAGGAACAGTTTTCAAATAAGCCACAATCCTGTTAGGATATGACTATTTTTTCTCTTTCTTTCTTTCCCTTCCTTCCTTCCTTTCTTTCTTTCTCCTTTCTTTCATCTTTTTAGGGCCACACCTGCAGCATATGGAGGTTCCCTGGCTAGGGGTCGAATCAGAGCTTCAGCTGCTGGCCTAAGCCACAGCCACAGCCACAGCCACGCGGGATCCGAGCCGCATCTGCCACCTACACCACACCGGGTCCTTAACTCACTGAGCAAGGCCAGGGATCGAACCTGCAACCTCATAGATGCTAGTCAGATTCATTTCCACTGAGCCACAATGGGAACTCCAGGGCATGACTTTATGAGTTGGGAGGAGAGATAGAGAAAAGAAGTACAAAGATTTTTGTACCTTCATTCTATCAAAAATAATTAATAATAATAACAATAATACACTTCCCAAATGACTCACTCCCAGATAGTCAACAATTGGCATGTCCACTGAAGAATGGAAGTCTGTTATTACTGTGTCCTATGATAAGGAAAAACTAAACTCTACATTAAATTTTTTGAAATTGTGCCTCTTACAACTTTTTATAACTGAAGTGTTGAAAATCCTATACACTCTTTCAAGAGGAAAATCCAAACAGTTTTCTGTCAGTAACAGCAACATACAGTAGTCTGGAACCTCCTTGAAGTTAATTGCAGCACAGCTCACTAATGAAACTTTCCATCTATTAAATCTTAACAGGCATAACTATAAAAATGGCGCCAAGCTTTCTCCTTCTCTGGAATGTCCCAGCCAGCACTTTGTGACTTTTAACCTTTATCTTTGTAATTACTGTAATTATTGCAGAGTTGGAATAGACTCAAGATCCAAGAATATATTTTTTTCCAAAGGTTACTTTTACACACACACACACACACACACACACACACACTCAGGAATGGGAAATATTTGACATGGCCTACAAGAGTGGCCAGATAGATTCATTTTACCGTAGAACCCGTGTTACGATCAAGGACTTGGATTATCATAGAATTCCAGAACACATACATTAGATACCAGTAGCTTCTACGAAAGTATGATTCCTTGGTAAGCTGATTTTATATTTTATTTTGGATAATCCATATATTAATAGAAGTAGTTTTATAAATAACGTAAGGATGGAAGAGAATAAGTCAAAATTATTACTTTGAGTTTTATAGCCTAACAGGAAAATGTTCCCCCTTTTTTTCTATGTTATCCATCTGAAAACAGGCATTATTCTTAATCAGTATTTTGAAGTGTTTGGATGAAAACCAAAAGGAAGTAACAGATCTTCTCCGTATTACTTGTTCTCATGAAGAACAAAATCCCTTTTATTTCGCTGTCTCTAAATGCTCCCTATGCTCCTACAGTGGAAGGAGGACATAACTCCTGCCACTAGTTCTGATTTGCTTAATTTTGTATCATTTCTTCCTAATACTAAAAAAAAAAAGTGCTTTAGGATAGTGCTCTAGGAAGTACAATTATTTTGTTACTAGTTCCAAGCCATTCTCCTAAATAGCAGCAGCTAGAGAAAGGAAATATCCCACTAAGAGCCAGTTTGGGGCCAAATGAGGATGGATTATATGCATAATGCATTGCAGTTATCTTTATAAATTAATGCTTTGCTGCAGGATAAATATATTTGCAGCCCAATGCCCAGTGGGCATTTTATTCCATTTCTATTTTCTCTTCACCAGGCAAGTTGGAGCCAAAAAGACAGCATGTACATATATAGTTTTGGCTTAGATAACTAGGACATAAAACATGTTAATTAACTTCTGAAAAGTAAGTTTTGATTAGTTTTATAATATCTGCCTGGCACCTCAGTGATAAAAGTGGATTTTTTTGAATGACTCTGCAGACCAAATTTTCACTTCAATGGTCATATCTTATTCTACGTATATATGACCATCTCTTTACAACTTAACCATCAGCATGACACAGGTTATCTACTAAAGCATGGATTCTCTCAGGGTAATCGGTACATGGACCACCTGCATCATAATTACCCAGGGAACTTGCTAAAAATGCAGATTCCTAGCCCTGTTGTATCTGACTACCTCAGGTAGGAGGCAGAAAATAGAGATCTGTTTTACTAAGCTTCCTAGTTCATTCCAGTGCACTAAAACTTGTGCACAGCTGCATCAAAGGAACTTCAATGTGATTTATTACCTTCAGTTGTTCCACTTATAGTATCATCTTCATTAGCAACTAATATTTTTACTTAGCCCCTACTGAGTGCAAGACATTATCCTGAGGGGTATGAGGGTTATAAAAGTGGTTTGGTGGCAGGTCTGTCCTCTAGGTAGTCACAATCCAGTTGGAAGGATAAATCAAAGATAAACAGAAACACAGCATATAGCATGTGACAAGCCCAAATAATAATAGTAAGAGTGAACACTTATTGAGCTCATAATATGAGCAGGTCTATTTACATATATTTTCTATTTCTCATCATCCTAGATAGAGGATATGATTTTTCTTTTGTTACAATTAAAAATTTCTAAGCTCAGGAAGTTCAAGTGACTTTCCCAATGCCATATAGCTTATAAATGAGAGAGGTAAGGTTGACTGCAGACCCAGTAACCCCTAGGCCCATACTCTTCCAGCCTACCACGCTGGTTGGCCTTACTGACAGGAGATCAAGGGGAACAAAGCTGGAATTTCATCCTGTCCTCATTGATTACTGAACTTAAATTAGCAATATCAAAAACAAGGCCATGGGGCCTCCATGAATAAAGCAGCTTATGTCCCAAGATGTGCACAGGGCATGTGATTTACTCATAACATAACCCCATTCATGACAGAGCAATGGTATTATAGCGCAGTTTTCTGTGTTTTGTTTCTAAGAACAGAGTATTTTGTAAAAAAGTTAGGTTTATTGTAGCCAAGAGTATAATTATCTGAACTTAGTCTTTTCTAAGCTGTAAGCATTTTCTGCTAATTCTTTAACTTTGAGCAGATAGAGGCCAATTGTAATCTGAATTATTAAAGAAGCATAATTCTTTTCCAAATGTTGCATTATACTTTTAAAAAGTCTTTGTTGAGATTTTTAAAGGCATGATTCCTCAAAAGAAACAAACAAAGCAAAAATTTAAAAAAAAAACCTAAACCCCAACATATCCAGAAATTTACTACATAGAAATAGTAAGTTAAATAGGCCAAAGGAATCTTACACTATCAAAATTCAAATTGTTTTAACCGTTAATATTAACACAACCCAAATTAATTTTTCTATGTATTATCTTGAAAGCATTAAATAAAACTATTTTAAAATCTGGTTTTAGTGGGGTTTTTAGTTATATTTTTACTTTGACATAATTACAGATTCACATGGAGTTGTAAGAATAATAGATCTCATGTAAGTAAAGGGGTAACATTTTGCAAAACTTTATACAGCACCATCAGGATATTGACACTGAAGTCAAGTTACAAAACATTTCTATCATCATTATTCCAAATGTTGCCCTTTTATAGCCAAACCTACCTCCTTCCCACCTACACCCCATCGTTAACACTTGGCAGCCACTAGTCTAGTCTCCACTTTATCATTTTGTCATTTCAAGAATGTTATGTAACTAGAACAGTACAGTATTTAACCTTTTGGGAATGGCTTTTTTCACTCTGCATAATTCCCTGGAGAGTCATCCAGATTATTCTGTATCAATATATGTTGTTCTTTTTTATTGCGGACTATCATTCCATGGTTATGAATGTACCACAGTATAACACTCACCCACTAAAGGACATTGGGTTGTTTCCAGCTTTTGGTTATTGCAGATCCAGCTGCTGTAACATTAATGCACAAGTTCTTGTATGGACATAGCCTACAACCCTTTGGGATAAATGCTCAAGAGTACAACTGCTGGTTATATGGTAGTTTCATGTTTAGTATTTTAAGAAGCTGTCAAGCTATTTTCTATAGTGGCTACAACCACTGTATAGGCCCTTCAGCAATGTATGATGATCCAGTTTCTCTTCATTTTCACCAGCATTTGGTGGTGTCAAAGTTCTGACTTTAGCCACTCTGATAGGTATGCAGTGATATCTCATTGTGGTTTTCATTTGTATTTCCCCAATATTGATGATGTTGAACATCTTTTCATGTACTTACTTGCCATATTGGTAACACGTCTGTTCATATCTTTTGCCCATTTTCTAATTATATTTTTTTGCTTTTTGAATTTTAAAATATATTCTGGATACCTGTCCTTTATTATATATGATTTGCAAATACTTTTACACACCCTTTAACTTATATTTTAATTCTCTTAAGATCTTTCTTAGAGAAAAAAAATTTAATTTTGATGAAGTGTGATTTACCAATTTTCCTTTTGTAGACCATGCTTTTGGTGTTAAGTCAAAGAACTCTTTGTTTCCTCCTAGATCATGAAGATTTTGTCCTAAGTTTTTTCCTAAAACTTTTAAAGTTTTAGCTTCCATATTAAAGTCCATGACTATTTTAAATCAATTTTTGCATAATTTGTGAGACTTAGGTCAAGGTTTATTTACTTTTTTGCCTGTGGATGTCCACCTGCATTTATTGAAAATTACGTGCTTCCTCTTATTGAAGGACTTTTTTGTCTTTGTCAAAGACCAGTTGAATACATTTATGTGCGAGTCCATTTCTGGCTTTCCATTATATTCCATTTTTGATCACTCTGTCCATTATTTTGACTATATTTTTTTCTTAATGGATTTTATTTCAATTATAGGTGTACATAAATCATCACAAGTCTATTTTACACATTTTGTATCCCAAACCCCCAGTGCATCCCCCCACCCCCCAGATTGTCTTATTTGAAAAACCAAGGTTTTCCAAAGTCTGCGTGAGAGTCATTCTCTGTTCTGCAAGGAAGTTCATTGGGTCTTTTTAGTTTCCACATGTAAGAGGTAGCATTGGGTGTTGCTGTCTAATTGTCTGACTGGTTTCACATCACATGATAATTTCTAGGTCCATCCATGTTGCTATAAATGTTGGTAATTCGTTCCTTTAAATGGCTGAGTAACATTCCATTGTGTGTATGTACCATATCTTCCCTATCCTCTCCTCTGTCGATGGGCATTAAGGTTGTTTCCATGACCTGGCTATTGCATAGAGTGCTGCGATGAACACTGGAGTACATGTGTCTTTTCGAGTCATGGTTTCCTCTGGATAGATGCCCAGGAGTGGGATTACTGGGTCAAATGGTAATTCTATTTTGAGTTTTCTGAGGAATCTCCATACTGTTTTCCACAGTGGTTGCACCAGTTTGCATTCCCACCAG
>PVHT020000141.1:28648389-28763213 GCA_004024745.2 Catagonus wagneri
AATTACCATTTGACCCAGTAATCCCACTCCTGGGCATCTATCCAGAGGAAACCATGACTCGAAAAGACACATGTACTCCAGTGTTCATCGCAGCACTCTATGCAATAGCCAGGTCATGGAAACAACCTAAATGCCCATCGACAGAGGAGTGGATACAGAAGATGTGGTACATATACACCATGGAATATTACTCAGCCATTAAAAGGAATGAAATAACAACATTTATAGCAACATGGATGGACCTAGAAATTATCATGCAAAGTGAAACAAGTCAGACAATTAGACACTAACATCAAATCTACCACTTACATTTGGAAACTAAAAAAGGGACACAGTAAACTTCTTTGCAGAAGAGATAATGACTCACAGACTTTGGAAAACCTATGGTTTCCAAATTAGACAAGCTGAGGGGTGAGAGGATGCACTGAGGGTTTGGGATGGAAATGCTATAAAATTGAGTTGTGATGATTTTTGTACACCTATAATTATAATTATATTCATTAAGTAATGGAGAAAAAAATAAAAATGCACAACCTGAAAAAAAAAAAGATTGGTTCTTTGTAGACACCTACACTGGTATTATGACAATAATAATAGCAGCTGACATTTATAAGCACTTATTTATAGACTTTGCCTCTGCAAGTCTCTTCACATAATTTATCTAATTGAGTCCTCTCATTAACCCTATGACATAGGCATTTCATGCTTTTTCTTTTTCCAGTGGATTAATCCAAACGACACCTTTTTTTTTTTTTTTTTGGCCACACCAGTAGCACGTGGAAATTCCTGGGCCAAAGGTCCAACCTGCGTTGCAGTTGCGACCTGTGCCACAGCTGTGGCAATGCCGGATCCTTAACCCATTGTACCACAAGGGAGCTTCCTTTTCATGCTTTTTATGAGGAGTCTAAGCCAACAGAGGTTAAGTAATTTACCTAAGATCACACCGGTTCTAAGTGACCTTTTATCAGTACCAACTAGACCCTCACATATGAATCTCTGGGACCTTTTCCATCTGGGAACCCAGTCTGGAGAGATGGCAGCCAAGTGTCTCAGACACACATAGACAGTGGCACCTCCAAAAAAGAACTTCTAAGCTTCTATGGGCTGGTTCAGTTTCTCCAGGTGAAGGGTTCCTGTGCTATCGTGTTATGCTCCAGAAAAATGATGGAGCTCACTCTCCAGAGCCTGAATGAACACAGCAAATCCCTCTGTGATGTGATAGAGCAGGACAGGGGACTGTGAAAAAGCTCGGAACTGGGGGCGGGGAGGGGGCAGATGTTCACAATTATTAAACCAAACCTTCTGTTTAAGTAAATGGTTTATAATCAGTCTCACTGCCTCCTCCAATATCAGGCTAGTTCCCAAGGTGTCCCTCCAAACTCTCCCCTGAGCTGACTGAGTCATCAGTCCTATCCAGGATGTGGAAATCTGCAAAGGGGAAAACTGATGGTTTATCAGAGTGAGACCAGAAAAAAAAAAAGTGCAATAAGATAATTTGCATGGGCCTCAGAGCATTTGCACTTGATATTTCACTTATTTATTAGTTCAGGGAAATATTCTTACACACTTGCCATGTGCTAGGCACTGGCAAGATTCAAAGTTGAACAAAGGGCAGTTCCTGCCTTTGAAAGAACTGGAGAAGAGTCATTAACTGCTGAGGCAAGTGCAGTGGGTGAGCTGAGCACAGAGTATTTGGGGTTGAGGAACCACAGCTAACCCAGCCATTGGGGGCCTGGGGCAGAGTTCTGGGAGGAGGAGTCCACTGAGTCAAGTTCCAATGGCTGTAAGCGACAGGTGGGGTTAACATTTTGAGAAAGAAGAGGAGACAATCCAGGCAGAGGAAACAGCTGAAGCAAAGGTCTGGAGGTGAGAAGCAATATGAGCTGTCCCAGAAGGACGAGCACTTCAGTGTCCAAAGGAAATGACAAAATGGTGGTAAGAGATGAGACTGAAGAACTAGGAGAGTTTTGTGAGACCCATGACAGGGACTGGACATCTCCAGAGAGAAAGCAGATCCATTCGAATCTTTTATGTGCCAGGGTAAAGATTTGGATTTGGGATGCCTTAGCCTAGGGTATGAGAAAATTTCCAAACGGACACTTAACAATGTGTGTAGCAGGTTCCTAGACTTGTGGCCGATCATAAGAAAACTTGTAAGAGTACCTAGAAAACTGCTGTATGCACTCACCCATCCTCCCCGAGGGGAGGGTTCCACATCAGCAGGTGTCTCCCATCTCAAATAAAGTCACCCGACCCACACATATGCCACAACATGGGCAAGAAAACAGGAATATAGACAAATTGATTGTAAAACCATCCCTGGTCAAGTCACTAAACCCTGTTACTTCAAACTTCTTCCATTGACTAGACATGAATTTAAAAGCAGTGGCAAGAGAAATTAGAGTGCAAATTATTCATTTCAAATAGGCACCTACATGGCTCTGCTCTCACAGGCTAGCAGAGAACTCAAATGAAGAAACAAGAAAAGTATGAGGTATGGGACTGAAAAGACTGCAAGCACAGCATTAGGACTTAGGAGGGGCACCTAAGCCAGGGAGAGTGAAGGATCCTGAACCAAACCTGTAAGTCTGAAGAAGTGATATCTGAACCAAGCCAGTAAGCATTAGACTTAAGAAACTATGAAGGTTAAAAGAGAGAGTTCCAGGTAGCAGAAGGAGCAGCAGGGGCAAAGGCACGAAGGTGTGAGACTGCAGTGTGTGTGTGTGTGTGTGTGTGTGTGTACGCATCTGTGTGTGAGAGTGAGAAAGAGAGAGCTGGAGGGATTCTAGTACTTGCATGAAGAGTTGGATAAGATAAGTCTGGAGAGATAAGGGAAGCTCACATTGTAAAGGTCTTTATGACTCATTTATTTGGTTAAGTTCAGTTACACGTAACATATCCCTGCCCCCGCAAATAAATGTAGTTTAATCCAGATAAAAGGAGAAAAGTGTATTTCTCTTTCACAAAAAAGATGTGATGGTAAGGAGGCCAAAGTTGGTATAGAGAGCCACGATTTTCAGTTTCTTTAGGAACTCAGGCTCTCGTCTTTCTGCATCACTATCCTAGTACACATTCTTTCCATCCTCAAGGTCTCCTCATGGTTCTAGATGGCTGCTGGGCTCCAGTCAGCACATCTGTGTAGCAAGACAAAAGAAAAAAGAAAGACAAAATAGTGTCCCCTCCCACCACCTCTCCCAGGTTAGGTTAACTGGCTTTAAGCCACATTATACTTTACTAGCCAGGACTGAGTCACGTGGCCACCACCCTGATTGCATGGGAGTCTGGAAGACAATGCCTTGCCTCCTGAGTGGCCCTGTGTCCAACCACAATTGAGGTTCCCTGTGTGGGCAACAGGCAGTGTCTCACACAAACAATTCCACACCAATCTAAGAAAGACAGACGTAGTCCTGAGGCTTCAGAGCCTGCTGAAGGATGCTGGACAAAGAATGGCATGATCATATTTGGGTTTTAAGATGACTGTGGGCCCTAGTGTAGTCTCCGTCAGAGCAGAACTAGATTGGCTACGCTCATCTCTTGGACGATATCCCTAGTACAGTAACTGGGTATTAGCAAGCACTTCGTATTTGTGCTGTGACTGAATGAATGGCAGAACTGGAGGCAGGAAGGATGAGAGGGCTCAAGAGTAAGAGTCTGAATTTGAATAATAGCAGTAGGAGTGAAACAATCAAGAGTACTTGAAGACTGACATCTATGTCACTTGAACATGAAGAAAGAGTTAAGGATAAGTCCCAGATTTATGATTTTGGCAACTGAGAAGATGGTATTATCATTCACAGAAGTTTTTGGAGTTAGGAAGTCAAAATGAGTTCGGTTCTGCCCATAGCAATGTCAACGGTCACCCTAGTGGAGGTATCCAGGGAGCTGACACTTCTCCTCTGCAACCCAAGGGAGACCCCAGCTGCATGTGCACATCTGGAATCACTGGCCTAAAGGTGGTAGCTGAAGCCACAGGTGTGTTTTTATACTAAGAACCAATGGAGAAAAGGGAAACAACAGGACAGAGGGTAGAAGGATAGATTCGTAAGAAACTACCACATTCAAGGGCTAGAGAGAGGAAGTGGAACTTTCAGAGGGAATGGAGAAAGATTAATTCAGAAAGACCCAGAGGAAATTAGGAGACAGAAATGTCCAGGAAGCCAAAGGTGGTTACAGATGCAGGAAAGAAAAAGTGGTGTCACATATTCCAGCAAGGTCTTGTAATGCAAGAACTGAAAATGCCATTGAAACTTGACAATTGGCAACTTCTTCCAAGCTGAGTTTGAGCAGAGGATGAGTGGGGAAAGCCAGGGGTATTGGCAGAAAGTGAGGAAACGGGGAAATAGAGCATATGATTCTTTTAAGAAGGGTAGAGGTGGATGCAGGAGGTTAGAAGGGATAATATATTAAATTCAACCAAAAGGGTAAAACAGCATAGCAATAAAATCTCAAACTATGTAGGAATCTCACTTAATTTTGGATTCAGCACATTCACATTTATAAAGTACTAACTTTATGCTAAGAAATATGTTGGAACTTTCATGAATTTAATCTTTTTATTATGTAAAGCTCGTATCCTTTCTAGCGGGTGAACAAAGTTAAGGAATATTCTTTTTCCTATCAGTGGAGTAAAAAAAAATTAATGAATTCAAAACAGTATAATTTTTCAGAAGATATTTATGCATTGGGATCTTCTTACCTTGATTCTTTTTTTTTTGTCTTTTTGCCTTATTCAGGGCCGCACCCGCGGCATATGAAGGTTCCCAGGCTAGGGGTCTAACAGGAGCTGTAGCCGCCGGCCTTCGCCACAGCCACAGCAACGTGGGATCCGAGCCGCGTCTGCAACCTACACCACAGCTCACGGCAACGCCAGATCCTTAACCCACTGAGCAAGGCCACGGGTCGAACCTGCAACCTCATGGTTCCTAGTCGGATTCATTAACTACTGAGCCACGACGGGAACTCCCTTACCTTGATTATAATATAATTATTCACTGGCTAATTACAATCAACTACATTTTGGTTGATCAATATATTTGCTTATTCCTCTATCACTACATTTGTTGTGGCTTTGGTAAATCATTTGTGAAACATTATCAAAATATGCTGTGTATATAAGTTTCCGTATTGCTTTGAATTCCACTCCAGGCATCCCATAAATAAGACACCCTGCAAGACCCATCAGTAACTTTAGAAACAGTCATAGATGACACCTAGATCTGTCTGATCCTCTTTGTCCTTGTTGCTTCATGTAGGTGTATCATTTTGTTTTCAAGATGGGATCAAAATAAATCACAGTTGCTAACAAAGAGCAAATTCCTCCTTGTTTACCCATCACACGTGGCACTGCTGCCCAATTAAAGAGTCTCAAGTAAAAAGAATTAAAATCCCAGAATTAAGGTTACCTGTCCCCCTCCCCTTCGCTCAGCAATTCTGTCTCTTTCCGAATACTCCCAGCTGTCCCTTCATGTGATCTTTCCACTCTTCCCCTTTATCCCTAGTCTTTGGATCAGGCTCTGATCAATATCTCTCCCCTGGATGATTACAAAATTCCACCAACATGATTCTAGTTATTTTCTCTGGTTTTCTAAGTTTACCTTCGCAATTATTCAAAAGCTACGGACATCTCATCTATCGTCATCCAGGGACTCCTCCAGCTGGTTGGAAGGGACATGGAGGTCTCCTCCAAGCACAGCTCCTTCTCACTATCCCATTTGTACTTCTTGGACCACAAAAGAAACCCTCTGAGTTATTTCATTGAAACCAGAACATTAAAACTAACCTTTCAGGGGAGTTTTTTTTGTTCTCAGAATTTTCCAGTGCAGGAATGGAACAACTTTTATTCAGACAAAAGGATATGAACAACCTATATCCCAATATCGCCCTGAATCTATTCCTTCTCAAATGAAAGCCAGCAATTTGCACTTTATGAAAGGCTGTGAGTCCACAGACTCACCTGTCTATTTTAACTCCATGGAAAATCTAATCTTTTCACTTGCTCTTTCGTTCCACAACCAGTAGTTCCTATACTGCTACCATTTTCTGACCTCCTCAGAACAAAACTCCATTATTTGATTGCCATCTTGTAAAGTGACACTGAAGGACATTTATAATACCTCCCAGATGGTCAAATATGGTAATTCCCAGTGGCCAAACTGAAATAAAATGAGTGGTTCCTGAACTTCCTTTCTATTAAAAACCTCCACTGAAATATTGAAGCAACAGCAAAGTCGACAGTAGAGACTGCAAATGGATCAGCCACTTTTTAAAGGTCAGTAAGTCTCTTTCTCTTCCATGTCTCAAAAACTCCCACTGAAATAGACTGTAAAATCCATTGGCTGTTTTGAGACACACAAAAAGGCCCACTTGCTTTGCAAATGGAGGACAGGCACACAGTACCTGCAGCATGAAAAACTTCTGTGAAAATTCCATAATTGTCCACCTTTCTTACTTTTCTCCCCTTCAAATAGAAAGTTCACTTCCAGTGAAATTACTTGTTTTTACAGTTCTTCTTATAAGAAATGCCATTTTCAAAACCATTTTTTCTTGGCATTCCCGTCATGGCTTAGAGGAAATGAATCTGACTAGTATTCGTGAGGATGCAGATTCAATCCCTGGCCTTGCTCAGCAGATTAAGGATCTGGTGTTGCTGGGGCTGTGGTGTAGGCCAACGGCTACAGCTCTGATTCGACCCCTAACCTGGGAAGCTCCATATGCTTCAGGGGCAGTCCTAAAAGAGACAAAGAAAAAAAAAAAAAACAAGGATCACTTTTTCTTGACCAAGATGCTATTTATAATGGAGATGGGGATGGGGTGGGACTTTAAGCAAGAAGAGAGCGATGTCACATTGCCCGTGATGGTTGACTAATGAAAGACAGAGTTAGTTAATAGAGAAGATATGTGTGAGAGGCAGCAAAGGACCCTCAAATCCCCCCTCTGACATCTCTCTACAAGCTGAGCAGCAGATTTCTTTGTTTCTCCATTTATTAAACAATATTCACAATACCCCTTTTTCAACTTCATAAGGATATAGGATAAAAAAAGAAAATATGAGATTTTTTTTCAGTGTTTTCTTTAAAGTAAAGCAATCTATAAAATAAGGAGAAAGAAATTACCATTATGTATGCTTTCTGCCAGCTTTATAAATTCACTATAATCCAGGGCAGTTTCTGGGCTTCTCTTAGGAATCTTTCTGTGGGTCAGTAGAAAAATTACTGTCTTAGCTACTATAAAAATAAAGGATCAAAGGATCATGGGTACAAAAAGACTTTTGTGCCTCTCTCTGCCTCCCGATGGGACCCACCACTCAGACTGGCAGGAAGCTACTACTCTTTTTTTGAAACTCTACTGTTTTATTAAGTTGAATCGAAATTCATCAGGGTGACTTATATCTTTTGTTATATACAGAACACTTGGTTACTCCTTTCCCTTTCAAAGTGTATGCTGACCTCTCCCCATCCCAGCATTTCCTCTGCTGCCCCCGCTCAGGCCCCTGTACCGTCCTCCCACACAGACACAGAAACTATATTTGGGGGGGGCGGTGAAAGTACTGTATTTTCAACAAATAGGATTTTCTGGTTAACTGAATTCTCTGATCAACTACAATTAAACCTTTGTTGTTTCAAGCTTTCATTCCTTAATGAGCTCAGGTGGTGCACACACATTTGTTATGTGACTTGTGATCTGTGGGGCCATGAGGCCATCTTTCCAAATGGCAGGTCTCACGGGGCAGTATTTTGGACACAAGCAAAGAACATAGGATGATGGCTTCAGTGTACACTGATCTAAAAACATGCCCTGGAAGGTATTTTTAAAAACAGAATTCTCTTTTTATCACTTTATATTTGACATTTTTTTAGAGAAAATCAGGAGAAAATCCAGTTGTCTAAGAATTGCTATTAATTGAACCTGACGTGGATTCTAGAATCTTAGCTCATTGTATCTCCATAAAAATAAGAAAATCAAGATAATATAATTATAGCCAACGTCATACAAACTCCATCCCTCTCTCTTTTCCTGGTTTCCAGATTACTGAACCAAATTTTATTTGTTTGGTTGGTAGGTTTGTTTTTTGGCTGTAGCATGTGGGCGTTTCTGGGCCAGGAATCGAACCCTCACCACAGCAGTGACCCCAGCCCCTGCAATGACAATGCCAGATCCTTAACCCATTGAGCAACAAGGGAACTCCTTACTGAGTCAAATTTTAGATTGTTAAAAGAAATTAAAGTAGGACATATTAGCCATTGTGATTATATTAGTGTTTCCATCTTTAAGCTTCTTGTCCTCTTTCAATGTCATCATCATCTTTTTCCCTCTGCATTTCCCATGGGACCAAACCCCAGGACGCCAAACCTCAGTAAGACCCATTGCTGCAAACTTCTTACCACCTTTGTGATCTTAGGCATTACTTATCTCTCTGCCTAGTCATAAAATGGTTATAATAGTACTACCTGCTACAGCTATAGTGAGGCTGGAATGAGACAACCTGGGTCAAGTGTTTAACCTAGAAAGCTCTACTTAAGTTAGCTATTTTTGTTGGTATGCAGATCACTTCTCTCAGGCCATACAGAGCAGTATTTCTCAGATGAACTCTCCAAACCAAATGCATCATAATTATCCATGGAGTTTACAAATAATGCTGATTCCTGGTCCCCACTTCCAGAAGAGTCTCATTTAACAAGTCTGGGCTGAAATTTTGTGGGTTTTTTTTTTTTCTGCTTCTATCTAGAGCCGCACCCGCGGCACATGGAGGTTCCCAGGCTAGGGGTCTAACAGGAGCTGTTGCTGCCAGCCTACACCACAGCCACAGCAACGCCGGATCTGAGCTGCGTCTGCAACCTACACCACAGCTCACGGCAACGCCGGATCCTTAACCCACTGAGCAAGGCCATGGATCGAACCCGCAACCTCATGGTTCTTAGTCGGATTCGTTAACCACTGAGCCACGAAGGGAACTCCTGGGGTGAAATTTTGAAATAGGGTATTTTTTACTAAGTGCCCCTCAATTGTGACACACCAAAAGTTTGAAAACCACCACCATAGTTGTTCTAAGAAATATTTTGTTACCAGCAAAGCCCAATAACAATTCCCAGGAAATAAAAATAGAATCTACGTAATATAAATTCTAACCTTTTTTTTCTTTTGCTCTTAGTCTAGTTTGACTTGCTCACGGGGTGCCTTGAGCAGAGACCCTGACCCCAGCATTTCAGACCAGAGTTCCTGGAGCAAATCGGCTGTACCAACCCGTCAGCCCAAGACTGTGTGCTGAGGTGCTGGGCAGACACTCAAATCAAGATGGCGGCAGTGAACCAAGTGCAGAGACGTTGTGCCCAGCTCTGCGATCCAGAGGGTGAGCCGCACAGCTCTGACAGCCTCGCGAGAACTCTGCCACCGCTGCCCCCGCCCCCCATGACAAGTTCCCATGGCCCACCCATGGGCAAGGCATGTGCTCAAGGGTTTGTGCCTCTCCATTCTCTAATCAAAGATAAAGTTTGCTTTGCTTCTGAACCAAACTCTCGTTCTGTTGGCCAGAGGGATACGAAATAGAAGGTGTCCTTGTCGGGGGCTGATTAGCGAGGGTTGGTAACACTTTGGTTATTTGACTTGCTTTGCTAACTAGCAGGTTTTCTTTAATTTGATCATTCTGTCCTGATTGGGTCAGACCTTTTCATCTACTCTAGAAACCCAGGAAGTTTATGCCCCAGTGTCATAGACTTTGGTCTTCTGTTGGCTGCTCGATATTTGAACTCCCAACATCTAAGCTGTACAATGGATTAGTCTTGGTGGGAGGCAGGGAAGCCCCCCAACTCCAAAACCTTATGCAGGAACACCCTCTTTCCTCACCCTCTTCAACCCCTCACCCAGCCGCACAAGCACACCCAGAGCTAGGACATTTGACCCAGGATCAGCCAAATAGGCACTCCCACCCAGAATTTGAATTGTGAGAGACCCAAGGAGGGAGGGAGAAATGATCGGTGGCCCAGCCAGGGATGGTGTGACCAACAGCTCTGATAGCATGCAGCAGGCACAGTAATAAGGAGCACATTCACCCGTGCCCCTGCCAAGTGTGGATAAAAATGTCTGTGATAAGGTGGGAGAAAGTGGCTCTTTTACTATTAAGATATTCTAAAATTATGCTAAAAGTTAGACAATCTCAGGAATAGTTGATAAGGTTCAGCAAAGAGACAAAGACTCCGTTAGCATATTAACGCAGCAGAATTATCTTCAGTGCGGTCAATTTTTGCAGGAGAAAGGTTTGCTTGTCTTGAAGATGCTTCACCCTGAGGCTAGAACAGGCAATGCCACTGTTTTTGACCTTCTTCCACTTGTAGAACCAATTCTAGCTCCTACCCTAGGTTTTTCAAGGTAAAACCAGATAGAAATGTAGATCTAGACTTAATGATAAGGAAGAAAAAGAAGCAGAACTTGGAGCAGGGGATGCAGGAAAAGACAGAGAGTACTGTAGGAATTAGAAGAAAGAAGGAGACCACAGGAGCCTCTGGTGGTGGACGTGCGTGGATGGAAGGCTGCTCACTGTAAGTAGGAGCTGTCCATTCTTATTTTCAGTTCTCATGGGAAATTCTCAGCTAGAAACAAGATCCTTCCCTTTCTCTATCCTCCCACACTCTTTGTCTTCGGGAGCAGGAGGGACTTCAGTGACTGGGAGCTCTCCTGGCCCACTCTTCTTTCTACAATGCACAATTTCTGTGTGACTCACACATGTTGCCTATCAAAGGGAAGGTCAACAGGTTTAGAAGATAAGTTTAATTCAGAGGTGTGCATTAATAAGTTCTTCTGGCCGAGGAGCTAGTGATACCAAGGCCCATGCTCTCAAAGTACTGGGAGAGATCAAGGTTTTGGTGACCTTTATAGTCTCCTCCAGCCAGAACATTCTTTGTTCCGTGAATATTCTACACACCCTTTATAACACAGCTTTTCAGCCACGGCTCTGTCATTTCCTAGCAATCCCTTTACCATTCTGAATGTCAGTCTCTATATATGGATCTGGTGTAGTAGACACTACACTGTGTCTGTTCCCCCACTTCTTCCTTTTTAACATATGGCTCCATGTTCTGGAACCCTCCATCTCTCTCCCATGCAGCCAGGTGTCTCAGGGCACCCTAACCCTAGCCCCAAAATAGACCTGACTGGTCTAAAAGTAATTCCATTCCTCTTGCCAACAATCAGTTTAAGAAGTTCCTGCAACTCAACTCTGGCTATGAGGCATGAAGGGAAGTCTGCAGGAGGAATTTTGGAAAAAAATAAATTCTCACTCCTAAGAAAGAGAGTCATGGGGTGGTGATGGGTTGGGGGGGGCTTTTAATTTTCCTCAAAAAATATTTGGGCTTTGCTGTGATGCCTAAAACTGCTATATAGCCATCTCCCTACCGTGTAGGCAACACCAAGATCGATGTTTTTCTAGAAATATCTGAGAGTCTTGATGACAATGTTGAGCTACTAAATCAGCTAACCCTGAAGTGTGTCCACAACTCTGACCCAAAAGAATACCATCTACTTGTTGTTGAAGATATTTTGAGTCAAGTTTTCTGTTACTTGCAACCTAATGTAGCCAACTTACAGAGATAACACTATCTTAGCATATTTGTAAGGGCCATAGAGGTAAAATACATTAAAATGCATTGTAAAAAATTAAGCAGTATGAAAAAGTTATCCATGGTTTTTATCATGAATGAGTGCTTAACTCTCTCTCTTCCACATCTTCATGAAATTTCTTTAAAGATCCTTAAAACAATTTCCAAATATAATTAATATTACCTCAGCATACATGAGAATGGGAAGATGGAAAACAGGAAATCGGTGTGAGGTTTTCTGTGACAACTGCAGGATTTGGTGGGGGTAATGGTTTAGTACTCTTGTGTTACTCCACTTGACAGGGGTTCCACCCTGGCCCTTTGACCCAAGTGCCCCCAAAACTAGCTTTGCTTTTCCTAAGCACTTCCTTTAACTACTTTCTTTGTCGTTCTGTGTATCATTTTCTGTCTGTGCTCCCTTAAACTCCCTGTTGTCATTCCATTGACTGGAATGACACTCAATAGCAAGCAGGCATAATCAATGTCAAAATATAGTCTGAAATCAGCCCTGGACTCTTGCAGCTGCGCCACTTTCTAATTCACTTGCAACTTTTCAGATGGCTTTTCTCTCTGCCATCACAGAGCAAATAACAATGCTGAGGAGATGGAGATAGGACTGCACCCTGCTTCTCTCTGGGTGCTATTTAATTCTATGTGTGTTTTCAGCCTGGGGTTTAAGGCAGAACAAGAAAGTACCTAAGGCATCTTTCCTTTATTTTTAAACAATCAGTAAATATGAACATACCCTCAAGACAGGGCTGGCATATAAAGTCAGAATGCTCTTGCCAGCTGTGACAAGTTGCCTAGTCCCTGAAAACAGTTACAATTTCATTTCTAATCTCAGATATGGAGTTTGTTTTAAGAGGAACTCCACCTAGCAGGAGGAACAATTGGGATGAAATTGTTCTTGGAAAACCTCGCTTAGACCCCTGCTTTAAACTACACAGAGGTTTCTATGAAGAATGAAATAAGTTATATATATACATATATATATATATATCAATAAGATATATATATATATAGTGTAGATATATATATATATATATATCTTATTAAAATAAGTTGTACACACACACACACACACACACGGGACCTCAAAGCTACCTATCTCAGTCCCCAGAAGGATTCACAAGCCAGAAAATTAGGAGACTTGCCAAGCATCATACAGCTTGCCTAAGATTACAGGCAGTAGCAGTAAAATAACCATAATGGCAGCTATGATTTATTTAGCTCACACTAAGTACCTTGCATTCATTAACTTAGAACTCAAAATTACCCTATGTAGTAGATGCTATTTTACTGTCATTTTAGAAATGAGGAAAGGGAACCTCGGAAATGCTAAATATTGTCCAAGATCTACCGACCAATAAGGAGAGACCGCTCTCACTAGAACTCACAGCCACCCTGACAGGTTGGTATAAACTATATTATACCAGATGCTGGCTGACCCAATCTAATCTTAACAATACCAAGATAACACTTTTATTCAGAAGAAAATGGAGATTAGAATAAGACATTATATCTTGAACTTTTATAGCAATTCATAATTATTGAATTCTAACCAATATTCATTCTGTTATAGAGAATGAATAAATATATATATATATACATATATATATTCTATTATAGAGAAAAAAATGAGCCTCATAATACAGTGTAAACCTACTAATGCCTATGTGTGTTAAAATAGTTTCTAGACAAGGTATAACTAGATCTCTTTTCAAAGCACAATATCCTCTTTCCTTAAAGCTCTAAAAGATTGTTAAAAACAAGGATAAGTTTCTTTTTTCCTTTAAGTATTAAAGAAAAACACCTTGACTTTATCCTTTCAGATCTCCCCTATTTATCAGGTTGACATTTTGAAATTTGGGTTTGCTATGAAAATAGCTTACCCAGTGAAAGAGCATTGTGTTGGGCCAATGTCTTTTTTGAGCACCGTGACTCTTGGTTTCATTGTTCTATTTTGCTGCAGAATTACGACGGCTATTTTTAAATCATCGCTGTAGACTTGTCAGCTTTGAACCACTCCTGCTCTTGGCTGCACGGGCTCCAGCCGCCTTTTTAGTGTTGCCGATAAGCCATCCTATGTGTAATAGTCTTATGGTCTCTCATCTATTTATAATTGCTTCTCAAAAACTAGAAAATTGTGTTTGTGCCCTACTTTTCCCCCCTGATCTACATTACCCTCTGGCTGAAACAATAACCTGTCATGCTTAAACAATTAGTGTAATGCAGAGGACACTCGGGCCTCCTACACACTGCTAATGGAACACCAAATGTAGCTTTAGAAAGTCAGATAAAAATGTTTTGTATGGGCCAGCGCTGTATTCCGGCAAAGCATCTTTGCACACACATTCTTGACATAGAACTATCATAGTGAGTGCTTCTCAGGGGGTGGCAGCCTTCCTCCACTGGAAGTGTGAGCCTCGGTGGGGAGGTTCCCTTGATTCAAATAAAACTAGCGCATCAGAACTGTCATTTTATGCTCAGTGTGATGCCACAGTGGTACAATGTCCATGTCCTCCAACTGAGGCTAATTTCCCGAGTCTGGTTTTGAGACACATTCCTGGCTTTTGATCGTGCAAGATTAGTTTTCATCCACACATTAATTCATTTATTCATTAATTTACTAACGCAGTAGGTACTGATGAGCAAAACTTTTCCAAGCTCTCATCCCCTAATATCCCCAATTTAATGTTATGTTATTAAGCATTCCTGGATTACGTTCTTAACCTCTACCTTTTAGTAAAACTGTTAAGTAATGGATAACATTTCTGAGCTCTTATGAAGAGGCAACGTAATACAGAGGATAAGAGCATGGACTCTGGGCATGGGTTTGAATTGTTGAATTGACTTTACAATATAAGTAGCCATATGATCTTGGAGAAATTGCTCAACTCTTCTGGTCCTCAGTTTGCTCACCTGTAAAATGGTAAAAATTGTAGTGTTTTCCCCCAGGGTTATTAGGAAGATTAAATGAGTAAACGCAAGGAAAGCTCTTAAGACAGAGCACAAAAGTACTTGCTGTTATTACGTGGCAAGCACTTTACTAAGTACATCACATACATTATCTCAATTAAACACATAAAGCAGGCATTATTTTTATCCCAAATTAGAGATGAGAAAACCAAGGTTCAGAAAGCTTAGGTAACTTGCCCAAAGTTGGGCAGATACAGTTAAGAGTGAAGCCAAGATTCCAGCCCAAGTATTTTGCTAACAGAGTCCACTTGCTTAAAAACTCTGCTATACATCCCTGACTTAGCTCTCCAACCACTGAAACAGGGCAGGTTGGGTCAAGGGTAGTGTGCTTTGGCCTGGCCTGGGTTCAGTTTATGAAGCTATATAAAAGTAAGCAGCCCTTCAGGAAGTATAACAGTCTAATCAGCAGCATGCCCTCCCCAGTCCATGCTGAAACCCATGTCTAGATTATCTCCATTCATTTATTTTTACTCTCCTAGGATTCTTGCTGGTAACCATGGATTTTTTTTTTCCCACACTCTGTAAGAGGAAATATAGTAGCCAGAAAAACTGACCTTACTGAATTGGTTGCTATTCATGAAGGTTTAGTGAAATAGAAACAAATCACGCCAACAGTTGAAAATGCCCTTGTTGAGTCTTTTAGGTATATAAATATAGAGTCAAAAACAAAAACTTCCTGTAATTTCTAATGGAAATGGTATGGAAATAAACAATGAACAATGACATATAGACAATGAAATGAGAATCTGTTCTGTCATCCCCTCTGTGAAATTCTAACTTTTTCCTCTTTCTGTGTATAGGAGGGGAGCAGGGACCATGATTTTATAGGCAAGCCTCACATCCTTCAGGGACTTTCTGACTGTCACAGTGGTTAATTTTATACCCCATCAAATAGATTCTCTTTGTTCATGAAATAATCATGAGCTTTACCATATATTGTTCGGCCAGCTATTTTAATTAGACTAGTGTGAGATATTAATTACATGAGTCTCTGTTGGGTAGTAATAAATTCACTCAAGGAAAATTATCAGTGATAACAATTGTTGAAATAATGGCCAACTTTTATGAAGTGCTTCCTGAGTACCAAACATTTTGTATATATTATCTAATTTAATCCATATATCAACTCTACAAAGTAGGCACTGCTTTCGTCTCTATATTATAGATAAAGAAATTGAACTGAGGTACAGACTATTGAAGTATCTGGCCCATGTGTGGCAAGAATAGCTAACTTTCACCAATATCTGTGCTCCCTCTTCCACAAAATCAGCCTGTCCAGTCAGGGACTACATTTTCCAGCCTCCTCTGTATCTTGGCAGTACCATGTGACTATTTCTTACCAATAGAAAGCTGTGTCAGAAAGCTTCCAGCTCTGTCAATTACTGGCTGTGCCTTCTCCACACTCCTTATGTATCTGCTGGTTGGACACAGAAAATGTTGAGGTTCTATGAGATATAAGAATCACAAGATGAAGGCGCCTTATCTCTGAATCACAACGTGGAAGATTGCTCACCAGGAATACCAGCACTAGATTGTTACATGGATGAGAAATAAACTTCTTTGTGTCAAAGCACTGACAACATGGAGTTTATTTGTTATAGCAACATGGAGTTTATTTGTTATGACCCTACGTAAAACACAAGATTAGCCTGGAGAAGCCAGGAAGCAAATCAAAGGATGTGGACCCAGAAACCACATCCATCTTAACCACTCTATTGGCATGCCTCTCAGCAAAGGAGACAGTAAGCACCTCATTCCAGTTCATTCATGGCAGAAATGCAAAGGGGGATAGAGATGGTACTGAGACCAAGTCCAAAGAGCCCTTCTGAAGAGAGTCCAGGCACACTTGTATCTCACTGCATTGTATTTACCTGCAGCTACTTGATGTCAAAAAAAAAAAAAAGATCTACATCATCTTGAAATGCTGCAAAAAAGATATTCACTTTTTTTTTTTTTTGTCTTTTTGCCTTTATGTAGAGCCGCACCCGCGGCATATGGAGGTTCCCAGGCCAGGGGTCTAACAGGAGCTGTAGCCGCCAGCCTTCGCCACAGCCACAGCAACGCGGGATCCAAGCCACATCTGCGACCTATACCACAGCTCACAGCAATGCCGGATCCTTAACCCAGTGAGCAAGGCCAGGGATCAAACCCGCAACCTCATGGTTCTTGGTCAGATTCGTTAACCACTGAGCCACGAAGGGAACTCCAGAAACTCACATTTCTTTTCACACTTTCAACTGAATGTCAGCTCTACTTTCTGAGAACCCACCAAAAAAAAAAAAAAAAGGACTGCTTTAGGGAAGAAAAAACAAGGTAATTATTCTAGATACCTTCCTGAATGAATTAGGTAATTTTTGCTTCTCTCAAATTGAGAAGTATAATCCCTAACATAGCCTCACTCAAACTCCATAGCACAAACAACTACGGGTGGACTTAGGTACCAACTGAACGCAAGCCCATGGGATTTTTAAGCTCCTGTCCCACGCCACCCCACACTTTCCCTCAGTCATCTCAGTTATCCAGGCCAATGCATACCTTTTTTTATGGGCTAAATTTCCTGGATGGTTATGGTTTTAAAAATCGCTGGCCTCACAGTGCTATAATTACCTCTTGATGATGTAATTAGTAACAAAATTTAACAGGCTATCATGGGACACCTAGAACCTTTCCAAACGCATCCACCAAATTTATAAAGGGTTTTGAACCACTTCCCCAACCAACTACCCATAAAATCCGGGATCCCAAGGTGACAGAATTCACCCACTCCTGGGGAACGTTGCACACTGGCCTATGCCATGAGGTTAGGTTCAAGGATATTATAAATGTTGTCAGTGGCCAGTAACACACAAGCGCTCTCATTACCTTACGAGCGGTGGAGGCAGGTGTGCTGAAGTTAGCGCCCTGGGATGCATTAGACATGATGTAGGGAATTAGTCATTAGTCCCCAGAAGGCGTGTTTTTCTCCCACCATGGTGATGTGAAGGATTTAGCAGGGAGCTCCAGTGTGGGAGCTGAACCTGTCTCTGGAAGCTTAAACATTGTCTAAGGAGAGCAGTGTAGGCCAGCTCTGTGCTCACATGAGACGGGGATTTCTCTTTCAACCCTGCCCCTCTACTGCCGCCTCCATCACAATGAAGACTGCCAAAAGAGAATCAGATCCTAAAGACTCGTTATAAAGGCCACTACAACACCTCAGCGGCCAACACAAACATCAGCCTTCAGGTTGTGGCTGCCTGCTTTTCCAGGGCTTAAAGATCTCAAAGTGTGACATGAAAGAAACTGGTTAGCAGCTAATAAGCAGTGCATTAAAGGAGAATTCTGCAGCATCAGATGTGATAATGTCAAACTTAGGAGAAAAAAATTCTACAGTCTAATAACTTTCACCTCAAGAGTGAGGAAGAGGCCACTAAATTCTGGAAGTCCTTTGGGACTCTTTGGAAACTCCTAAAGTTAAACACATCATTGGCCTGGAGATTTTTGTTTTCTTTTTAGGGCTGCACCTGTGACACATGGAAGTTCCCAGGCTAAGGGGAACCACAGCCATGGCAAGCCCAGACCCTGAACCCACTGAGCGAGGCCAGGGATCGAACCCACATCCTCATGGACGCTATGTCAGGTTCTTAACCTGCTGCACCACAAAAGGAACTCCAGCCTTGAGATTTTAAAGGGAACTCAGATGCTCCGCTGATGAGCTAGCAAAGTGCCCGCTTGCTATTGCTGGGATAAATTCTGACATTTAAAGTCATCGGTGACTTGGAAGGGAATGAGAGCCTTGTTCCCAAATAGAGAAACTGCAGAAGTGACATTTGACCTAGAGTGAGAAAAGTGCCTCAGCAGAGAACGCAAGTTGGAACACAAGCTTGCTAGGACAAGAAATCTCTGTAAGAGTAAAGAACGGATCTACTGCTGAGCGGGAAATTAAGTAACCCCTAAAGCATAGGCAGATCTCACCTGACCTGAGTTTAGCCTATAAATGTTAGGGTGAACTGAGAAGCCTGGAGGAAAGTCCATGGATCAGAGTACAGAAAACAGAAGCTAGCTCTTGCCACCTTTCACTCAGGGCTGTCTTGAACATCAAAACCATCCTGAGATGGGAAGTTTTCATTCTGGGATCATCTTTCACTATGTTGCCTTAGGCGAGGCACTTATTTCCCCTCTGCGTCTCATCTGTAAAACAGAAAAAAAAAAAAAATATCTTCCCAATTTACTTCTCACATGTATGCAGATCAAATGAGGTAATGTGGGAGATGCCACTTCAAAAAAAACTCAAAGAGAAGCTTGTTTCTAAATCAGAGAGAAGGCGAAGCCCATGTTCTGAAAGCTCCAAGCCTTCCTCAAGGAAGCCCTTGACTCTTGGCAGTGTAACAGTTTGGTTTAAAGGCCAAAGATTTATGGAAAAGATCTGGACTTATATACCAGTGTTGTGTGGCAAACACCACTGAGACACTAAATTAGGCTATGAGGGCTGGGGGAGGGGAATAAAGGCTACAGCTGGCCACGTGTCTGGTCCTTCTGAAGCCAGAACCCGAGACGGTGGCAGAGACGCTGTAGAAGCTTATTGTCCTGATGACACATCTGTTTCCTTCCCAGTGAGTAAAACTGGCGTTCTTCTGAAAGTGACCCATATATCATGTCCCTTCTCTGACCCCAGCTGGTCGGTGGGAATTAGAAATTCTCACACCTCCCCCTTCACTACACAGTCCCTTGTTCACCAAGTTAATTCCTGCATTACCGCAGCAGCCCGTGAGGTTTACCTGCTGCTACGGTCTCTCCATGCCAATATTTCCTGAGCACGTGACCAGGTGCACACCACTTTTAAGGAACAGGTGTGACTCTCTATTCATGATACTCAAATTCCCTTACCCACCAGTTAAGGGCATCCATGACCTGTCCCCATTCACCTTTTGAAATTTTCTACTTATAACCTGTGCTTTATTCAAGCTAAACGTGTTTACAAAACAAATTACACGTTTTTCCACCTCTCCGACTTTGCCAAGACTGCTGCCATCCTCTTTTTGAGGTATGACATCCAAACCAGAGGTGAGGTCCTGATGGTACTTTACATCTGCCAATTTAATTGCACAGTTTCCTTGCAAGAGCGCAGAAACGTGTCTCTTACATTAAACATTTTGAAACCCCCAGCTGAATTCACTCACAGCAATTACTTTTTCTTTGTAGCATATTATTTTGCATGCTGTATTGTATGTTCTACACTGTAAAATCTTTGTGGTTAGGAAACCATGTCTTACCTTTATTCCCCCTGATTACCTAATTCAGTAGGAGTTTGATATTAAATGAATGAAAATATTCATGAATAAATGAATGGTGTCTTACCTTTCTTCCTTTGCTCATACTGTTCTATATTTTGAATACCTTTGGCTTCAAAATACCAACCAACCTTCAATGTCAAGCTCAAGGCTCATGTGTTCCATAAAGCCTTCCCCAAACTACCTCAGACCTCACAAGCCCCTTTGCTATATGTATGCCAAAAAGCCAAACATATTATTTCCTAAAGGTTCACTATCTGCTTGAAGACACTGGTCTCCTCCAAAGCAGAGAGTCTTAAATCTGAGATCCATGGATGGGGTTAGGGAAACCATGAAGCTTCTAAAATCTAATGCAAGACTTTGTGTAAATGCTCAGTTGCATTAGGATGTCCAAAAGCTCCATGACCCCCTAAAGGGTTAAAAGAACCACTATTCTAAGGGCACTCTGAGCCACTGTCCTGGAGCAGAGTTGGTGTACATTTTTTCTTGTACATCTTTTCTAGTTCTTGTACGTCTTTTCTATTTCCCGCAGTGGCGAGCCAAGTTCTAGGAACAGAGAAGAAACTGTCCTTGAATGGCTGGAAGCATCCCCTTGACAAGGCCAATGTCTCGACTTCCACTGGGCTCACCTAGCACAGCCTCCGGCCCCAGAACTGGTGGGGAGAGCTTAGAAAGGCATTGAAAGTCGGCAAGCAATTGTCTCAGAGTTATGGCAGATTAGAGCCCAAATCAGAGTAGGGGAAGCCCAATAGAATTGCCTTTCTCGGGTGTAAAATTCTGTGACAAGACAGGGCAGGCAGTGCTGTGGCTGCAGGAAGGCAGTGGGCCTTGGGCAGTTCCGGGTAGTTAAAAAGTAAACCCATTAAGGAGCTGGTCTCCTTTGGAGGCAGGCCTGGCTTGGTCCCGGGAGCTCAGGGTTGATCCTCGCCAGTGTCTGCCCTCCTCCCCTCCTGCCTGGCCTGCTCTGGCCACCTTGATGCCTCGCAGCAACCCCAGGTCTGGAGAGCGCTGGAACTCATATGTGTTGAATTAACATAAAATTGCCCTTATAAAAAGCATAATGCTTTAGGGAGATAGTGTCAGCAAAGAAATGTCTGAACTTTCACTTGGATTTGGGCGGCAGGACGAATAAAGTTTGTTACCAGTTGTAGTGTTTTTATGAAAAAAAATCTATGGAGCCTTTTTAAGTTAATAATGACTTTGAACAAAACATTTGATTTTAAAACAACGATAACAACAGGGCAAGTACGATTGGTGATTTTTGTCTGAACAAGTTGAATTCCTTCTGGTTTCCCCTGGACTTAAAACATGGTTTGTGTGACAAACCAAAAAAATTATAAGCAGCTAATGCAGTCATGGTTTCGATAAAACTCTCTTAAGTAATGATGATCCCACCTTATTTAGACAAGTCAGGGGTCAATATGGCCCTATTTGCTTCTGTTTTTCATTAGTGGCGCTCTGTCTGTAGCAACACACTTCCCACCAGCTCCTTGAATACACAGAGGATTCATGCTTCAGTTCTGCACGTATTAAGAATGCAGCTATAGCAACTACTAGCATTAATGAACTATTTGCTTATGCAGTAATAATTAACTTCCATTACATTACTTTGTGTGATTACTTTCTTAATTGCCTGAATTATGCATCCATTTAATATTTAATAACCATTCTCAGAAATCAGACACTGGTAAAAAACAAATTGCTCACAGTTTCCTTGCAATAATTAAGCTCACAAGAATAAATGAAACCTTTTAAAAACGAATGCTTTGTGATTATATCCTTGTATATAGAACAAGATCCTAAATTTGTTATTTATTAAATCTAAATTTAAGTCCAAATAGTGCATTTTTCACTTTCACCTCGGGAAATCAACCTGCACGGTACCTGATATCAACAACAGAATTAAGTGCCTTCTATTTTCTTTGTGAGTCACAAGCTGCATTAATATTTATTACCATGCAAAATTCAAAAGTCCTTAAAATATTGTGTGTTTATTATTTATTTCAACTTGGCATCTCTTTTACACAAGGTAAGTAAGATGTTTAGCTGGAGATTAAAGTGTTATGAAATGAGATCAATAGCTCTCCATTAAGATGGGCTATTGTGAATCTCCCCCATTCTTTTCTGCTACCTAAGCCCCACCACCCGCCCACTCACACATGCCCAGGCCCATACATTCACCTCTGAGCCTCTTTATAAAACAGCAAAAACACACATAGACAATGTGTTTTTAACCAAGCAGAAGGAGATTCACAGCAATTTATCCTCATACATTTACACTCACAGCCAGGCAGTTTGATCTCCTTGCCTTTTCAGGTTGCCAGCTAGAGCTCTCAGAACCCTGTGCCCTTCTGCCGCCGGCACCCAAGCAAAGCCACATGCTGATTTGCAAAGTGATCATGCCATTATCCTATTGTACATCAGCTTCAGTTCCCACCGGCTTGCAAAGTCATCCCTGTCTTAACAAATACAACGTTGCGACTGCTTTATCGCAGGTTTCTTGGTGAATAGATTCTATTGAATCTGGACAAGACAGCTTTTTTTTTTTTTATCTTCCTGGGACTGCGTCTGCAAAATTGTCCTGCCATTCCACATTGATTATGGCAGCCATGTACAGACGTGTTTATCTGAACCATAACCATGTTAGTCTTAAGCTACAGGGACGCTGAGATGTTATTTGCCCACTGTTACCCTGTGCATACATAATACACACAAAATAATGTGTGCCACATGAAAAAGGGGGGTGGGTGGGCACTTGAGGCTTTTCGTACCAAATGAGCTAGTCCCAGAAAATAGGTGCAGCCTAAGACACTACGCAGAGTGCCACGCAAACAAGAGAGATAAACAATTTCCCTGCCAGAGAGGAGAATCTTTTTGGCCAGGTGTGGAAAAAGCCACGGGGAAGGGGTGGCACGGGGGGTGGGGGGGTGGCGTGTGGAGAACAAGCGGAGGAGGGTTTAGGGTGTCACCAGTCGACGATGGCTGCTCTGAGTTTCTAAACTGAGCTAAATTGACGCCAAGCCCGCTGACTATTGTTACAGTGGGCAGAGTCATTAGGATTTGCTTCTGAAATGATCTCTCAGGCTGTAAGGCTGAGAGCTGCTAGCAAGGCAAGGTTAGAGAGAAAATGATAGCAGTATGTTGATGCTTCACAGACCTCATGATAGTTTCCGTCTGTCATTATTTACGTCTGACTAGATGCGTCATGTCAGCTACCTCGAAGACTTTAATATGAAGCCCTTGTTTGCCTCCGCTCTGGCGCAGCCAGACTGGGATACCATTATTTTTGCATCACTACACTTAGGTGAAGCTGGCTTCAATCTTTCAGTAATGACACACGAAAGAAATAAAAATGGTTGTGTCCAAGTTATTATACATGCTTGTATTCTAACAGGCCTCGTCAGCATGGCTCAGAAAAAGAAAAAAAAGTGAATTTAAATCAATAAACAGACATTTATTAAAAGGTCAGCCTAATTTTATTTGTTTCAGCTTCTTCGCCAGTATTTTAGGTTGAACTGGTTTTCTTTGGCTTTGGGTTAGTGGCATTGTAACTGGATGGAATTACTTGGGGGGGGGAGCTGTAAAACTAATATTTGACCAAATTTGCTCATGTTGCTTAGTATACTTTTATATCACTTTTATAAATGTATCGGTGTCACTGTAAATAAAGCCACAAAAAGCTTTTGTTTTATATCTGTATTATTTGCACAATTTTCAAACAATGTGCATTTATCTATAAAACTATATGCAGAGAGGGCTAATCACAGAGCTCACAGTGGCTTTTGCATCTAAGACAGCTATTTCATATAGCAGAAAAAAATACTATTACGGCAAAAAATAAATAGGATATTTATGTTGTCTTTCACCAATATTGTCTAAACAAATGAAACTATCACTACTCTACACTTGTCTCTGGTAGAAAAAGGAAACATTAGCTGAAAAGATTTCTAGAATGTTAGAATTTGTTGATGCCATTTTATATTGAAAACTGCAACATAGCTGTAGCAGGAGGCACATTTTAATAAGACCGAAATCTTCTAGGTGTTTTTGCCTTATGCTTTAAAAAATAAATATAACTAGACTTTAGTGTGAATGAAACAACCTACAAACACATTCGAAAATATGAAAGCATATACATGTATGTAATACATCAGTAAAAAATATAAAGTTTACAGTTTTTCTTTATAATTCAGTGCAAAGGATTAAAAAGGTGCAATCAAAAAATCAAATAATTCACATAGATTGTCTTATCTTAGGATCATATGTTTATAAAATTTCTACCAAGATTCTATATTTAAACAGTAAATAGCATTGTCCTACCCAGAAAATGAGTTATTACTTTAAAATGAGTAATTCAGACGTGAGAGAGAAAAATGCACAAACCCATTCCACCTTCTGAGTTCTGAGCATTTAACAGAATCTCAGGACTGCTGTGCTACCGAACAGACTTCTATCAAAAGCCTGGGTCACTCAGAAATAGCTGAGGATGGAGGGTACTCGATTTCCTTATTTAGATAGAAGTGCTTATATTTTCAAAGTCTGTACAAGCCATGTAAGCATAAAAGTATGATGATAGAGATCTCTTTTCTGTTTTAAAGATCAGATGCCAGCTTCATGAGATGATATTTTCAGGTTGATGTATTTGTGTTTGTGGCATATTTTTATAAATTTCAAGTATAATGCTTTGTCAGGACGAAATGAAATGCCCTGCACACACACGCACACACACACCACATTTTTAGAATGCTGTAGAATTCTGATTTTTAGCGAATGTGACTGTCATAAACTACTAAGACAAATAAAATAATTTGAAATGGAATCAATCACATTCTCTCGATCTCCTAAATTTGCAAAATAATTACAGTACATATGTTAAAATACTTTTTCAAAAAAAAAAAAAAAAGATCTGCCCAAGGCGGTTTTTCTTACCTCCAGCCCAAGCTACACTGTGAGTTTTGGCAGAAAATGAACAGTAGGTGGCAGTCAAGCCACTAAACTGCTTCAAGGCTTCATTAACTAGACTGTTGTTAAAAGTAATAGGAAAGTAGTATATTTTTCCGTTTTAAAGAATTCATTTTATAATTAATCTTGAAATACATTTCTAAGGTCCCAAGCTGCTGATCTGATTGCATCCTTAAGCGAACGAGGCCAGATAAAAGTGATTTAATTCAAGAACCCTTTCTGCTCTGTCTCCATGACTTTTTTTTTTCTTTTCTCTGTTATTACTGTTTTAATGTGGGTTTTTATACAGTTTGGTAATTGTGGACACAATCAGCACATTCTTGGGCTGAAGGCCAGGACTATGTAAGTCATGTTTATATATCTTTGTGCATATTTTAAATAACCTACAGGAGCTTTTCCCTACCCTGATCTTACAGACTGTATGTGTATAATCCCTTACTGGGCTTCAGAAAACAAAATTGTTTACAGGGAAAAGGTTGCAGACAAAAAGCTGAAAGGCAGAAGGCACATTCTCTAGAGCAGAGAACCGTGGGCAACCAAAACTCTAGACAGTGTGAGTAAAATGTAGCTTTGCATACAAGGCCGTGTCCTCTCTGTGAGAGGACAAGCCCGATATGTTGGGTTCCCCATGGTGTCCCCACAGTTGAGAATGGGATGCCAGACACGTGATATGTGCTCAATGAATATTTTCTGAGCAAATGAATGAGTGCCCCCAATCCTAGTTCTATCCACGTCTGAGATATCCGTTCTAGAAGTTTCTGCTTTTGTCTCGGTTCTTCACAATGGTGACGCCGCTACATTCTCAGTCCTCACCCGTGGCCCTCCCTCAGACATTATTGTTAATAACTCTCACTGGGCAGCGACATGGCACCACCAAGACAACACAGCAGGACGTGACTTCAGACTAGTCAGTGGGGAAGGTAGGTGACACCTTTCCTCTGAGTTAGTTACTGGCCGCGATTGTTGCTAAAAAACCTAAGCTCAAGCTTCAGAAAGAGCAAACTCTGTAAGTAGCATCAGCCTAAAAGCTGAGGCAACCTGACTGATTTACTTTAACCGCCTGTGCCTCAGATTCCTCATCTGAAATGTGAGGATAGCAATAGCGCCTATTTCACAGAGTTGTGGTAAGAAAATGAATCGGGACATGTAAAAATCTTGTCGGGCACAGAGTCCTCGTTACATTTTATTATTCCAATTGTTATTAATACTATTATTTACCCCTAGTCCTAGGCTAATACATAACACTTCACAATTTTCATTCACCCTCCCTGTGCATTTCAATGAGACGCACCGTGACAGCGAACGGACCTGGTGATGTCAAGAAAGGGTTGCACAGTGGAACCAGCAGCCCTGAATAACGGTGAAAGTGTGACATGGAAAGGGACGTGTTTAAAGGTGACCAAAAACTTAGGTCTCTTTTCTTTTCTTTTCTAACCCAGCTTCAGGAACAGCCAGGAAATAACCAACCCTCCCTACATCTTCCCATCCGTGCTTCCTCACATCCCAGTCTAACTGAGCTCTGAAAATATTTTCCAAACATGAAAAGCTTACCCCAAACCAAGAGCTCAAAAATTCCCACTAATTTTGAATTTTTTTTCCCAGTTCTATAACTTGGCTCATCCAAATGACCACTTTCAGGACAATTAGTTTAAGACGGTGCCACTATAAGGTGATTTCCTTTTATGCTTTGTTGAAACAGAAAGCTGCACTTTGTGGAAACTAAATTCAGATCCCAGGAGGACCTAAGTTTAGTTCAAACGTCAAAAAGGAGGCAATTCAAGCTGTGTTTACAATCTGGCAGTTTACTTCTCTCATACGCAGATAGCAATGGGCAAGCCCTACAGATCAGATTTTAAGGTAGCAATAAGTTTTTTCTAATCTCTCTGGGCAACTTTTAGGGAAATAAAGCCCTTTTCTTCAAACTATTCATCCAGTCCTCTCCTCCCATGGCAAAGCTCTATGGTGTTTTAGTAAAGAACTGTGAACCAGTCAAGTCTAAAAAAAATAGGGAGTAATTTGATAACTTTCTGAGAGATAGGTTTCCTTTTTTCCCCAGAATCTTCTATTCTCTTAGGTGGCTCTTTGAGGAAAAGAGGTCAAAATATTGAGTTTGAGCAATTTAAATAAGAAACATTGAGTAATTTAGAAAGGAGACGTTCAGTACAAGACCCATTCATTTAAATTACATGAAAATCCAAGGTAGACTGTGTGTAATTAGGAGCCGTGTAAGTCCTCAGGCAATTTCAGTGCGGGTTCAGTGGGGGTTAGGAGATTGCTTTAATAGAATATGACAAGGTTCCTTTTGTTTTTCATAAAATATTGTATTCCCCCTTGAAATGTAACAAATCCTTAATGAAATCACAGCCCATTTATTGGTAGGGGATACTTTTTATGTTTTGAGAGATCAACAATGTCAAAACAATTACTGCAAATTAATGATGGACCAACCTCAAAAGATTCAGAGGTTGGTTAGTTCAAATATATGAAGCCTCATGTGAACCTCTAGGTGAAATTCATGATAAGGCGCTCCTATGAGAGACAAGGGCTGACAGAATGCAGCGTTGCTCCTGGGACAAAATAATGGACAAAGAGAGAGGAAAACTGATTTTTACTGGTTCTGTTGCTCAACTTCCTGGATTATTGCAAAGAAATAACTAGGAATATCTGGACATGCTCTTCTATTTTGTTTTCTTTGTTTCTTGGGGGTTGTTTATAAAGAGAAATAAATTGTAATCTGTGAAGCGCTGGAAGATTTTTGAGGGAAAAAAAGAGTATCTTTACCATATATAAGTGTGAAGAAAACCCCATGGTTGGATTATTAGTAATCAGTTTCTGCTAAAACAGAAAAACGTACTTTATTTGGTTCTCAAATAGTAAAATCATAGGCTCTGACCAAGTCCATAAACAAAATTACAGTGGTAGCTATGCCTATGACAGCTAGTACCACACATATTTAATGTGATTTATTAATAGTTAAGAGAACTGAGAAAGGGGCAAACCCAAAATCTGCTTTATAAATAAGTCATGCCAAACTAATCTCCTTTCCTTGCATCGCTATACGGATATGCAGAGGTAAGTCAATGTAGAACCTTGCAAAGCAGAGCTCTTGATTTCAGACAAACAGAAAATTAAACAGTTTGTACTATCATGGACTAGATAAATAAGTCCATGGATGGACTGGATGATAACATAAACCAAAAGTGCTCTGTAATCGTTTCACGCTTATTTGCCCTTTTTCTTCTTTTATGGCTGCACCGGGGACATGTGAAAGTTCCCAGGCCAGACATCAAACCCATGCCACAGTAGTGACAATGCTAAATCCTTAAACCACTGAGCCACCAGGGAACTCCTGGCAATTTTTTTTTCAATAGTAAGACTGAAGTCATAAAAATCACACCTATCAAACCCACAGAGAACAGAAAAGGACTGGGAGGGAAACTTGCTATGTTGATGGCACCATCAAGATTCAAAATACTTAACAGGCTGGAGGATATACTGAAATAAACCAGGCAAATTTAAATAGGGATAGAGTCCTTCATTAAGGTTCATAAACACACACACACATAAACTACACACACATGTTTATACAAGAGAGAAAGGATATTGATTTTTAGTGGTTTGTATATAAATGCCCGTGGTCTTTGGTTAACTGAAAGTTCAGAATGTACAAACAGTGTGAGTCGACTGCCAAAAATACGAATGTAATGACAGCTCACACATAGGCTTATGTGCCAGGCACAGTTCCAAACTGCTCAAAAGCACTATTTCATGCATTCTTAGTTCATCATTTTGTGGATGAAAAAGCAAAGGTAGACAAGGGGTGGGTAACTTATCTCGGGGCAGAGTTAGGACAGTGACGTCAGCATCTGTCCCAAAAGATGCTCTGAATCTCCACTTCCACGTGCCTTTCAGCTCAAGGAATGGAAGTGCCTACTGTTCTCTTGGCTGGAATCTGGCTTTCAGTTCTCTGTCCCTCTTTAGAAGGACAAGGAAAAAATGCAATATAAAGGTAGAGAGGCAAAGCTATAGGAAATAAAGATGCTCGCCTGGAAGGAGGAAAGCTGGTGAACTCATGATCGGTGTTCTCAGATGTCTAGACTAGAGACTGTCAAGGAAAAGCAGGGTATGGAAGTCATAAGGAAGCAAACTGCTTCCCAATATATGTTCTCACCACACAAATAATTTGAACTTGGCTGTACTGCCTTGTGAGATACGAGCATCTCACTCATGAAATGATCAAGAGGAAGCCAGATCGAGGAGCAGGGCCATGCGGTGGTGGGAAGTTGACCCAGATGGCTCCTAGGGTGCCATCCAAGATACAAAGGTTTGGATAGCCGGGGAAAAGCTTATAAAGTAGAAACACGTGGGAACTGCTTCACTCTCTCTACCTAATACACACACACACGCACACACGCACACACGCACACACACACACACAGAGTCTCTCTGTCCTCTGTCTACATCTACATCCTTATATGGTAGCAATTACTGGCTTTGCAGCTAGTACATCTGAATTCTAAACATTTTACTTAAACATCTCTGCCCCTTTCGTTTCTCTTTCTATGAATAAGAAAGAAGGAAAGAAGGAAGGAAGAGAGGGAGGGAGGAGAAAATGAAAACATAATTAAAAAGATAAGAAAAATAGATTTAGCCATGCTTCTCACTTCATACTTTCCTAGACTTTACAAAACCACCATGAAATAACAGATTAGCAAGAGCTTGGGGATGGGAACTATAGATAAAGCACTCTGTAAACTCCAAGCACTGAGTGATTATTGTCTGCAGCAGTCCGGCTCAGTACCCTGTGTGAATCCCAGGTCATGGATTTGAGCCATATGAATTGGTTAACTGCATCCTGGCCTCTGACCACAGCTCTATGCCCACATCCAATCTGGCATGTGGTGAATGGCTGTTCTTGACTTGTACCAGGGACCGTGGGAGAGTGAGAAGAGCTCAATACAGAGTTGTCTCCGCCACCAAGAGACAACTCAGAATGAAATCTTTCATCGTTGCACACAGTGGAATCATCTCAGTACATTAAGGACCACATTTTTAGCAACGAGATACTATTCTGCAAATAATTTTACATCTAGATGAAGGAGAGTTCAAATGGAAAATATGTACATATGCATACACACACGTATGAATATGTGCAATATATACGTGTGATACCAAAATCTTATGATACAGAACTGAAAGAAACAAATGCCCAAGTCAATGCATTTCCAGCGAAGGAAATAAACGACCCCTTAGTTACTAGTCATCAATATCTAGCATCTACTCCTTTTCACTCACACCAACTTTAAAATAAATCTGCATAAATCACAGCAGATTATATAATAAAACAAGAATTTTCTAAACAAGTTTAGAATGCAATTTTAAACTTAACAAATCAAATGCTATAATTTGTACATCCAGAATGAAGACAAAAGCAGGTCGATTATAAACCTAATACCCTTAAGGAGTTGGATATTATGTTATATCCATAAGTAAGATAACAGATGTAGTATAAATGTAGAAACTGGAAATGAGATGGTTTATTTTTCAATTTCCCTAGATTTACATTAAGGAAGTACAATTGAACCTTGAAATCATAATTATAACATAGAGGTTAAAAGGTATTCAACAAGAGGAAAGCCCTTTAGCTAAAGATTGGTTTAGGGCAGGAAGCATTACATATTGCTCAAAAGAGCAAACTAAAGAAAAGTAATATATCAACTAAAGTTGGGGTAAAACTATCAAGAACAATAACATATTTTGAAAGCGTTTAGGTACATTGTCAGCCCCACGTTTTCCATCTTGAAATCTTCTCATGCTGCAGATTATCACAGCACACAGCACTTCTTAAAGTGATAGCTTGGGGAGTTTCCCACTGTGGCTCAGCAAAAACAAATCCAACCCATATCCATGAGGATGCGGTTTCGATCCCTGGCCTCGCTCAGTGGTTAAGGATCCAGTGTTGCCATGAGCTGTGGTGTAGGTCGCAGATACATCTTGGATTCCACTTTGCTATGGCTGCGGTGTAGGCCAGCAGCTATAGCTCTGATTTGACCCATAGCCTGGGCCCTTCCATATTCCACAGGTACAGCCTTGAAAAGCAAAAAAAAAAAAAAAAAAAAAAAAGCGATAGCTTGGGAATCACTCTAGAAAATTTCTTGAGGCTGGGTGACCAATCTCTCACCAATCCACTGAGCAGAACTTATGCAAGCGAATTTCACTTTTCTTGCTGGAGAGATTTCTGGCTCTAGACTTCCGGTCTTAACCCCTCCCTCCAGGCTCCAATAGTAAGAAATTCGAAAACTATGTGTGGGAAGCACCAGATGCAAGTGGAAGGGCTGCCATCAACTGTGTCCCGGATAAAGATGGCAGGTCAGCTCCATCCACCTGAAACCCTCACCTGGGACATGTTATGTGTAAGAGAAATAAACAGCTTTGTTTTGTACGCTAACTTTTTACTGGGACTCTTGTTACAGCATCTTACTGTCTTTCAAATTAACACATAAGCTTTCAGAGTTACTTTCATTATCTTCTTGAACACAAAAACATCATGCTGTATGAATAAACTTAGACTTAAATATCTAAATGAAACTTACTACACAAAAACACTATAAAATAATGTTTTGCTATCGTATTTCTAAATGTTAACTGGATTCTTTATCTTTGATTTTTGTTTCATTTTCATTTCATTTAGTCATACACTAGGAGCTTTTATAAAAGCAGAGGAAATTATCTGAGTTCAGGGAGTTTGAATAAGAACTTCCATCTCAGAATGCTATCATCAAATTTTCCTGAGTTATTTTTACACCCGAATTGTTTTAACAGGTAGATGGCAGGGGAGGGGGGGAAGGCTGATGCTTACAGAGTGGAAATGAGTTAGCACAGCAGGCCTGAAACTGCTATCCTTAGAAGGCCCATTTATAAGTTTGGTCCTTAGCCGACATCTAAGAATTAGAATTTCAGGAGAGTTCCCACCATTCCCTAATTGATAAGACTGACTCACTCTTCCTAAACTATTTATACGAAAAATGTGGTGTATGCCGAGCTTTCCATCAGGCAGTCTGGACTCTTGACATGTGCTAGACCAAGGGTGCCCATGTGACCAGCCCCAGTAGGAGCCTTGGGCAATGAGTTTCTTTTCTTTTTTTTTTTGTCTTTTTGCCTTTTATGTAGAGCTGCACCTGCGGCATATGGAGGTTCCCAGGCTAGGGGTCTAACAGGAGCTGTAACTGCCGGCCTTCGCCACAGCCACAGCAACGCGGGATCCGAGCCGCGTCTACAACCTACACCAGAGCTCACGGCAACGCCGGATCCTTAACCCACTGAGCAAGGCCAAGGATGGAACCCGCAACCTCATGGTTCTTAGTCGGATTCGTTAACCACTGAGCCACAAAGGGAACTCCGGGCAATGAGTTTCTAATGATGGACGCTGTGTCACACACGGTGTCACAAATTGGCTTTGGAGGACTTCTGCACAGCCTATGTGACCCAAGAAGGAGAGGACTTGTGCCTGGTATCCTCCAGACTCTGCCCCGTGCACTTTTTCCCTATGATAATTTTTCTTTGCATCCTTTTACTGTAATGAATCATACGTTAAATCCGGTGAGTGTGCATAAGTGCTCTGAGTGCGTCACCAAACCCAGAAGTGGACCTGGGTAGCCCTTTCACTCTTATCAGTTAAGTACTGATCATTTGGATGATCGATTACAATCCAAAGGATCTGGAGTTGATTCGCTCATGGCAAAATAAGAGAACTGGGAATATCCTAATCAATTAGGAAAGCTAGACACAAAGTACAAAATTCTTGAGTATCAGAAAGCATGTATGAGGCATGAAGTTTTCCTAAAGGAATGAAATAGTCAAAGACTGAGCATACCACCTCAGATGACTGCAAAATACCACTGGTAGGTATTCATATAGGGTCTCCAGCTTCCCGGTTTGGACTAGCCCTGTGAGGTTGGCGGGCCAATGGTCATCATCTCCACTTTCAGAGTAAAGGGCTGAGGTGCGGACTTACCCAAGGCTGTGAAGCCAGGATTGTAGAGCAGACATTAGACACAGGCCTCCTGAAGCTTAAGCAGCTTCTATTTCTCCTAAGTCAGTTTTCACAATCTCTGTTTCTGAGGGCCCCAGAGGCCTGAGGGAATACAGCAGGGGTTATCACAGGAGGGGAAGACAACACCAGGCAGGAAATCTCCACACCTTCTACTCAGTTTTATCCAAGTGCCTCCACACTTATCAGTTTTATATTCAGGAATTCCACTATAAATTAATATAAAGACAAGAATTCCACTGATTTTTGTTTCTTCGTTTGTTTGAATAACCCTGAATTCTATCTTTTGGTTCCTTGAAGGCAAAATTGAAAATCAAGGCTAAAATTGTTTTTTTTAGTTTTTATTTTTTAAAGGTAGCTCGGTGGGTTGGGGATCCAGTGTTGGCACTGCTGTGGCTTAGGTTCGATCCCTAGTCTGGGAGCTGCCAAAAGCCATGACTAAAAAAAAAAATGGTTTAGAAAAAAATGAAAAAGGTAAATACCCTACCCCTAAGGAGGCTCTCAGATTTTAGCAGATGATTCTAAACTAGATTCTTACTAAATCAGTAGCAATTATGTATGGCCACATCATGAATCTTTGTTTCTGCTCTTGTTCAGCATTTTCCTGTTAGTTCCTGTGCTACTTCTTTGTCTTAAACTCTCTGGACTCCCAACTGCTCTCCTCTCTGGCACTCTGGATGTTTCTGTTTCTTTCATCCACATTAAACTTAAACCTGAAATAGCTACCATCAAGCTGTGCCCAGGCCGCTAAAGGGCAAAGGAAGACTGGCTATGACAAATTTGCTCTCAGCCCTCAACTTCGCACAGCTCTCCACACCCTAGTTATCAGTCCTTCCTACCAAATCTATTTGCTGATAGAGAACATATACTTTGGAGCCATACATAGACCTGGAATTCGAATCTGATATATCACATCATCCTCTCGCTGTGTGGCCTTGGGTAAGTCAGTTAACCTAAGTCTGAATATAGTTGCAAAATGGCAGTGACAGCACCCATCCTGAAGAGGTTGAAAGTATTAAAAGAAATAACATCAAACCCACAAGAATCCCTGCTGTATTTACGCAACCCGACCACAGTCGCAATACAGCCAAGCCTCCTCCAGACTCCGGGTATTTTTCTGAAGGGCACATAAAGAAACCACTACATGTGTTTAAGCTGTCTCTTTGCTCACAAAAGAAAGGGAAAGTTTTAGTCTCTTAAGACATGAAGTATGCAAAATGCTGAGAGCTCCAGGCCTGTGGCTGAGAGCTATTTTAGGCTAAATTAATGTTATCCATCAGAGAGGAAATGAGAATTAAGAGAAACTCAGAGCAGAGGGATTGAAGGCGCCCAGTGAGTTCTGGGCTCGTGCAACGGGAGCTGCTGGGAAACAGACACCGGGATCAGGTAATCAGGAAGAGAGATGAGTGGCAAGGTCTGTCAATCATCTTTTCTACTTTGGACCGAGCTAAACATCGACCAAAGCTATAGGTAAAAGTTTTAGCCTGGGGCTTAAAGCCCACGTGTCACATTACATCAGGCTCCAAGCGTCATTTCTAAAACTGAAATTCAAGGGGAGGTAAGAAGTACTTAGTTAATTGTTTATATTGTCAAAAAAAGGCGACTTTAAAGAAACTAATACTCAAGTATAAAAGTTTTATCTGGTGTCTAGCGGAGTGTGTGGGAAGATCTGACCAGCCTCCAGGAATGAAGCCTTGCTACTTTAACCCAGCATCATCGGACAGCACAACGCACTTTATTCCTGATTCAGAAACATGCCCTTTGCTCCATTTTCTATGATCTTTCTCATTACCCTGAAGTCTTGCCCACTTGGAAAGAAAACCTGCCCTTAACTCAGCACACAGAGCATTCTCCTGCTTCTCTTGCAGACTCAAGTGCTTCACGCAGCAGCCACCAAGCTGCAGCTTCGAACCTTATAAAGCACAGGTGATAGCTGGGACAGTGGCAGAGCCATGACGGCCATTTTCCCAGGATATGGCCACAGTGGTGGTCTGGAGCACTGGGCCTTTGACAAGTGAATTTTTTGTCACCCATCTCAAGGCGTAGTAGAGCACCTCAGTTGCCTGTATGTGGGATCTGCCCTACGACGTGTGTCTGCCCCACCAGCTCCCTGTCCTCACTGTATATAACAATAAGCTGGGGATTACTTTTTTAAGATTTTTATTTTTTCTATTACAGTTGATTTGCAATGTTCTCTCAATTTCTGCTGTACATCAAGGTGACCCGGTCATACAAATACATATACACACACACACGCGCACACACACAAATACACAATTCTTTTTCTCACATTATCCTCCATCATGTTCCATCACAAAGTGACTAGATACAGTTCCCTGTGCTATACAGTGGGATCTCATTGCTTATCCACTCCAAATGCAATATTTAAAATACAGATTTCTGGAGTTCCCTTCGTGGCTCAGTGGTTAACGAATCCGACTAGGAACCATGAGGTTGCGGGTTCGATCCCTAGCCTTGCTCAGTGGGTTAAGGATCCGGCGTTGCCGTGAGCTGTGGTGTAGGTCACAGACGCAGCTCGGATCCTGCATTGCTGTGGCTGTGGCGAAGGCCGTCAGCTACAGCTCCTGTTAGACCCCTAGCCTGGGAACCTCCATATGCCGCGGGAGCAGCCCCAGATAAGGCAAAAAGAGAAAAAGACAAAATAAATAAATAAATAAATAAAATACAGATTTCTGAACCCCACTCCAACAAATTCTGACTCGACAAACTGGGCTTAGGAATCTGCTTTTTCAGCGAGCACTTCAAAGAGTTCTGAAGCAGACAACCCCTGGCCTACATTTTTAAAACCGCCTTCTCTCTCTCTCTCTCTTTCACCTGTAACATCTTGATAAACGCTTTTTTGTTCTGCTCTGAGAAATTCACGAGTTACAGTCTTGACGGGGGAAAGAAAATAAGCAAAAGCCCTTAATTCGGTAATGCTTGTTAGGAGTTTCTCTCTTCTTGGCTTCTCAGATATTATTGGGAGGTGAATGGGGGGTTCATACATAGGCCGTGGCCAGACAATGAACTCAACAAGGAAAACTGTTCACAAGAATAAATTTGGATGTATTCAGAAGTATTCTGGAAGAGCTGAAATGTATACTGTTATGTTGAAGGTGATCAGATGTATCGTGTGGTGATAACTTTCAGCTGGGTCTCTCACCCTCGCGGGGACAGAAAAGACGCAAGTCCCTGCTGTCTTCATTCCACGCTAGGCATCTGTACCTATATGCTTAATGCTTAATAAACGTGCACTTACTCATGCTAAAATATGTATGAGTGTGGTCATTTGTGTGAAATTCAGTAAACCAGAAGACCAGGCAACTGTTATGTATTCCAACTTTGACCGGTTAGCTTCCCATTACCTCCATTTGCTGCAAGATCATTTTCATGGTAATTTCTTTCACTGATATGATAAAAGGGTTATATATTTACTTCTTACTCTGGCATTGTGTGTACACTAGCTGTCATGCACTATGCTCGGTACTGTATGTTTAGAACAATAAATAAGACATCATGCTTGCCCTCGAGAAGCTCACAGTCTAGTGAGTGAGTCAGAAACAGTACAATTATCAATATGTTTTAATAATATCATGTTACAACAGAAGCGCAAGAAAAGGAAGACTGAATGGGTTGGGAAGAGAAAGCTTGCGAATACACGGAGGCTTTAGAAGGGAGGTAACATTTAAGTAGGCTCTTAAAGCAGGAGTTGGGAGTATGAGAGTGAAGGAACAGCATTACAGGCATAGCAAGCAGCATGTGCAAAGATCAGAGCTGTGAACACCTATTGTGTCCAGAACAGGAGGAGGGTGGGGCAGTGAGGACAGTGACCAGTGAAGCAGAACACGGTCAGATTGTGAAAGGCCATGCAAAGGGGTTTGAATCACCTCCTATTAGAAGTAATGAGGGGAAATTTTAATCCAGAAATAAAACCTGTCGACCACATATAGATTGGAAGAAATGAAAGCTGAAAAATTAATTTAGGAAATGTTCGAATCCCTAGGCCAGAGAGAATGAGAGTCTGACCTGAAGCTTAGGAAATAGAGATGAAGACAATAGCATGGTCGGGAGAATATTTAGAGGTCAAATTTATAGCCCTTGCTAATCAATTGAATGTAAGTAAGGAAAGAGAACGTGACCTTGGACAAGAGTGGATGAGAATGTCACTTGTTGCAATATGGAATTTAGATCAGGGAGTATGTTTGGTGGAAAACACAACAATTTGCCAATTGGGGGGTAGGCAGGTCATTGATCTAGTGGATTTAGAGAAGAGCTGCTATAATGATGCTCAGCTCGTATGGGATTGCCAGATTTAAAGGGAAAAAAGTAAAAATAATAAACAGAAAATAAAATAAACAGAAAATAATAAACAGAAAATAAAATAAAATAATTAAAAAAATGAATTTTATTTTCAGGTGAATTGTTGCATGTAATATTTGGAGCATATTTATACTAAAATTTATTAGCAAAATAACTCTTGTCTATAGACATGCAAATTCTGTCCTATTCAGGAGATATTCAGTTGACCACCACTGCCTCCCCATTAAAAGCTCAGTTTTGCCTCTACTTTCCTATTCATTCAATCTTGGTCATTTGCAACATATCTGTACATTGGATTCTCTTTCAAATCAGTTATAAATAACATCTGTCTGTGTTCTCTCATTGATTAACAAGTTAAGGAAAATCTTTAACATATATTCATTTTATTTCTGTATGACAGTCATGATTTTACCTTTTTTGAAAATAGTACTTTATCCTGGCCATTAGAAAATTTTAATTAGTAGGCAGATCTGTTAAGATAATAAATGTCATTAATTCACCCAATAGATTTGCAGTAATGTAATGGTACCCTTTAACATATTTTCCAGTGGTAACAACATAACAAAGAGAAAGAAACAATTATAACTGTATTTTAAATAGGGCCAAGAAATGAGTCCTCTGCCATTAAGGACTGTACAACTTGTTTATGTGGTAGCCACGGTCACCATTCATAAATCTCTTCCCAGAGTTTCCATTCTGCAATGCATCTGCTCAGTTGCTTTTATCTGACATTGGTTAAATTGAGGTTTTTGTATATATGCAGAAAGTTAATAAAGAGTGGTTATTAACTGACCTGGCAGGTTAATAACTTTGAAATTGGAGGGACATTAGATGATAATCTGAACAAATTAGTCGTTTAAAACACAGCAACACCTTAGTCCATTTCCAATTTGCAAAAACCTGAGAACTGAAAACGCTGCACTTGGCTAACCCAAGCAGGCACCTAGAATTCAAACACGGTAACACAGCACCTGTCCAGCTTCCCGGGCTTTCCCTGAGAAACTGGTTTGCCTCTTTCTCTTCCGGTATTGTCATCCGGCCACTGTTGTCCCCTTCACTCAGCTGCTCGGTCAGTGTTTAGCAAGTACCCATTCTGTGGCCCTGGGGCGGGTTCAGAGGATGCGAAGATGGATGGACACCGCCCCACAGACAGACTATTCTAACAGGGAGGTGGCATTACCATGTGGGACACACAGCCCAGCAAGGACAGATCTTTCACCTTCACTTGAGGGTTGGAGACAGCACTCAAACCAAGCCCCAAAGGATACAAAGCAGCTACCTGGGTGGAGGAGAGGAATCCGAGGTTCTGAGACTGGGGACTGCACAGACACCGGGGTAAGAGGGACAGAGAGAGCCTGTGGTGTCCTCAGAGACTACGAACCATCTGGAACATAGACTGCTATAAACGATAGTATGGAGGAAGGCAAGGGCCAGACTGCAGCAGTCCAGGGAGAAAAATCAAGTAATAATATCCAGCATTTCTCAGAGGCTTACTAGAGACCTGGGATCATAAAAAGTATTTTACAAATATTGTGTCACTGAACCCTGACCAACTCCTAAACGGCTAAGTAGATTTTCATTCTCTATATTGTCATGACACAACTTATACAGGTTTGTTGTAACATTAAACAACCCCGTGGACCCTAACCTCTGCAAAAGTGACAATCTGGCTTGAATTCTTCCACATACTTCTCAATGTTCATCCAGTAAATATAAATGTACAAACAAATATATGTTCGTATAAAGACGGCTTGACTGTGCGTTTTTTGGCAATGGCTTTTAAAATATAATACACAGGAACAGGCTTCTAGGTCAATACATATAGATCTAAAGAAATCATTCCTTTAAACATACATAAAAGTTCACAGTAAGAATGTACCAGAATTTATTCAACTATTCCTCTACTACTAGACATTCGGGGTTGTTTTTTTCCCCACTATAAACGATACTGAAAAACAAAAAACACATTTATGAAAATATCCTTATATACTGACACTTTCATTGTTATAGGGTAGAATCCCCTAAAGTGAGTCTGTATATTGAAAAGTTGAGAGATATTGTAACACTAAATTGTTAACGTTCTTTACAACCTATTCATTTTTATACATCTGCAAAGTTGCAGACAATAAATTGTTTCTCCAGGCAAGTTTCTCCTTGAGCTTTGTGCAGAATGATGAGGTCTCAGGCCTTTTTTTATGGTCAACCTAAAGGTTTTAGGTTGAATTTTACATACTTGGACAGTGAGACCAAAAAAAAAAAAAATACTGAATGATAAAACATCTCTTTGAAGCCGCATCCCTTCGTTTGCAGTTAAGTACTCCTTGCTCACTGCTGGGGTTGAGCAGGTGCTGGGCTGTCAGGCTGCCAGATTCTAGGTGGAGAAGTCATCAAATTATGAATGAAAGTCTGTTATTATGGTCACATGACATGCCTCTTCTGGCTGTGCCACTCTGCATTTGAATCAAAATTTATTGCTCTATGGCTTCATTTTTATACATATAAGACATATCCTTAGAACTATTTGCTGCATAATATATTTTTTAAAGACTTACTTGCATTATTTTTAACTGGGTTTGGAGAATATGGCAGAGATAGCGCTTTTATAAAAAGACAAAGGCGGGGGGGGGGAATTCTTTAGTCCAAAGAATAAACCTTGTTTTAAAACTGAGCAATTTGTTCCCTTATTCTTACATAACTGCACCAGCTTTTGACTATTGGATGAAGAACTTAAAGGCTCAACTTTTCAAATGTCTAGTTGCATCACTGTTAGCAGGGCTTGAGGTCCCTTTGTCCTGTGTAACTCTTAGGCAGCATCAGAAGCTTGTACAAAAGCTACTTCTTGTGGTGAGTGTCTTGTCATTCTGTTTGGTTCGTGCTCACTTCAAAGCCCCTGGACCTCAAATTTGGGGACATGCCTCCGTTGTGTGTACAGATTGGAGAGTCTGGCTATCATGGAAAGCACCAGATACTCACCTGTCCAGCCCCCCAGCACTGGCAGCAGGGGTGCAACCTAGGTTCACCCATAAGAAACATCTGCTCAACTTTACCATGGAAGCATTTTCTAGAATCTTTTCTGATGAAAGTGGACACAGTTTCTAGAAGCAGTTTTGCAGTTCCAGCGGGATCATTCAGCACCAACACCAGTGATGTTGGCAGTGGGTGGTGCAGTGGCTGCGCCCAAAGTAAAGGCAGGACGGTCTTACGCTGGACCAGTTCTGCTGTGTGATCTCTTAGTCACCACTCCTGGCTACAGACAGAGCCTCCATGCCTACTCCCAAGCCCTCCTAGGGGTTCTACGTGCTGCTGAATGTCTTTTAATGAACTCTTTTTCTGCTTGAATTAGCCAGGACCGAAATCTGTTGTCTGTAGCTAAGAAGGGCTGTGATGCCCCTTCAAAATTGTAAAGAAAAATCCTTGTGGTTTTCAAGTGTTTTAACGAACTAAAGACTGACATCATTTGAAAACTATTCACATCTCCACATTATTTCCTGTTTGACCCTGATAGCACATTACTTTCAAGTGTAACCGAGTCCCGAGTCAGCTCTGGATTACTGCTGTGTTTTCTCCATGTGCCCAAACGCCCAGTTCTACTCCTCCGTGCTCTCCTTCCCCACCTCCCTCCGTGTTTCACCAAGCCCCTCTCTTAGGAAAACTGCTCATGTATACCAGTGTGGCTGTTGGAGTGATGTATGAGAATACCCTACAAGTGATAGGAGATGGCGTTTAAGCAAAGGACAAACTCTCTAACTGGGGGATTTCAAACATTAACAGACAGCTGCATTTCCTCTCCCACCAAGCCTGTCACTTCTTTCACAGTAGCCTAAAGCCATTCTTAGACTCATAAATACTCTTTCACGAAATCAACCACATTCCAGTGGGACAAAGCCACCCTCCATTTGCTAAAAAGGCAAATCCCTCGAGGATGGCACTCCCTTGCTGACAAACCCCAGCAGGTCTGCCTCCCCCCAGGATGAAGTCCGTGTCCCCCACCCTTCGGGCTCAGAGTCCATCCTTCATGGCCCCCACTAGTGCGCCTAGCGAGGAATACTTCATGCCCCCTCCCTCTATGTCCTGGCACACTCCCCAACAACCCCCCAACCTGCCTCACTCAATGGTGAAGTCCTAGTCTTCCTTTATTTTTCGGTCTTTTTGTCCTTTTATGGCCACACCTATGGCATATGGAGGTTCCCAGGCTAGGGGTCCAATCAGAGCTGTAGCCGCCGGGCTATACCACAGCCACAGCAACGCAGGATCTGAGCCGCATCTGCAACCTACACCACAGCTCACGGCAACGCCGGATCCTTAACCCGCTGAGCGAGGCCAGGGATCGAACCTGCGTCCTCATGGTTCCTAGTCGGATTCATTAACTGCTGCACCATGATGGGAACTCCCTATTATTCTTTAATAGGCACCTCGGCCAGTCTCTCCTCTGCAAACGCTTCTCCATCCCCTCGCCAGATTCCCGACTCTGACCTCTGCTCTCGGTGCTGTCAGACAGTGTTGTCATCATGACAGGAGTCTGGGTCCTTCCACCAGTGCCGTGTTCCTGGAGAGCAAGGGCTGCCTCAGGCAAGACTGCAGCTCTCAGGGGCCCTCCAAATGGCCCTCGGAAGGCACTCGTTGAATGCACACAGGCGCGCATACGACTTTCTCTAAAGTAACAGAGGGAAACCCCGAGGCTCCCAGTCCTACAGACTCACACTTTGTTCCCAAACTCCCCCAAATAACACTTGGGATGAATATCAGTTTGATGAAATCTTGTCTGGAGAGAGAAGCCTCTATTCAGCTCTTGCACCACCTGCCCTGGCAAACTGAAGCCATTCTCCTGCCCTAGGGTGCTTAACGGCGATAATCATGTCCCCCAAGGCATGGGAGTGCACGCTCTGGAATCAGCCTACCTGTGCTCACAGCCCAGCTCCATTATGAGCTGGCTGTGCAATCCAGGACAAGTTACTGAACTTTTCTGTGCCTCAATTTCTCACATGTAAAATTGGTATGATAACAGGACCTATTTCTTAGAGCCATTGTGAGGATTAATTAAGTTATCATATAAAATGTTTAGAACAGTGTCTGGCATGTAATACTTCAATAAACGTTAGCTATGATTATCACTACTAAATCCGAAATCATTTAATGTCCTTGAACATTATTTAAATTTTATATATGCAAATTCCACTAATGTATGCTCACTGATGCCAACATTAATCATATCAGAATTTGCCCCATAAGCATATTTTGAGCATAGGCTAACGTGCCTGGATGCATAGGACTTCAACAGCCACCTTTTCACAGACTAGCAGTAAGAATGTTTTTCAGTGAACTCTGCCCTGGCAGTTAACAAATGATAGGAAAGTTCATTCTGTGGGATTTTAAAAGGCAGCTAAATTGCCCCAAGTTTAGACTACCTGAAGCTCTTACGGGAAAGCTCTCCCTGGCAGCCGGGGCACCAAATCTGTGACCCCTGCTATTTAATACGAAGAGGAGGGAGCTGAGGCAAGGGGAGACCCACATGAGTAGAATGAAAGGTAAAGCCGTCCATCTTTTGACAGCCTGAAGATTTCTCTTGGGAACAACAATACAAGTTTATGAAACATGAGTTTTAAGAAGAGCTGCTCATCTATTTTTTTCCCTTCCATTCTATTCTTCTGTTGCATTACACAGTCGCTATTTAAGATTAGTATCAGAGCTTACTAACACACCAAACTGACTCTTAAGCATCTCGGAGGAATTCATTTTTCTATCCAAATAAATAAATAAATAAAGGACCTTCTTTGTTTATTTCCAAACACCAAAAAAATCAAGGAAAGTATTTCCCCATTTACTGTGACACTAACTGGTCATCAACTCAGGACAAAATACAAGTTTCCAGCAGATTATAAGGTTGATTTACAGTCCCATTTGCCAAGCACTCGACATTCACTCACAAATTAACCTCTAGCCGCCCAAGAGGCACAGCAATCTCTATTTAAAATAGGCCCCATTTTCTTTTGCATTACTTTTGTCTGGATCTAGTTTCAGTTGGCCAACTTACTACCAAAAGAATTAACTCAGTTCTAACTTCACTGTTAGAGTAAAATGGAGCAAGCCTTTTACTCCAAACGAGACATTAAATCTAGCACAGAACTATCTTTCGTTCCACAATCATTCAAAGAAGTCCTCAGAGGGACAGGAAAACTAGAAAGTAGCAAGATTCCAGATTGCATAGCTCTTATGGACAGAATCGTGGCTCCTCCAAAATTCATACATTGAAGTTCTAACTGAAAGAATCTCAAAATGTGACGGTATTTGGCGACTGGACTTTTTAAAGACATGATTAAGTTAAAAGGAGGCCATTGGGGTAGAGCCCTTATCCAATCCGAAGAAATTAAGACACAAAAAGAGACCCCAGGGTGCACACACAGAGGGCCAATTGCAACTACGCAGTGTTAGGGTAGCGTCTGCAGACTAAAGAGAGGATCCTTAGAGGAAACCAAACCTGCCAGCACCTCGATCTTAGACTCTTCCAGAACTGTGAGATAGTAAATTTCTGCTGTGGAAGCCACTCCGTCTGCAGTATTTTGTTATGACAAACTAATGCTAAGATTCAAGTGTAGTAATTAGTCCTCTATGGAGGAACCAAGCAAATTCTTAACGTGTGCACCACAGTCAATAATATGACCACAGGAAAATTGTAAAGGGTTCATCTTTGTTCCCTCTCCCTTTGTGCCCATCCCCCAGTGACTTTCGTGGGCATGAGACCAGCTGCTATGAACCCCACTCTGATCTGCTCTCCCAGGTGTGAGATTCAGGTCTCCAGTAGGCCTCCTCCCTCAGTTGTTCTCAGATATTAACCTGGTGCATCGGAATCCCTGGAAGGCTTGTGAAAACAGATCACTGGGTCCTACTCCCAACGTTTCTGATCCAATAGCTCTGAGGCAGTGTCAAGAAACTGCATTTCTAATAAGTTTGGAAAGATAGTGCTTTGAGAACCACCTGTGACAGCCATCTCCCTACCTCACCTGCAATCAAAAACAGTGCCCTGTACCAGCATCAAAACATCTACAAACAATAAATGCTGGAGAGGGTACAGAAAGAAGGGAGCCCTTCTACTCTGTTGGTGGGAATGTACATTGGTGCAGCCGCTATAAAGAACAATATGGAAGTTCCTTAAAAAACTAAAAGTAGGGTTATCATATGATCCAGAAATCTCACTCCTAGGCATATATCTGGAGAAAATAATAATTAGAAAAGATACAGGCACCCCAATGTTCATAGCAGCACTATTCACAATGGCCAAGAAATGAAAACAACCTAAATATCCATTGACAGATGAATGGATAAAGAATCTTTGTAGTAAATATACAAAATGGAATATTACTCAGCCACAAAAAAGAACAAAATCATGCCATTTGCAGCAACATGGATGGACCTAGAGATCATCATACCAAGTGAAGTAAGTCATGAAAAGGAGAAATACCATATAATATCACTTACATGTGGAATCTAAAATATGACACAAGTCAACATATCTATAACAGAAACAGACTCACAGACATAGAGAACAGACTTGTGGTTGCCATGGGGGAGACAGGGTGGGGAAGGATGGATTGGGAGTTTGGGATTGGCAGATGTAAACTATTATGTATAGGATGGATAAACAATAAGATCCTACTATATAGCACAGAACTATATTCAACATCCTGTGATAAACCATAAGGGAAATTAATATGAAACAGATTATATGTATGAATCACTTTGCTGTATAGAAGAAATTAACACAACATTGTAAATCAACTATACCCCAACAACATAAAAAAAAAGAAACAACAATACCATGTATCTGGAGGGCCCTGCTTGAAGCAGGAAGACTAAGCTTATAAATTAATGCATGCTAATACAAGTAAATATATTACCCTTTCCAGGGTATTTCATTTTATAGGGTCATTTAGAGAGAGTATTAGTGATGGTTGAAAATACCTTGTTATTTGGGAGGTCCCATTATGGCTCAGCAGTAATGAACCCAACCAGTATCCATAAGGACGTGGGTTTGATCCCTGGCCTTGTTCAGTAGGTTAAGTATCCAGAGTTTCCCTGAGCTGTGGTGTAGGTCTCAGACATGGCTCAGATCCTGTGTTGCTGTGGCTGTGTCTGGCACATGCAGCTTCAATTCAACCCCTAGCCTAGTAATCTCCATATGCTGCAAGTGCTGCTAAAAAGCAAAAGAAAGGAAGAAAGGACGGGAAGGAGAGAGAGAAAGGGGGGCGGAGTCGGGGGGGGGGAGAGAGAGAGAGGAAGGAAGGAAGGAAGGGACGGATGGGAGGAAGGAAGGAAGAAAAATACCTTGCTGTAAGACATAAGCAGACTGTATTATTTAGGGCAGGCTAATTGCTATTATAGGTAACCCCCAAATCTCAGTGGCTTAACCTCTAAGAGTTTGTCTCATGGACCAATGAAGGTTGTGGAGTGGGATAGTTACTCTTCTCCACACAGTCATTCAGGGACCCAGGTTCCTTCCAACTGGCAGCTCTCCATCCTCTACAGCCCTTTGCTGGATCCTCTATCTGGCAGCAGATGAAGGAAGAGAGGAGAATTTGAGGGAGATTCTTATAGGCCAGGGTTTTCACCTACATTCCACACCCCCCATTCTTTCTACCCATGTTCCACTGGCCAGAACTCAGTCACACAATCATCTAACTCTGAGGGAGACTAAGAAATATAGTTTAGCTGAGAGGAAAAGGGAAAAAAGTCAGTGAACAACCAGCTTATCTCTGCCACATGGAATTTCATGGGCCCTGAAATCATGAAACCTAGGAAGTTTCAAAGGTCAACCACACAGACTTAGGACATTCTTGGAGGAGAACCATGCCCTCATGTTAATTGTTCTGGCTTCCACGTGCCTGGCCATAAAGCAAGGTATCTGGGTATCCACGTAATCTCCAGTAAATAACATAATACTCAAGATGAGCAGATCAAATGATAAATATCCATGGGTCCAAACCAGTTAATCTGGAAGCAAGTATTTCCTGGAGAAGAAGACAGGGCACAGGAGGAGATATCATTTGCCAAGAACAGAGCTACCTATCATCTATAAATCATATTAACTTTACCTTGATGACCCTGTAGAGTATGTACTCGTTTATAAGTGAAAAAAGAAAGGCTCAGAGGAGTAGGTGAATTGACCGAGAGAAGCTAAGGATTTGAACTCAGGACCATCTGCCTGTGATGTCCAATCTGATTTTCCCCTTTACTATACTGCCTCAACTTGGCCGTATAAGTTGTTTAACTTTAACTGATTAACCTAAATCATCTACATTTATCATAGATCATTACTGGTCCCTAGAAATCTGTCAACTACTCCCTTAGTTCCTAAGCCAGCAGCTTTGGAAAAACGGTGCTCCGCTTTCACCAGCTTGGCCTGAGTCTCAGTGACCACATCCATAAAATGGGACTCACCTCACTGCCCTATGAGGGCACGTAAGGCACCTGGAACCTTCCGACTTCTCTACGTGGGCCAGCTCCTTCCTGACCTTCTCCTGTGGTGTTGGCAGGAGGTGGCTGCTGTGAACCGGCACAGACCAGGGAGGGGGGCTGGGTAAGGAGAGGTGCAAGGATTCCAGACCTGTTCTGCGCCCAAGGCCAAGTACTTGGTGCACACATCGGCATTTGGTAAATGTGACCGGGCAAGGAGACAACGGTGACAAAAATGAAACCAAGTGTAACACAGTGACAAGCTTTTGTTGCATCCTTATCTGGGAGTTCAAGGCACGTCTAAGTTTCGTCCTGGCTTATCCAGTTTTGCTTGATAGCTGATACTGGCCAGGATCACACGAAGGGCCAGGCCTATCCCAAAATAATGGCTGCTCAGTACTCCTGCTTACCCACAGCAGACTCCTGAAGCCCACGCCACAGCTCCTTGGGGCCCGCCTGTCCCCTTGATGGGCCTTCCCTACAGCATCATTCAGGAAGCTTCCTCCACTGGCTTCCCCAGGTCTACACCTTCCCTTAGACTACGCCTCCAGGCCCACGAGGCATCCCCCTCCCTCTTAGCTGACACTTTGCACCTTCTCAGGGTTCTCAACATTCCGGTTCCTTGCTCTAGGGAGGACTGCGCATGCTCCCTCAAAGGCAGCTCAGCAGAGGAAAGAAAGGACGGACTTTTGTATCACTGAGCCCTGCGAGTCAATCACCTTGTCTCCATCGGCCTCTCTGTCCACATCTGGAATGGCATGAAGGATACAGACTTCACTGGGTTCTTGCGAAGATCAAGCAAGCACTTAGCCCAGGGCCAGGTGCACAGCTAAAGCTTATCCAATGGCAGGCCCTCCCCACCAGCTTGCAGAATTCTTGGGGGCAGAGATAGTCCTCAACTCACCCCCCTCTCCCTGGTGTTCCATGCAGAGCGGGCGCCCAATAACCAAACGTTTGCAGACTAAAGGAAAGAATGTCCTCGGAGCACAGAGTCACTTAACCCAGCGTGAATGAACAGATTAATTGCTCTGTGTTGTCTTAAGTGTCTCTCTTTTCTCTTGTCTTTCTTCTCAAAAGATGATTAAGAGGACATGGTCTCTCACGTTCTTCGGAGAGAAAAATTAAGCCAGTCAGAATTGCTCGCTAATTTTCCAAGGCTCATCCAAGCTTGGGCTGGCCCCCTGGGAGACATTACAGTGGCCCCGAGGGAGGCAGTGGCAGCTGCTGCTCCAGCCTGCCACTCCTGCTTCTGGGTTCTGTGTGACAGGCTGCTCAGGAGAAGGGGCCAGCCTCTTGCTCGAAAGTGACAGTGTGGATGCCGGTGGCGGTAGCCACACGGAAGGTGCCGGCGTGGGATCGACCCCCCAGCATGGCCAGGCACTCTGGAATTCTGAGGGCAGTGACCACAGTGACCTGCCTCCCTGCCTAAGGAGACGTGTGTTCGTGGATAACGGACCTTGACTTTCAGCCAGGAATGTGAGGTCTGCCCAAGCTGTTTCCGGTAGCGTGAGGTAAGACCCAAGAGTCTAATGGCCTAATCCCGTCTTGATCTGGTGGTGAGACTCAGGAACCAGTGAGGGGCTGCAGATGCATTGCCCAAGGTGCTCCGGAGGCCTCCCACCCAGTTCCACAGCTCTCACCCCAAAGCAGCTGCAGGGTTTGGATGGAGCTGCGGAAGTTCTGTGAGAGAGAAGGCATGAGGAAGGGTCCAGAACTCATGCCCTGGGCTGCCAGAATAAGAGCCATTAGTTTCATTATGGAACTAATAAGCAAAATGTCCTGAGGGCCTGTTAAGATGAACGAAGTGCTCCGTAAGGGCTTTTTCTGCATTACCTCGTTTGAGCTTCCCAACCATTTCAGAATCAAGGATATTGAGGCATAGAGAGACAGTCACCGGTCCAAGGTCTCCCAGCTGGTAACCTGTCAGAGTTTGAAGCATTACTCTGTATTGCCTTTTGTATTCTTTTACCCTTCATTGCCTTTTCATCCTGGTTCAGGGCTTCCCCAGTTTTAGTGCGCATTAGGATCACCCGGAGGCCTTGTTAAGAAGCGGATTCCTAGGCCCTTCCACAGAGATTCCCACTCCACAGCCCCAGAGTGGAGCCCATGGATTTGTCACTCTTACAAGTTCCCAGGGGAGGCTGATGCTGCTGGTCTGGGGACCACACTCTGAGAAGCAAGGTCTAGGACAAACTGACACCTGCCAGATTTTAACCATAACAGCCCAGTAGGTAGAAAAATCAAAAAGGTTAAGAATTCATGGAGTTCCCGTTGTAGCTCAGTGGTAATGAACCTGACTAGTATCCATGAGGGCATGGGTTCCATCCCTGGCCCTACTCATTGGGTTAAGAATCCGGCGTTGCCATGAGCTGCAGTGTAGGTCATAGATGCAGCTCGGATCTGGCATAGCTGTGGCTGTGGCTGGCAGTTGCAGCTCCAATTCAGCCCCTAGCCTGGGAAGCTCCCTATGCCGAGGGTGCAGCCCTAAAAAAAGAAAAAAAAGAATTCACAGGAAAGTCAAGTTTGTGTCGATATCAACCTTCCATTTAATGGAGCAGGAACCATCTACAACTGTCTCTTTACGAGGGTGATCACCACCTATTTTTTCTCAAGAATTTTGTCAGCATCACCTAGAATACTTTCCTGACCAAGTTAAAAAGATAAAATAGGAAAACAGTTGAATTTGGAGCTCACAAAACTGTGGAATCCCATTTTTATCTTCCTGCGTGGATGGCTGGGGTGATTTCAGTGTCCCTTTCATCAAAGATCAGAATGGACCCAGATGTTGCCCATAGGATGGAGGTTTTTAACAGATATAACTCATTCCTGGGGAGTTCCCACTGTGGCACAGTGGGTAAGGAATCTGACCTCAGAGGCTCAGGTCACTGCAGAGGTGCAGGATTCATCCCCGCCCCAGTGCAATGGGTTAAAGGATCCCCATGTTGCCACCGCTGCAGTGCAGGTTGCAGCTGTGGCTCCGATTCAATCCCTGGCTTGGGAACTTCCATACGCCACAAGTGCATCCATTAAAAAAGAAAAAGAAAAAAAAAAGGTATAACTGGGAGTTCAGAGGACTGGATCTAGCCCTGGCTTTGCCACCTCCAGCTGTGTGGCCCCTGGACAAGTCCGGTCACCTTTCTGAGCTATGCTGCATGGGCTCTAAGCTCCCCTCTTGCTCAAGCTTCCTGCTTTCAGTCTAAAGCTACTGGTGGCCATTGGCTAAGCCCGGTGGCTGGGACGAGATCTCCAGACAATGCACACTGAGCTGACTCCTGCTACCCACCCAGCTCCGGGACCCCACCTTGGCCCTCCCACCTCTGGGATGTGAACCCCTGACTTTCCTCCGAATGCTGGCATGGCGTTCCCTCCAGGTTGCAGCATTCCAGGCACTGGTGTGGCTAAGAGGTGCCAGTTCTTGACCCCAGGCTCCCTAGGAGCCAGAATCTTCCCTGAGAAGTCCCCAGATTCCTGGGAAAAGGGAAGACGGACTCTCGTCAAGTGAAACCCAAGCTAGAATACAGGGCTCTTCCGCCTCTCCTGCTCTTCCTCCGTTATTTGGTGAGATCTCGAAGAAGGCTTGCTGGCTGTGATGCTTTAGTAGAACTTGCAGTGCTGCAACAGTGAGGCTGAGACTGCCAACACCTAGCCTCTTTCCTTCCTCAAGGAAGGACATCAGAGTAACGCTGACATTTTAGCCAATCACCCTATAATGATGACCCCTGTTTTAACTAACCAACAGCCAAAATTGCTTCATAAACGAACTAGAGCCATTGTGTGAAATTTCAGCCTGATCCTGCCCTTACAGTCCACGCCTCTAGCGCAGTTTGCTGGGTGCCAAACTGCCAGTAACGAGGTTCTTTCAGTACGTACAGAGTGAGGTCTCTTGAAGTCCCCACACTCACCTGATCCTCAGTAATAATGTCTACACAGAGGCCAGAGAGGTTCTTTCTACTTTGACTAGGGAAGCTGCACGAACGATGGCTCAAAGGGAACTCTTGTCTATTTTAATAGAAAATAAAGGGAGAAAATAGAGGGAGATGAGCCAGAAGAAAGAGATTCTAGGTGACATCCAAGAACAAAACTGGGAGAGGGAGGGGTGTCAGAGTGTGGAGAGGTGGAAGTGGCCTCGAGTCCCAGGAACAGACCTGGAGAGCAGCACTCACTGTCCCTGCTGCAGCCGGGAGCTCCTGGCACCTGCGGGGTCCACCTCTCTCTGGTTTACGGCCAGGTTCACACCTGCCCACATCCGGTGGAATTCATAAAGCCAAGGCAGAGAGGGGATCTGTGTCTGGGATTAGTGTTTACAAGTCTCCCCTTGGGCCACGTGCAGTGACTCACGGACAGCCCTAGGGTCCCCTGATTCTGGTGTGCCTGTCTGGAACATTACTATTTTCTCTGTCCTTGCTGATTTCCTTTAATCTCAGTCCAGCTTTTCCACTTACAATCCTGCTGGCCATTTGCTGTTTTGTGTCCATGTTGGGTTCTTAAAATCTGAACTCGCTCAACTTTCCTGGTGTTAGATTACTTTTCACGGAGTAATCAAGACCTGAAAATCTGGCGGTTACCACCCCGCCCCATCCACCCCCATCTCTGTGTGGCACACACAGAATCTGGCTGCTGACCTCTCGCACTGCATTGCCACTCAAGTCCCTTCATGGGGGGGCAGGAGAGAGAAAGGAGAGATTAGTCAGAGATAAAGCCACCTACGCAAGAAACATTTCAATAACCTGCCCTCTTACTTGCCTTCCCCCCACCCAGACTCCCCCCACCTCCCCATGACGGCTTTATCTAAAGAGAATTTAAATTTCAAATGATAAACTCTGCATTCGAAATTCCCCAGCCTTCTGCCAGTCCACCTCTGACCCTACCTTCTGCTGCAACTTGAGTAAATTTAAACAAGTAAATAGAAGTGATATTATTCTTTAACATTTCATTTATGAGAAAAAAGAAATATGCATTAATGGAAAGGAAAAAAAGTCCCCAGGTAGGAGCTCCCTTATTCACTTAGTATGAATAACTGAAGACGCAATTACGACCCAGCATTTTTGCGACAGCATAAACCAAACCAGGCAGTAAGTGGGCAATTCCCCTTCTGTTCCAATATGCCCCAATTAACAAAACTGAGGAAGGAATAAATTTAAGCAGGAACAGCTTATCAACATACAATTAGCACTCAATAATTTATCCCTGTAATGCCAGATCAAATAAAAACATTGTGTCATAAATCACTTACTCAAGTAAGCCACCAAGCCCTGCGCTGAAATGATCTTTTGCTTGATTTGCTTTCTATCCATCACCCTTCTGCCACAACAGGTTTCTTTTCCTCTCTCAGATCTAAGACAGCAAGGCAGCTGCGGTGGCATTCGCTTCTCTCTGGCGTTCAAGGTGATATTAACCATAAACAGAATTAGAGCGAGGGCCAACTCAGACCCCACAGAGCAGGCACCTACCTCCAGATGGGGCCAGCCACCCCCAACTGCAAATAAATAGGTGCCTGGTCCTTTAACGTGTCTAAGGAAGGGAAGTCCTCATTCATCCTTTCTAAAGTATTTTCAGATCTCAGTCCTTACAGGTAAAAGAGCTTTCATAAATCTTCCGTGTATAACTTCTATTTCCACTTAAATCAGTTGATCCTGGTTCCATGGAAATTAAAAACAGCCTGTCATCATCCCCTCTATAATAAGGTCTGTAAATCTCAGGCAATTATTAAGTGTCTTAAATGCTTCTCATTAGTTCTTTCACCACCAAATCTTAGTCCTTTCAACCTTGTGTGCTGTGCACCACCACCTCTTCGTAATCAGATGTGTTCTCCATCCTTTTCCTGCCAGCTCTGCTTCTCAGACTTTCTTGCAACTGACTTAGCCAAAGAAACCTTGGTGGAGGGTGGGAGGCAGGGAGAAACCAGGGTATTATTCCATCGCTGTCCTTAGAGGAACAGTTCAGCTTTGTTATTCATGGTTCCACATTTGCAAATTTGCCTACTTACCACATTTATTTGTAACTCCAAAATCAATATGGGACCATTCATGGGCATTCATGGACATGCACAGAGCAGTGAAAAATCTGAGTCACTGATGCACATATTCCCAGCTGAGGTCGAACAAGGTGATGCTCTGCCTTCTGGTCTCAGCTCTCACACTGTGAGTAAGTGTCTTTTACAGAGGGTATTCAGTGCCATGTTTTTCTCATTTTTGTGCTTAGTTTGGTGACTTCGCTATTTAAAATTACCTCCAAGCATGATGCCAAAGTGCTATCTGATGCTCCCAAGCACAAGAAGGCAGTGATGTATCTCACAGAGAAAATGCCTGAGTTAGATATGCTTTATTCAAACATGAATCATAGTGCTGTTGGCCATGAGTTAAACATTAAGGAAGTAAAAAAAAAAAAAAAGTATATATAGATATAGATATAGATATAGATATAGATATATAGATATATAGATATAGATATATAGATATAGATAGATATAGATATAGATATAGATATGACTTTAAACAGAAATACACATGAAATACACACATGTATATATGACTTTAAACAGAAATACACATACACACACACACACATATATGACTTTAAACAGAAATACGTATGAAACAAGGCTGTAGGTCGATCAGTTGTGACCAGAGACTCACAGGACCCTAACCCTGCATTTCGCTAGGAGCAACGGTTCGGTATTTTCCAATTCACTATGCACAGTAACTTTCCGGAACACAACTACCACAGATAAAAAGAAGCCACTTATTTCCCAGGGGTGCCCTTGTCACCTCTGGGACTCCAACTCCCATCAGACAGTCCATGCCTTTTTGCTCCCAGTGTCCACTGGGAAGCCTCTGCCGTGACTCTCACAGCATGGCCTTGGCATCTGGATTCTGATAACACCATCTCCTTCCCGTGCCTTTCTGTGCTAGAAGTCATAGTGGCTTCTGCTATTGTTAAACTCTGGGGTACTTTACCATCCTTTGTTTGACTTTTCAGATATTCCATCTTTCGTGTAACAAATTCTCTGCATTAAATGTCCTCTGTTTAAACTATTAGACTGGTTCCTGTTCCCTGGCTGAATCCTGACTGATATACTTTCCTTATCCTATTTCCCAACGTCTTCATTTCTCTTCATGGCAAAATAATGGCCCCCCAAAGATGTCTACATCCTAATCCCCAGAACTTTGGAATATGTTGTCTTACACAGCAAAAGAAATGCTGCAGATGTGAGTAAGAATTTTGAGATGAGGAGGTTATCCGGGTGGGACCAGTATAATCATAAAGATCCTCAGAAGTGAAAGAGAGAAGCAGCAGAGCCAGAGGAGGAGATGTGAGGAGAGAGCAGAGTGATGCAGACATGGGCCCAAGAAATGTAGGCAGCAGATGGGGAAGCCAAGGAACAAATTCTTCCCTAGTGCCTCCAGAAGGAAAGCAGCCCTTGTGTCACCAGGTTTTAGCCCAGGGAAACTCATTCTGGAGTTCCGACCTCCGGAACTCTAAGATAATAAATTTATGTTGTTTTAAGCCCTGTAGGTTGTGGTAATTTGTTACGGCAGCAGATGGAAACACATTCTTTTTGAGGCTAGTAGGTCTTCGTATCTTTCAAGCTGAAGGGCACCAATTCGGTTCCAAAATGTATTTAAGATCTGATGTAACATCCCCACATGTAGAAATATCTGTGGAACTCTTAGTAGGCAGCAGCCACTTCAACAAACAGACAACATTCAATTTCCTAAAACCAGGGGGCTGAGAGAATCTTCTACTGAGGCCTCTCTAGGATCATTTCCCCTTTCATTGTAGAAAATTCCTAACATATACAAAAGTAGAGAGAGTACTAGCATAAGCCCCCCTGTACCCATCATCCAGCTGTTACCATGATCAGTTCATGGCCAATTTTGATTCACCCATATCCCCATAATTTCCCCTTCCCTGGGTAAATCTGAATAAATTTAATGTGTGGCATCATTTCTCCACAAATACTTCAATATGTATCTATAAAAGATAAAGAATCTTTTAAAACAAGACCACAAAATTCTTGAGCCAAAAGAAAATTACTGATTTCTTCCATAGTTAATTAAGCAGTCAGTGTTGACATTTCCCCAGTTGTCTCATGATTTTATTTGGATCATGATCCAAAAAGACTTCGCATTGCAAGTATTCTGCTTTTCTTAAGTCCCTTTTAATCTATAGACTCCCTTCCACTCCTTTTTTACCACAAATTTATGTGAACATTACAATGTGTGTGCATACAATTTATGTGTCTGTCAAAACCCACAGACTTAGTTTTACTGACTTCATTCCATGGTGTGGTTTAACATTTTCCTCTGTTCTAAGTAATTTGGTAGTTAGTCCAAGTGGATTTATTAGGCTTTCGTTCAATTTTTTGGCAAGTATATGTTACAGATAGTGTCGCGCAGTTCAACATACTATCTGGTTTACTCTCTTTTTATACTGTTAGCAGTCCCTGATGATGTGATATTGTGATTTATAATAAGAAATATATATTTGGTCTTCCCATTTCTGGCACAGAGCTCCTAAAACCCTTGGAATTTCTGAAATGCTGAGAGCAACAAAGGTGTCTTTTGTTATGTTAATGAGGTGACTTTTGGAGGAACTTAAGGATGGGGGCTGTTTGCCAGGAGCACCAGGCATGTGATTAGAGGATTGAAACTTTCAGTTCTACCCCCTTTACCTCCAGGGAAAGAAGAGGATCTGGAGGTTAAATCAATCGCCAGTGGCCAACGATTTAATCAATCATGTCTGTGCAATGAGGCCTCCATAGAAACCCAAAAGAATGGGGTTTGGAGAGTTTATAGGTTGGTGAACACATGAAGATTAGGAGAGAGCACGATACTGGGAGAACATGGAAGCTCTGAGCCTCTTCCCCAAATCCCACCCTATACATCTCTTCCATCTGTCCTATCCTTTCATATTAAACTGGTAACTAGTAAGCAGTATGTTTCTCTGAGTTCTATGAGCCACCCTAGCAAATTAATCAAACCCAAGGAGGGGGTTGCTGGAAACACCAATCTGTACCCCGCTGGTCAGAAGCACTAGTGTGGCATCTGAAGTGGAGGGTAACTTGGGGGACTAAGCCCTTAAGGTGTGGATTCTGATACCATCTCCAAGTAGAGAGTGTTACAATTGATTTGAACTGGAGGATACCAGTTGGTGTCCAAGAATTGCTTGGTGGTGTGTAGAACTCCCCAGCACACAAACACACACACACACACCACATTGGAATTGGTATCAAAAAGTTAGATGATCACTGCCTAGATCCATCAATTAGGGATAACAGAACGGTGGTTTTCTAACTCTATCCTTCCTCTTTTATTAGCCGGAATCCTTTTACAAAAAAAGGAATTTCCTCTAATAAGTTATTGGATTACTGTGAGATACAGCTCATAAAAGAAAGGCAGAAAAAAGGAATTAATCATCCATTAATATGAGTTGGCTCCTTCCAAAGGTGGCGAATGATGTTTCCTATTTTTAATGACTGTAATTCATATATTTAAGTGTATTTTATATGTTTCAATCCATTACAGTTATTATTCTTACTGATGTTCATATTGACCCATATTTAGCAACTGGAAACTTCTTTAAGTTGGCTCCTGAGCTTTTTTGACATAACACAATTGGTCTTTGGTGGCTTTCTTACTTTGCAGCATGACAAGATGTCCCAAAATCATCTTGGATATTTCCTGTCCATATCTAGAATCAGCCATTTCTCCAAGAATTATATTTAAAGATGACAATCTATGCACTAAAGGTGTTTATCTTTAATGGATCGGTCATTGTTTCTAGGGTTTGGGGAAATATATTTTTAAAGATAAAATATCTTACGAGTTTACACTGTTCATTCCAATTGCAATTCAAGATGACAGAGTTTTTGACTTAACCTCATGGATCTTACATCTGTGTCCCCTTTTTCTCACTTGGAAAAACATGACATACAATGACACCAGCATAATTATTCATTGACTTTATCGCACAATGCTCTAGAAGAATCTCAGAAACAATACCACCACTTCTACCTATGATATTATTACTGAAAATTGCTTAAGGTGCTTTTTTCCTTGTGTTGTTTGTTTTATGTTACTACTTTTTGTTCTGAGGCTATAATTCATTAGGGCTAGACAGATGCTTTATGTATGCCTACTTACTATTTACTCTACCTTACATAAATTATCTTTAAGCTATAATGATTTACATGTTATAATAAATAAAATCAGTCAACAGATCAAACGGTCTGTGAAGATGATGTTTTTAGCTCTTACAAACTCAACTCTACCTACGTTCAGGTTGGTGTCTAGACCAGGAACTAGAAATCACTCCATTTCAAATGCGAGGGCAGGTGGAGATTTAATACAGAGAACTGATTACAAAGATATCAGAAAGGCTGGGAATGGAGCTAGGAAAAGGTAAAGGGTCATCCAAAGATATGCAACTGCAAGAAAATGCTAGCACTGGGTGAAAGGAAAAAGTTGTGTTGCTCAGAGCTCATGACGTCATACATGCCACAGAAAGCCACTGCCTTGGAGCAGAAAACCACGAACCCACATTTCCACCCTCATCGCTGCCTAAGGCAGAATGACTTCTGCTTTCCTTCCATCTTCTAATCTCACCTGAGTGCTTTTCACTGGTAGAACCCAGCCAGCAAGGGTGTCTGGGTTGTGTGGAGAGCAGGTCTCCAGTTCCAGAAACAGGAGATAATAGGAAACCTGTGAGGAGCTGAATGTCAAATGACAATAGGCAACTTACCCATCCAGTGTCCCACATTTTGATGTGTCTTTTCAGTCGAAACGGTGGACTCGTCTTCTCCTGGGTCCCTCTGAAGATCAGTGATTCAGGACTGAGATTAAGGGCATAATCTGCAGAGAGCACAGAGAAAAGATATAAAAAGACATGAAAGGAGTTAAAGCCATGGCATTAGCCTTGTTAGTATAAACTATAATCAACCACACTTCAATTCTCTATCCTACCCCCAAAACATAAGGAAAGCAGGGGTCATATGTTTGTGAATAGATATCTAGGCTCAGAGAAACTAAGTAACTTGCTTTTAAATCTTATTCTTTTCAGTTCTCTGATTAGGAATGATCTGCCAGTTAAATAGGACAGCAGCCAAAGTAAAAAGAGACATACACTGAAATCTGTTAGCATCAACTGCTATAGCCATTCTTCTCTAGATGACATATTGTTGCTATATATAGTTTAGATATGAGTAATGAGAATGTGATTGAGAGCCAATATTTAGGGAAAAGCTAGGCCTATCAGGACCCACAACTCTGATGGAATGTCTTGGTGATGGATTTGGTCTTATCCTTTCTCAATTTATTTCTCTCCAGGATGCTTTTCTATTTAGGGTATTAAATGACTTACATCTGATGGACAAAGAAGGACACTTATTAATTGTGAAATCTTGGGTGAATTATTTAACCTTTCCAAGATTCCTTATCTATGAAATGGGGATAATAATAGCATCTACCTCACACAGTTATTTATGAGAATTAAATGAAACAACAGATACAGACAACTTGGAATAGGGCCTGCCATATTGTGAGTACTCAATAAAGTTTTTACTCTTGCTAGAGAAGAAGCTAAGAAGTAAAAGGTCATTTCAATTGTCTGCCTAAAGTAAACTTATTTGAACATTTCTTCTTGTAAATCCAGAAGAAGTTAATGATGCCAGTAAAGGAGTCAATGAAAGTAGGAAGGAAATCTTATGTGAAGAAAGGATTAATGCTATCCATGGCAGACCTGGAGGTCTTCATGGTCTGGAGTCCCAGAACTTCTGCTCCTCCAAGACCAGTGGCAATGACGGTCATAAATTTAAGCAACCTTGGATGGGAAAAGATAACCTAAGGCATGCTAAATGAAGGCTCATTCTGAGGAAAGTAAGAGTTATGGGAACTGGATCCTCAAAATGTTGATATTTCACATGAGCTGGTCATCCCTTTGGAAATGAAAAGTGGGAGAGTTATCAGAAAAGAGGGAGACGTGAGCCCACCCAGCTTGGACCAAAGGAAAGAGAGCCAGGAGGAGAGAGAGAGAAATAGTTGCTAGGAGAAAACAAGAGCAGCGTCCTCTCCCTGAGTCGGAGAAAATGTTGTGTCATGCCTTCAGCATCAGTGTCCTGCTTTGACATCTGATGTGGGTGAAACTGAAGGTCTCACTCCATGTCAAGAATTGTGCAGATGTTCACATTCTCTAGAGAGAAATTAAACTCACAGTGGACCACACAGCTAAAGATGGTACCATCTGACTACAAAATAGTACTCTGTATCGATGAGAACCTGTGTTTCCTTCTGATTCAACATTGTTATGAGAGTAGGAGGCCTACACTGAGATGGTGGTCCTTCCACTGTAGTCATAAACTGAGATATATACCTATTACACATGCGTGCATGCACACACACACACTGATCATAAATGTATCTGCTCCAGTGCAGACTAATACAAACATACTGCATGATAATTCAAATCAACAGTTGATTTTCTGAAACGAAGAGTTCTTGGTAAATCTCCAAACAGAAAAGACAGTCTCCTCTTAACTAAATGGTAGCTGCATTCCTGGAAATTTCAGTGACCATGGAAACTAAGCAAAACTACTTTGTGTTTACATGTTAAGTGGAATCAGGTTTGAAGTTCAGAGAATTATAAATAGATCTTGTGAGACATTCAAAATCCACGTGGATCATGGCACCAATCATATGTAGCATCCCTGGCCACTGCTCATCAATGCTAGTGGCATTCCGCAATCTAGTCTGTCAAACAAAATTGTCTCCCCACATCTAAAAACGCCCTCCTGCCTGGAGGCAGGCATCCACTGTTGAGAAGCACTGCTATATATAGTATCCATGTTCTTAAAGGGAAGTTGGCAATACCACAGGTGAATGAAGCGCTATTTTCTGAAAACATTCCCATAGCATAAAACATAACGATATGCATTTATAACAGTGGTCAATACAAGCGTTGAAGATTCAGCCAAAGAAACACTGAGTGACCCTAGGACATCCACACCTGGAGAGACGTGCACATACATCTGACTTCCCATGTCAAGTCACTACCAGGAAGCACGCCATAAATCCACCCTCACTGTAACAGACTTGGATGCCCCCGTTCACCTACAGACAAGCCACTGACAACACCTGCTTTCCTGTGGGGAATGTTGCCTTGGAATATTGCAATCACGGCCGGCCTTAAGACTCATTCAAAATTCCATTCGCCTCTGTGTGTGGAGTATCTGGTAGAAAGGCAGCCACATCAGAAGGCCCACTTGAGTTGAGCATACTGGGTGTTGATTACAGGGCTCAGTGAGGGGGATTTCTAGTTACCCTGAGTGCAAAAACTCTAATGAAATGGATCCTTTCGGACACTGAGTCTGGAGACTGGTCCAGGATCCAGGAGACCTCAGTGGCAGATTTTTTGAACTGCAACTCCCCTTTCTTGGTGCTACCAACAGGGCACTTCCCTCGGTGTCACTAAGTTCAAATTCCAAGGAAGGAATGTTGATCTGGCTTATCCTTTTTTTTTTTTTTTTTTGTCTTTTTGCCTTTTCTAGGGCCTCACCCGTGGCATATGGAGGTTCCCAGGCTAGGGGTCTAACAGGAGCTGTAGCCGCCGGCCTTCACCACAGCCACAGCAACACGGGATCCGAGCCGCGTCTGCAACCTACACCACAGCTCACGGCAACGCCGGATCCTTAACCCACTGAGCAAGGCCAGGGATCGAACCCGCAACCTCATGGTTCCTAGTCGGATTCGTTAACCACTGAGCCACAACCTGGCTTATCCTTTTGATTCAGGATGCAAGTGATGAGTCACCAGTGAACTTGGGAAGAGGTCCTTTCCCTTCAGGTCAGAGTTCACCTTTGTGGACAGGGTGAAGAGTGGTGACATATGGCCCACTGACCATTCAGCAGAGGCCACTGCGGGAGCAGATTCTCTGAGTAAGTGCAATGGCAAAAAAGGCACTCTAAAATGTATCTGATAGACCTGAAAAAGTGAAAAGACAAATGCTCCTCAGATCTGTATGAGGCAAGACAAAGATGGAAGAAAGAAGACAATGTACAGTGTAGTGATGTATTTATGAGCCACAATGACTTCACCCATGTTTCACAGTGCACAGGAAGGCCCCACGTCAAAGAGTTATCTGGCTCCAAATGTCACAAAATCAAGGTTGAGAAACCCCGTTCTAGGGGGAGGTTCCACAGTCAGCATTCATCCCATTCTCAATGGGTCCATGATGAAAACGGGCTTTGAGGGCGTTCCCGTCATGGCTCAGTGGTTAATCCGACTAGGAACCATGAGGTTGCAGGTTCGATCCCTGGCCTTGCTCAGTGGGTTAAGGATCCGGCGTTGCCATGAGCTGTGGTGTAGGTTGCAGACGCGGCTCGGATCCCGCGTTGCTGTGGCTGTGGCGAAGGCCGGCAGCTACAGCTCCTGTTAGACCCCTAGCCTGGGAACGTGTATATACCGCGGGTGCGGCCCTAGATAAGGCAAAAGGACAAAAAAAAAAGAAAAAAGAAAATGGGCTTCAAAACTGCAGATCCAGATTTTGCCAACAGGCCACAGAGAGTTGTGCTTGGCACCCTCACTTCGTAAATGAATAAATTTCACCTGTATCCAGGGAAAGAACCCCCCACTTTCCTCTCTAGCTCTACCACTATGGTCACTCATCTTGCAAAAGGAGAGTCTCTGACCAAATGCTAATCACCTTTGAATAGACAATCTCTCCAATGAACTGCTTTTCAATGCTCGAGGCCAATTAAAGGCCCTTGGCATTTCGCCCCTTGGACACTCTCATAACCCCAACACAGCTTCTCATCACCAAGCTATAAAGTCCTTCTCAAGCCCAGCTGGCCACTCTGGAACTCACGCTGGGTCAATGACAATGGCCCTCTTGCCAAGAATCAACCCTCTTTGTGCCCTGTCGGCTGCAGGCTCTTCCTCCATCTCCCTCCCCCTCTTCCAGTCTATATACAGACAAATCAAACTTTCTAAAAGGAAAGATGAAGCAACAAATCATCCTTCCCCCACTAAGCTAAACGGAGCGCTGCTCTACAGGAAACTGTTGGCCAGGGACACACGGGGACCTGTGTGTCGGCACCGCAGTAGGCTGGCTCTCTGAGTGAACAGAGGTTGAAGCCCTCTCTGTGAGATGCATGCTTACCGTCTGTGCGGTTTAAAACACCACCAACAAAGCGTAAATACACACATTGAGCTACTGCAATGAAACACAGCCTAACATCACCCAACCTCCACCATTATGTGCTGTTAAATATTTACTTAAGAAATCACATGAAGCGGACTGTTATGTACACAGTAAAGAGAGGAGAAAGAGAGACAGAATGCAGGTGCGGAACGGAGCTCAGCCTGGTAGCAGGGCCATTTTCGTTCACTTTTACCCAGGCGCATTTGTAGAAAAGATTGTTTTGCCAAATATGTAGCTTTTTCTTCATTTTCTTGAAGCATGTCTTTTCCAGAAAGAAAAGACATTTAACAAGTATTAAAAACATGTGTTTAAACCATTCAGAAAGTTTAATTTTCTTTAAAAATGGTTTCCGGAGTTGAGGTCTTCTCCAAGTTTCTGGAGCTGAATTTTCACCTGATCATATGTCAAGTCTGACCCGAGTGACCCCACGTGGGCCTCCATCAATCACCTGGGACTTTCCTTGGACCCCCCACCTGAGGGGATCTGTTGCCCGCTAGCATCGCTGTCCGTCATAGAAAAGCAAAGGCCAGCATGAGAACTGAAAGGCTGTTTGAAATGAAGAGTCTGGTTTTCAAGGAGCCCACTTCATATCACTGTGAAGGGTATAAAGCAAACTTCTGGAAGGAGGTCAGGGAGTTTTGAAAAGTATAGTCATGAGCGGCTCATATAAACTTAAAATCTGTATCAAGTTTATACCTCCAGCAAGAGTAACAAATGACACACAACAGTAAAAGAGGCTGGATACTGCTCAGAGAAGCTAATGAAACGTGAAGGAAAGTAAACACTGCCGTGCAGACTGGAAACCAGTTCCATGCTAGGCCCCAACTTTCTGATGGGAAATGGGGCTCAAGGAAAGTGAGGTGCCAGCTTTTAGGAACCCAGTTCTTCCTCAGATTTTATAGGATCTACCAAGTCCATAACGGCAAGCCCAGAGCATGGTGGCTGGGACTGCTTCTTGTAGCTCTGAGTTGCCTGACTCGCCTTCTGGAGTTGAGAAACTAAGCCAAATCTGACCTCAAAGCTGGAGGCATCTGAGGGTGAAAGTTTAAGGATAAATGGTCCTTGAACAATTTCTCAAGGGAATAATATTTAAAGAAAATACAGATAGAATGACACTCTTCCCATGGTGTCCTCCAGCTTCTTCATTCAGAAAAAAAAGGACTTGTTGCAAACAAAAGCATGTCTCGTTTCCTTTAAAGAGATGGATTTTTGAGTGTAGGATGAAGCAACGGTCAACTCTTCAGTAGCTGCACGTCTCAGAAGGGTTGTCTCTCTGATCAGGAGAGAACATGGAGTTTTCTTTGTGTCATCCCAGCCTCAAAGGGCATCCTGAATGACAAGGGTCTCTTCTTCTTTTCCTTCTTTCTTCTCCTTCTTCTCATGCCTTTTTTTTTTTTGAAACCACTTCCATGGCATGTTGAAGTTCCTGGGTCAGGAACTGACCATGTGCCAAAGTTGCAACCTGAGCCACAACTGCAGCAACACCAGATCCTTAACCTGCTGTGCCACAAGGGAACTTCCCAGGCTCTCTTCTTTTGAGGACAAGAAGATCTATTTCCACTGCAATGATATCAAGGCCCTCCCAACTTCCCCTTAAAAAACATTCTTTCTTCCCAGAAAATGGGAGGAATCTTGCAAGAGGAAATCAGTTTTTCGGACTATGATACGGCTAGATTTAGAGAGTCTTCATGCTAAGCAGATGTACAGAATGTGTTCAAGAAAAATTCTCCCAAAGATGAAGAGATTCAAGACTCCAAGCATGATTTTGCACACACTCGCACAGATATGGCTAAACTAGAAGCAGAGCAATTATCTTTTGCTACCGTTGAAGTTAAGCAAAGATGCAATTCCTGAAACTCATTTTAACACCACCAGAATTATGTTTACTTTACTCTGCTGTTAACAAAGGCCTGGATAGATTTGGATTTAACATGTGAATATAAAGGTTACAAGTGTCACTGTACATTATGAAAATGGCTTTAGTGGCCAGGAGGAAAAAAAGAAATCTGAGTATAAATAAATGAGGGGATTAGTTTAGTCACAGAATATTTGGACTCTCAGCCTTCAGCTAACTCAGCAATCCTGCCTCCAGCAATTACACCAAAGTCAAGCTTTCATCATTTTGCATTTTTGCACCTGAAGTGTGTGAAAGCAGCTCAGTTCCAAATGACATACAGTTTTACACGCAAAGGCCCATTTGCTCCCGTGGATCCAAACTAAACCAGCAATGGTCCTCGGCTGCAGGAAGGAATAAACAAAGCAGATCCTTAAAGGTATATGGCTGGCAAACTGATTGTTTTTATTGTTATTTTTTTATGACCTCACCCATGGCATACGGAAGTTCCCAGGCCAGGTATTGAATCTGAACTGCTGCAACACATGCCACACCTTGCGGCAATGCCAGATCTTTAACCCACTGTGCTGGGCTGGGGATTGAATTTGTGCCTCTGCAGCAACCCAAGCTGCTGCAGTCTGATTCTTAAGCCATTGCGCCACACTGGGAACTCCAAATTTATTATTTTTTAAAAATCTGAACATGGAATTTCACAGATAATTCAAAAATGCTCCAGTACTCTGTATTTATATAAAGTAAAGCCACCAGAAATCAAGCTACCAGCAGTCAAAGAACACTAGACCTTTCTTTAGAGGAGGAGACAGATATCATGAAAACTAAATAAGTTTAAGAACTGTGAAAGCTAGTCCTTGTGGAGGAAAAAAAGAGGAACATGTAAGCAGTACAAAAAATACAAGATGATAAGTACCACTTGAGCAATGAAAAACATGTATTTTAAGTTCAGCAAAGATCTGATGGTAGTTTTGAAATACTAGGAGCAGGAAAAGTGGACCAAGAACAAACAAGACCTCATGATAGCTCAATGAGAGTAACAAAGAATAACAGAGCAAAGTAACATGCCAGATTTTTCTTTAAAATGGCCAAGAGGTTAGAGGAGTTTCTATGTTGTTACAGACCAAGAAATGCCTGGTTTTCTTATCTAGAAATTCAAAGACTGGGATGGAGGTACAGAGAAGAAACAAAACCCAAAGCACAAATGAACACCAATTTACCAGATCCTAGAAATTCTCAAAACTCTATGGAGGAATTAAAAAATAAACTCAATTTTCCAAGAATAATTGTGTGCTTGTGTTACATATAATGTATGTATTCATATGTATTCTCTAAGTAAATTTTTTAAATTTAAGTTGCTAAATGAGAGTTTATTGAAGAAAACCAAAGTTGTTCTAAATATATTACTACTGGTTGTGGTTAGTCTCCAAAATGCTACTTGGGTGCTATGACTAGATCTATGGGGCAAATAGGATATTCTTAACCAAATGCGTGAGCTTATTAAAAAGAATGAATAGCATTTTACTGATCAATATTGATCCTTCACACATTCCCTTAAATATATTGAAGCTCAATTTCCCTCAAGCATGAGGAAAACAGAATATATAGCTTTTTGAACTGAACATAATTTACATTCAGGACATGAAAAAGAAAATCAGGGGCATTGTATTAAAGCTTTACCACTGGGGGAGACCAACAGACATGGGAACCAGATGTCTTTACCAAAACCCCCCAAAATTTTATCCTATTATTAATTAATTAAAATTATTCTATCAACAGATATGATCTTGTCTTCTGCCCTTAAAAGTTCTATACTAATTCACAGTCATTTGCTGAAACTTCCTTGTCTTTGCCCACCATCAAGCAAGAAACTATCAATGAATCTAGTTTTTGGTCCATACCACCAATCCAGAACCATGGCAGTGGGAAAGAGCTTGATTAGTAGATGAGGGGCGATCTGGAATCGATTTCTGAGTATTGTTCCAAGCACAACACTGAGGTCCAAAAGCAGAATAGTCTTGAAGCAAAGATAAGAAACCACCTGGCAAATGCAGGTGGTATGCAGAGGAAAAACTGGTGGTGGAATTCACCAGGAAACAATAAGTAAGAGTTTCAGAATATCAATGCACACCCTCTGGGAGGCTGGCGCAGCTACACTCTATAGAAAAGAGGATGTCCCTCACAGACTAGACAATTGCCCTCCAAATGAAATTGCCATAGGAAGACACTTGGGGAAGGTACAGAGAAAGCAGGCACCCTGAGAGTGGGCACACGGCCTCTCCTGGACTGTGCCTCTGCCACAGCCTTGCCTTCCCCAAGTGCCATGGGATTCGAGAGGCAAGAAGGATACCGGTAATGATCAACAACAAGACTGGGTGGGAGTAAGCAGGGTGCCCTTGAAGAAGGAGTGAAGACACGCACTGAAGCCTCCGTCAAGCATGAGCCTCTTTCAACGGGCTGTGGGGAATCTTTGAAACACTGGTGGTCAAGGTATCCTCTTAGGCCTTGTTTGGGGATTCCTCTAAATGCCATCTAAAAGAGAAAACGCGAGCAGTCACTTCTTTTCATGGGGTTTATGAAGCTATGAAGTTCTCTTCTGTCCCTTGTATCCTGCCTATCTTCTTTCACAGATCACTCCGAGTCCAGCCCCTATACTTGCAGGTTATGTCTCCTTCCTGTTCTGCTCTGCGGATTTTATATGTATATATATATATAAATATCCCTCCCTACGCCGCCATCCCTTCAGCCTGCCCACTACTAACTGATCATGCAGTCTAAGCCATTGGCATTGAGTTGGCCATTCCGACCTTAAAATGGGATCCAAGTATCTGAGTCTTGTTTCAGACCCCTACAGAAAACCATGGGGCTTAAAGTGAAATGATGATGTGGGTTGCATGGGTATATCTATTTGTTGAAAGGACACAGTTAAGATTTTTGATGTATGAATATTTTATCTCAAAAAAAACCCCCAAAAATTATTGAGTAGAGGATAGGAAATGAGTAGAGGCAGATCTGAAGCAAGGAGGGCAGAATAATGATCATGACTGAAGCTGCGTGATGGGCACGTGGGAGTTCATTTTACCCTTCTGTCTACTTTGCGTATGCTTGAGATTTTATATAATAAAAAGATCAAACATTGGGTCTTCCCTATGATTTAGGCCACAGCCACATACGCGCGCGCGCGTGCACACACACACACACACACACACACACACACACACATTCCAGAGGCATGGAGGCATTAGTTTTAGAGCCATCTGGTCACGATTTTATCATGTGTGGCTCACTATTCACCCAGCGAGGAAGAAAGAGCTTGGACATGTCAGCTTAGCCAACGCTTTGCATTGACTTGAACCTTTGGGTATGAAGTCATTTTTTTACTTTTTTCTGGTCTCCAAATGGGAGCCGTATGACTGGAACACATCTCCTCTGCACTGGGATTTTCAATAGCACCATTTTCAATAATCCTCCGGATCACTTGCCACCATTCAAAACATTCGTCTGCAGTCCATTTCTCGGCACGAAAATGGAGTCTGCAACGTGATCTCTCAGGGAACAGCCAGGTATGCGACTAAATACTTTCCCCTAAAACTCACTTCAGCGGATGGTGTTATTAAGGATCCTGTTCCTCTCATTCTCGTCTGGTAGTTTATTTCCTTTCTGCTGGTACATTCTTAAATTACCAAAGTACTGTATGACATATGGTTTCTCACCAACTCTCTAGCAGGTTTATTTCTCTACTCTGACATGGTTACTTCCCATCCTGTCTTATTTTTCTCACTTCTGCCGCCTCTTCCTGACTGTAATCTCTTAGATGCTCTGAAATACTTTCTATACCAAATATATCTATTCCACTTGCCTGTACAGAAATTTATTCCATTAAAAAGGAAACGCTTCATCCCAGATATCTTTGAAATGAGTGTATTTATAAACCCCTCAATAGACATTTTATTGTAAGATAAAATATTTAATGATTTGGACTAATGAGGGATAGCCTAGCCTAAACTATGGAATATTTAAAAAGAAATATCCTATGAAATAAAAACGAATACACTCAGTAAAGGACAGAGGTTTACAAATTTATTAGAAGCAGGGATGCTTACAGACTTATTCTGATGAATAGACAATAATGTCTTTTAATTAGCATACTAACAGTTTTTTGAGTAAATGTTTGCTTCTAAAATATGAGGAACAGCATGCCTTCCTAACGAGGTTGGTATGCAAGAACACTTCCATTGTTTCATAGATCCTTTCTCTCTCTTTCAATAGGAGATAAACCAGGAAGACCTCTGCCTCCATTTTTATAAATTTTGAGTTCATAGCGTCCAAATTCATGAAGTTCAGCTATCACATAACAAACCGATGGTTCTGAGCGATAGTAATCTGACTTAGACTTTTCACATGGTCTGCAATAATTCTATCTCTGGCTTTTCCTCACAAGAGGTGAGGAAAATAAGTCACCATTGACGACTCAATTGCAAAAATGTAGAAATGAATCCCTTAAAACTAGGCACAAAGAAAATGATAGGAAATGGCTAGTGAACAGCATGAATCTGAGGCCTGACACCTTGGAGGCAGATGGGATCGATGCTGATTGGTCAGGTGGGTTTGCCTGGTGAGCCTGCTCCTCACTCCTACTGGCTCTTTCCTCGGGTGCCCAGGGCCAGTCACGGTTTGCTTTCCTTCTCTTGCAGGAGCCTCCTATAAGCTTAAACCTCTTACGCTGAGTAAGCCCAGGTCCAGCCCTCCTAGGACCTGCTCTTTTCTTTCGGCTACAAATGCTTCAGCCTTTATCTCAAGCTGTATATTGGGGCCTCTGTTTTAAAGCACCTTTATCACTGGGATCCAGTCTGGGTCTGATTCCTTGGACTTAGCTATCGGGTTTAAGCCCAAGAAGAAGGAGGACTTCAATGAGGCTGATGGCTGAATAACTCAGCACAAAGAAAGAGGTACTTAAAGGGAAGTACCTTGATGCACTAAAACTTGGGCATACTTCCACATCTCGCTAAAGAATAATAATTAGACCATACATTTACTACACATAAATTTATGTGTTCACTCCTGAGCACATATGCAGGTATTTCATTAATAAAAAAAAGAAAATATGTCAGAAGTACAGGTTAAAATAAACTTGACATTTGAGATCAAGAGCAGAAAAGGGAAATATCCTAAAATTCCCAGAGCCTTCTCTTTTCTCATCTAAGCTCCTCTTCATTAGCTACAAGTGGATTTTCCAGATTGTGGATTCTCAGAGACAAATTTCTCTGTGTTTCCCTCTGTACCCAGCTCAAATTAATTTGGATGTGCCTGAGCAAAACACAGTTAAGTAGAAGGATCTGCTATAAAGAGAGAGAGAAAGGAAAGAAGGAAGGAAGGGAGAAAGGAAGAAAAAGGGAAGGATGGGGGAGGGAGGGAGGAAGGAAGGTCAGGAAAAAGTGTAACCCAAGAGCATCAGTAGGGTTAGTTTGCATATTTCCCTCTGGAAACTCTTAGTTTCCTAGGCAAATATCCATGGATGTTTCCAAAACCACTTCTAGTATTATATATGTACAGGTACTTTTGTATCTATGTGAATTTGAAAACTTTTTGAAGATTCCTGGCTACCTGAGAATGGACACCAAGGAAGTGGGGGTTTTATTTATGTTCCAATACGTGGGTATTCTGGATGCAGGGACTGTGCTTGCATCAATCAGTACGTTCGCCTTCTAATTCTGAACCCAAGGAAAACAGATCCAAGAAGAGCTGCACACAGGACACCTGAGGTAGCAGCAAAGGAAGGGAACATGTTTCCAGCACCTAGCAGGAGCCAGTCACAGAGCTAAGCATTTCATACACAATACTGTAATGAATCCAACTTCCTCACCCTCTCTGATCCTGCCACCCCCATTACACAGAGAGAAAGCCAGGGCTGGGATGTGTCAAGTAACATGCTAGGATGTGATGGAGTCAGGAGACAGGCTCCCTCAGCACCATGGTATCATGTAAGTTTGCTTGTGGGTTAACCCCTTGAACACTAGATTTCCAATAACAGATTAATGGCAGGCTGGAAGGACATGTGTGCCACAAAACATTTCTTAGAAGGTTCCTGCTCTGTTTTGTTCAGTTTCTTGAACACAGCTGTGGAAGGTAAACTCACCTAATTTGCTTGTGATTGCCTATGACACCTATGAGAAGGACACTAAGTACACTAGTCCACTAAATCGGTATTATAGAAAATACTGACAGGCTGGAGTAATGGACTGAATGGAATAAGATGTTGCTGTAAGAAGATAAATGTTGAAGTCTGCACATAGGTTAAAAAAACACAATAGTGTGATAATATGCTAGGAAGACAAAATTTAAAAAGCAGCAACTACAGAAAATGTTTTAGTCAACAGTGGGCTCAGGACAAGTACATAGGTTCACATGGTTATGTACACATGAGATCCCAAGCTATGTTAAAAGATGTGAGAGATCTACAATAAGGGTGGTGATAATTCCATTGCAACCTGCACTGATCAGATCGCAACCTAAACAGAACATTCTATTCATCCAATAAATATTTACTGAGTGCCTCCCAGGTGCCATGTACTGTGCCAGGCCTTGGGGATCTGGTGGAGAACAGATCCAGTGGTCATAAAGTTTAACAGTCTAGCAAATGCAGGCAAAGCGAAGGCTGCTCACAGAATGGAAAGAACTTTATGTCTTAGAGAACAATAAAACGAGTGGAGGATTTTTAGCCTTGAGAAAAGTCTTCTCTCTTGAAGAGCTTTTGAAAAGTGGATGGGAAAGACTGAATCATGTTTCGTGGTAGATTATTTTCTTTCTTTTTTTTGTGTGTGTCTTTTTGCCTTTTATCTAGAGCCACACCTGCGGCATATGGAGGTTCCCAGGCTAGAGGTCTAACAGGAGCTGTAGCTGCCGGCCTTCGCCACAGCCACAGCAATGCAGGATCCAAGCCGTGTCTGCAATCTACACCACAGCTCACGGCAACGCCGGATCCTTAACCCACTGAGCAAGGCCAGGGATCGAACCCGCAACCCTGTGGTTCTTAGTCGGATTCATTAACCACTGAGCCACGAAGGGAACTCCAGTAGATTATTTTCTATTCCAAATATGTTCTTGTCCTCTCTGTGAAAGGACGATACATCCCTGGCCCCAAAATGTGAGGCTTGACTATGTGACTTGTGATGCTCTCTCACGGGAGAATTATATGTCTCCACCCACTTTGGCCACATGACATGCTTAGGCCAATGAAATGCAGGCAGAAGTGATTATGTAGAGAAAATGCAGCTGGCCAAATTAAAGATGGCAGTTCATCCTTGATTTTGCTAGAAAGCAATAATCCATTGAGGGGTTTCATTTCAAGCAGTAATAGAATATTCCATTTATAACCTGAAAAAAAAAAAAAAAAGGAGTTCCTTCTACCAAGTTTGTGTTACCTTAGCCAAAACCAGAAGGAAGGTTAAGTTTACTGGTAAATCCAACGAAGAAGGATTCCAGGCTGCATTCTAATCATTACTATTCCTCAAAATTAGGTGGCCCACCTATCATTAACACATATTAGTGTTGCCAATTTCACTCTAATTGTGGGTTTGATTCAACTTGCTTAAATCAATTTTATTGATATATAAGGACACCTACAATGTATCACATGTAGTTTCGGTTAAAAGTTTAGTGATCGGCCTGGAAATGAAAAATTGATGCTTGGCTTTATTACTCATGCTGTTTACTCTACTCTTGCACAGTAATCTGCTTCTACTTATGTGTCCAGCAATAGGAAATGAATTATCATTGGTGACCTCTAAGTGAGTCTGTAAAGATGTCAGATAACTTGGTGGTTTGCTTATACACGAAAAAGGAGGATAATGTGCTTACTTTCCTTCATTCTGTTCTTTAGTAGGCACTTTGGAAACTCATTTATTTTTTTCTTGCAATTAAGAACTGCTGCTTCCAAAAGGGACTGCAGAGTGAACTTCAATTAGGATTGCTTTCTGGGGATATATCCTGTTAGCTGCTCCCTTTCATTTATTCCTCATTCTTCCAGATGAGTTTGTTAGGAATCATTTTTATGACAACTTAAGTTGCACTTCTTTTTAGGAGAGGATACTATTCAAGCTGTCCCACTGGACTACAGAGGTGTCTCAACTCCAAATCTGTTCACTTGCCACTGTGACAAGGGGTAAGGGGTATACTTGAGTATAAGAAGCAAACATCCCATATTTATTTTGAAAGCATTCTCAAAGGATACCACATACTAGGAAACATAGGCTCCTATTTTATAATCCAGTTAGAGAGATGAAAGGAACATACAATGTGTTTTTTTTTTAAGTCAAAAGACAAAACATTTTGACAATAGTTCAAGAGAAAACAATTGCTCTGGTAATATTTTCAAATGAATGGCACTAAAGATAATTGTGTTAATATTTGGAAGAGCAAGTGTTTAATAATAAATCAGGGTGGTAATGGAGAGATACACGGTAAAGATGTAGGGCTATCTGAGAGGAAAAGAGTTCAGTCCCAGAAGATAGAACAAGAGTGGGAGACAAGAAGTGTGAGCAGGACTAGTAATTGACTATTTTGGCTTTAGTGTCTAGCACCGTGCCTCACACACAGGGGACTTATTAAATGTTGGCTGAAGAATGGATGGAGTGATAGAACGGCTCAGAAAGAGGGACTTCTTGGAAATGAATCTCAAATGACTAGATTTGGCTCCAATTGTGAAGATGTTTATACTCAGGCTATGGAGCTTGGGCTTTATCTTTCGGAAGTGGAGGAGAAGGGGTGCTTGCTGTACCAGGTTCCAGCGGGCACGCCCTGGAGAGGTGTTCAGGCCTTTATCTTTTCACTCTCCTGCACCCAAGTTGCTCAGTCTTCACCTACCTGCCTTCCAAGGCTACCACCTTGGAAGTGATCTCACCTCCCTCAGACAGCTAAATGTATTATTTATTATCTATGTAATTTATTGGGGAATTAATTATGCACAAGCTTTGATGTGTCCGTGTGACAGATCATTGTGTGTACCAGCTTGGCTGCCACAAGATATTCAGACAGCGATCAAACTATTTTCTGGGTGTTTTCATTAGGACGTCTCTGGGTGAGATTAACATTTGAATAAGTAGACTGAGTAAAGCAGACTGCCCTCCTTAATGTGGGTGGGCCTCATCCAATCAGTTGAATGCCCGAATAGAACCAATAGGCAGACCCTCCCCCAAGTAAGAGAGAATTCTTTTTGCCTGATGGCTTCTAACTGGAACACTGGCTTTTTTCTACCTTGTGCTTAAACTGAAACACTGGCTGTTCCTGGGTTGAGCCTAACAAACTTTTTTACTAGAATTACACCATCAGCTCTCCTGGGTATTCAGCTTGCTGACTCACCCTGCAATCTTGGGACTTGTCAGCCTCTATAATCATGTAAACCAATTCCTTATAATAAATCTCTTTTTATATACATACACATATATATATGTATATCTATATATCTATATAGATATGTATATATAGATATATATCTATATATATAGATACAGATATAGATATAGATCTGTATATCTGTTGGTTCTGTTTCCCCTGGAAAACTCTAACACGGTCCAATTCTCTTGTTGTAAACTGTTACTAACCTCTTTTATGTTATTTAGCCTTTCTACATGTTTTTATCTTGCCTTCCCACCTCCATTATAAACTTCCTGTGGCAGGAGATTAGGAAGTCTTCAACATCTGTAGCCTTTTGGGGGAGTCACTGGAGGCCTGACTATGGAAGGCAGCAGCGCTACCCCATCTAGTTGTACAGATCACCTCCTGCACAGCTCCCAACAGAGAGGGCAAGTAGGGCAAAAATCCAGCACCAGGCCCACCTGCCAAGTGTTGATCCTGGAAGAAGACTGTAGACCATCTAGAGGAAGGATCCAGCTTTCTTCAGAGGCACTGAACGGGCTCGTGGAGAACCTAGGCAGCATTTCATGGAGGACCCACGCCTAGGCTGTTGTGAGCAGCCCAGAATAATACAGATTGCCTGCCCTGCCTGACACTGGGCAGGACTCACCACACTCCACCTCACCAGGACCAGAGCAAAGTCTCAGGAGTTGCCATAAAGATTCCACAAAATGCTCTAAAAGCTAGTGTTCCTTCAATTAACTTGGGATGAAGACAACTCACAACATTATGCCAAGGATCAAGTTCCCATAATTTCTATATTTAAAGGTAAATCACTTGGGGTTCTGAATTGTCACACTTGCCTTAGAACGTTTCTCCACCATCCCTGCCTCCTTACACCACTAGCCCTGGATACCAAATCTCAGGCAGGGCATCTAATGGGCTGAGCCCTCTGGAGACTGAGTAAGAGTATCCAGCAGTAATAGGATCTCTGTGGAAGGTGGGCTCTGCTTCCTCCTTTGCCTCCTAAGGGGGCAGGGAGATTCCTCAAACACAGGAATGGGATTCAGACTTGGGAAGTCAAAAAATAAAAATGCTCACTCTGTGATGAGAAATGTATACATCTGGAGCATCAACTGTATACAAGAAACAATTTAGTGTGTATAGAATAGAAAATTATGTTCATTTATTTCAACTTCATTTAAACGCTTCGGTGGGAAATCCTGCAGGAAATATAAACGCTCTCAGCTCCCTAACTTCAGGTACGAATGAGTCATACCCAGCATTTCGTGGAGGATGAGAGTCGCCTAGAACTCAGCTGAGAGGCACTGAAAGGGCAAATTTATGTGCAGAAAATGGGTGAGTTCTCAAATAAGAAAACAAATGGCCGCCAAAGTCTCCTTAATTCTGACAGGTCCCATGTTGCTTGGACCCACATAAATAACAAATGCAAAGCAATCACGAGTGCATACTTAGCAGACGGCTTCCAAAGAACTCAGTAGTTTCCCCCTGTCATAAACCTCCCAGGCTTCCTTACTGTGAAGCTGGTGAGCGCTTTGAACATAAGGAAAGAGCACAGATTGTCTCACTCTTTTCACTTGAGAATCTGTACCAAAGCCCATAATGTTTTTTGGTGTCTTACAATTTTATATTTTCTTTCTGGAAGTCTATTCTCATAAACATAAAAGAAATGGTTATGGTTCCTAGCCACTCTGTAGATTGCTAACCGCTAAACCGCTAAACAGAAGCCTCTATAAGAATTGTCAACTATAAATGAATAATATCTGAACAGTCATGTGTGGATAAAATGAGACACTATAAGCAAAAAGATTTGGAACTCTTAAGAAGAAAATGTGTTAAGTTGAAAGCAAGAGTGTTAAAGAATAACTTCTCAACAAAATGATGGAAAATAAAGAATGCCACGAATCTTATAACATTGTGGTTTTGTTTTAAAGGAGTCATGAAATATATTACATATTGTTCTTATTTTCCAAAATCAGGAGGTGACTCTTGTCATCTTAAGCCCTGTGTTTGTCCCGGGGCAGTGGGTAAGGGCCTGGGTTTCCATTACTTCATTGCACCACTGAGGTGAACTATTAACAAGTGGTGAAATCCTTTTTAACAAAACCAGCTGCAGACAGAAGGCTCCTCAGGGACTTTTCATTTCATCTCTGCTCTCTCTGCTCCTGGTTTTCCATCTCCCAATTCTTGTGGCCACTGACCCACCCCCATGAGGCCTCGCTCTCAAGCACTCTCCGTAACCTTTACCATTCTTCCTGTTCTTACCATTTTGTAACAGCTTCTTTGCCCGTTTTCTGTTTGCTCATCCCTGTTTTCCTTAGACCTTAATATTAAAGATGAGATCATTAGACAACATCTAACTTAGCTCCTGGTTTCTGCTTCTCTAAATATACACCACAGCTGCAGTTCCCATCATGGCTCAGTGGTAATGAACCTGACTAGTATCCATGAGGACCTGGGTCCGATCCCTGGCCTCACTCAGTGGGTTAAGGATCCACCGTTGCCATGACCTGTGGTGTAGGTCGCAGATGTGGCTCAGATCTGGCATTGCTGTGGCTGTGGTGTAGGCCGGCAGCTACAGCTCCAATTGGACCCCTAGCCTGGGAACCTCCATGCGCCGCGGGTGCGGCCCTAAAAAGACAAAATAAATATATAAACAGAAACACACACACACATCACAGCTTACCTAAACAGTTGATTCCTTTCCTGTGTTAGAAGGAGTGAGAATGAAGAATTAAGTAGTTAAAGAATGACTGACTCTCTGCCCCTCGCTTCCCCTTAGTAAATTTGCAGGAGGACCACATGGACAAGACAGTGTCCCAAGGAAGACGGGGAGAAGTCAGCAGGCCTGCACGCAATGGGAAAAGGACCAAGAATCTGACCTCCTGACATAATGATTAACTGAGACTGTTTCCCTTCCTCGCCATACACACACTTTCTTTGCCTTTAAAAATTGTCATGGCCAAGCAGAATCTTTGGACTTGGTCTCTGGACATAAGTCCACCATCGCCCCCAACTACCGGCTTTTCTGAGTAAAGTAACTTTTCTTTTCTACCAAAGCAGGCCTCTCGATTTACTGGCCATCAAGGCGAGCGGCCAAACCATGCTTGGTTACAGTTTCTCTGTGTCTTGATTTGCATTCTGAAAAGCCTTCAATACACAAAAGAGACGAGTTGGAGCAAAAGGCACCTGAGATTACACCACTTTGGCCACATTTTCCTAAGGGCACTGCACAGAGACAAGACAACCTTGCTTGTCCGGTTAAATCCGTTCCAGCAAGAAGACGACCTGCGGACGAATTCATCTGGAGTGAGGTCCCAAAGCCCCACCCTCCAAGGGAGGAAGATCTCAGAGATTGTGAGCCCAGAGGGAAGCCCCCAGAGTGGACAGAACAGAACCTTCTGGGCAACTTTAGGATAATGAGGCCTCTGCCCTAAGAACAGAGCCGAGGAAAAGTTATATGGGCCTACTTGTTTACTTAATAATTTGGTCTACACTACTCAGAGTCATCTGACACTACTCAGGGTCATTTGCCTGTGTGTCATAGTCAATGGCAAGGTAAAAACAGAAATAGCAAGCACTGAAATTTTATAGCGATTTGACCAAGGCTGTTGAATCTATTTAAAAAAAAAAGCTGATGTTTGTATTTTGTATGCCTTTTTCCCCAATGATTCGATTTTATTGTATTTCAGAAAATAAGGATCTACAAAGTATTAGAAATTACCTTTTCTTTTTTCTTTTTCTTTTTTTCTTTTTAGGGCCTAACCTGCGGCATGTGGAAGTTCCCAAGCTAGGGATCGCATCGGAGCTGCAGCTGCAGGCCTACACCACAGTCATAGCAACATGGGATCTGAGCCATATCTGCGACCTACACCACCACATGCAGCAATGTTGGATCCTTAACCCACTGAGTGACAGGGATCGAATCTGCATCCTCACATACACTATGCTAGGTTCTTAACCCACTGAGCTACGGGAACTCCAGAAACTATTTTTCAAACAGTCCTTCGCCACTAGTAATTTGATAAGCACTAGTCTAAAAGAACTAGGGATGAAAATGAATTCTTTGCAGGGATATCTGAGAGTGCTGTGATATATAATTCCTGGTGATTTTTAGCTTCGAGATTTACTTTAAATAGATCGTAACAAGTGGGTATAGGGTTTGTGTGAAACGAATTGCCATTATTTGTGTACTCATTACCTAGCAATACTAAAAACATGGAACACACTCCAGGCCAACAGATATACTGCAGAGAGGTGAATTCTTTCCCAAGCCTAAGGAAGAGCTAGTAAGATGGCAAGAGTGATGAATGCCATTTGGCCTCTGCCATTAAAATAAAAGGAACGCCTGCCCTTTCAAGCTGGAATTTGAGAACATTATTATTTATTTGGCACTGAATGTTTCTTCATCATAGCTCTAAGGGGACCACGCTGTCTGCTGTGGCTTCTGGCTGGCTCTGGAATACCATGTTGGCTCATGTGGAAGCACGAAAAGACATCTCAGATCTTGCCCCTGCTTGTCTCACCTCCCAACACCTGTTACCAAGCCGTGCTGTTGGCAGGAGAAAGGAGGGTTGTCAATGCAGAGGGCAAAAAAAGTTACTGTCATCACGGCAGCTGAACAAGAAGTAGGAAAAGTTGAGCAGCATTTCCTAAAGAATGTTTCCATTCACAGATGAACTGATAAAGAAAATGTATAATGAAATATTACTCAGCTATAAAAAAGGATGAAATCGCTTCATTTGCAGCAAAATGGATGGACCTGGAGGGTATTAGTCTACAAGAAATAAGTCAAAGAAAACCAAATTCCACACGATTTCACTTACAGGTGGAATCCAAAAAACAAAACAAATGGCCAAACAAGACAAAACAGAAACAAAATAGATATAGAGAGCAAACAGGTGGTTGGCAGAGGGGAGGGAGGTGGGGGTGGGAGGGGCAGACAAAATAGGTAAAGGGGACTAAGAGGTACAAACTTGTGGCCACAAAATAAATAAACCCACATAGGGAATATAGTCAGTAATATTGTAATAACTTTGCATAGTGAGGAATGATAACTGGTTTTACTGCATGACCACTTCATATGAGGTGTAAAAATATCAAATCAATACATTACATATCTGAAACTAATTTAATGTTGTGTTAACTACAATTCAGTAAAAAATCATAAAGAGATAAAGAAAAAAGTCTTGTCCTCTCTCCTAATAACTTACATTGAAGGGTTATGTCCTGTTATTTGCAAAGTCTGTCCATTTTGTGCTGATTTTCCATTTCTTGTTCATCCAAGAGCAGTCCTCATCGTCTCTTGGTATGATTATAGAAATCAACCTATCCCATGCAGCTTAGGAAAAGCAGTTACAAAATCAGGCCACTTCACAGATATTTCTGGCATCTGATACATTTTTCTCTACCTTGAACCTGTTCAAGAGAAAATGCTACTCTGATCAACTCTTTTACAGGTGCAAAAAATCCCATCCCAGAAATGTCTTCAGAATTAGGAGAATAAACTTAGTTTTTCTTCTTGGACTGTGTGAAATTTAATAATTCTAAGAGCTATTAAATCAGATTGCATTAGGTTTTTGTAGTAATCCAAGGTGACTCCCTAGAGGGTGTGATTTGAGGAGGAGAACAGAGAGATGGGCCACTGCAAAATATGTTCCCCCATCAAGCTACCCCAATACATGAAATTCTACCTTTAAAATATCCCCTCTCGCCTTAGTGTGCTTGGGCTGCCAAAGTAAAATATCATAGACTGGGTGGCATAAACAACAGAAATTTATTTCTCGGAGTTCCGGAGATGGAGAAGTCCAAGATCAAGGTGCTGGCAAGAGGAGTTTCATTCTGAGGCCTCTTCCTTGGCCTCTGAGTGGCAGGCATCTCGCTGTGTGCTCACCTGTGCAGAGTGAGGCTGGGAAGACAGCTCTCCCTCCGGTGTCTCTCCTTATAAAGGCACTAATCCCATGATGAGGGGCCCACCTTCATGACCTCATTGAACCCTAATTATCTTCCATAGGCCTCATCTCCAAATACCATTACACTGGGACTTAGGACTTCAACATACGACTTTTGACGGAACTCAAAACATTCGGTCCATAATACTTTAAGATAGCAAGGCCTTAGTATCTTTTAAAATAAATCATTTTAATTCTTTGATACCTATCTTTTTTTTATTTTATTGTCTTTTGTAGTTTTAGGGCTGCACCCACGGCATATGGAGGCTCCCAGGCTAGGGGTCAGATTGGAGCTACAGCTGCCAGCCTACGCCACAGCCACAGCAACGCCAGATCTGAGCCACGTCTGCAACGTACACCACAGCTCACGGCAACGCCAGATCCTAAACCCGCTGAGCAAGGCCAGGGATTGAACCCACAACCTCATGGTTCCTAGTCGGAGTCGTTTCCACTGAACCACGATGGGAACTCCAAATTCTTTGATACCTATCTTTATAGAGTTGGAGTTTTTCCTTTATTTGTTTTTCAGCTATTATCACAGCAGACAGTGGAAAAATAATATGTAACCAGTGAAAAAGCATTAAATACCTAGACTTGAAAGCAAGAATAGGGAAGGCAAAAAGAAAAAAAGAGATACTATTGAAGAATTTCCCTAAGGCTGGCCCCTGTAAGATATTATTAATCCATTCATTTATTCTACAGTAATTAATTGAATACATTAGATGCAGGTACCATGCTGGGTGCTGGGGATAATCCTTGAAATGCAAGTAAAATCCTACATAATAGACTTTACAGATAATGATAGAGTCAGACCTTTGACAAATAAGTTTCATGTGACGTTAGGCTGCTGTGCTGGACACAAGTCCAAGGCAGAGCAGGGACAAAACCTAAACAGGGATTGATTCAGAAAATGCTCACAGGGGAGACCACATTTAAAGTGACTCTACAGGTGTCCAGCAGCGGTGTGTGGCTGGGAGACAGGTGGGGCTTGGAAGGTTAGTGGTGGAGAAGCGGAGGTGGGGGCACAGAAGCAGAAAACTCCACATGAGCGTAGGCACCAGCCGGATCACGGTGGATGTTTATGCCCTGCTAAGAAGTTATTGCTTTATCCACAGTCACTGAGGGATTTTTTGGGTCTTCTTAGGGCCACACCCGCGGCATATGGAGGTTCCCAGCTAGGGGTCTAATTGGAGCTGTAGCCGCTGGTCTACACCACAGCCACAGCAACGCGGGATCCGAGCTGCGTCTGCGACCTACACCACAGCTCATGGCAATGCTGGACCCTTAACCCACTGAGCGAGACCAGGGATTGAACTCGCATCCTCATGGATGCTAGCCAGGTTTGCTAACCACTGAGCCACAATGGGAACTCTGCCGCAATCACTGAGGGATTTTAAAGAGCACAGAGTAACAGGAATAGATTTTCCTTGGTGATCACTCTTCTGAGGGCAGCTGAAAGGTAGGAGATTTTTGTAAAAGTCGAGGTGAGAAATAATGGGGGCTAGAGAAGAAAAAATAAGGCAGTAGTGGTGGGCACGGAGAAGGGGTTACTGAGGAGCAATAAGACTGAGGAATAAATCCAGATGTGTGTTTAAGTAGATTGGGGCCTCAGCCGCCCTCGTGGCTCTAAGTGACTGGGGGCACCATTCACTGCAATAAGGAATTCAGGAGAAAGAGGGGGTTTGAAGGAAACACGGAGAGTTCCATGTTAGGCCTTTTCCACTGGAGACAAGACAGCAGAGTGCAGTGCGAAGAGGGAGCTCAGGAAAAAGGCTGGGACAGGAGCTCCACGTGGGAATTACCTGTTTCAAGCGAAGCCAGGCCAGAGTGAGGATTCTGTGCAACCAGAATAAATCCTGTACACATCTGATTTCAGGGCTACATAGTTCCTCAAGAGCCAGACCCACAGAGTTCATTTTTTCCCTTTCTTATGGTGTTTCACATATAGAAGCTGCTCCCCCCAAGGTGTTAGCAACACCCTGCAAACACGTTAAGGCTCTGACGTAAAGTTCACTGTGCTCAGCTTGAAGTGGAGGTAAAAGTCCCAGAAAGATTTTAGAAACAAGAACATGCATAAAACCCCCCGTTTGTGCATTGTTCCTTGGTTTCTCTCACTTACTAAATAAGCAACTCATCCTTAAGATTAACACATCTGGAGTTCCCATCGTGGCTCAGAGGAAACGAATCTGACTAGCATCCGTGAGGATGCAGGTTTGATCCCTGGCTTCGCTCAGTGGATCAAGGATCCAGCCTTGCCGTGAGCTGTGGTGTAGGTCGCAGACAAGGCTCGGATCTGGCGTTGCTGTGGCTCTGGCGTAGGCCGGCAGCTACAGCTCTGATTTGACCCCTAGCCTGGGAACCTCCATATGCCATAGGTGCAGCCCTCCTCCAAAAAAAGAAAAAAATTTCAGAGTAAAACATCTGTCGTAATGACTAAAAATAGTGTTTGCAGATGGATTTGAAATCTTCCAGTGAAGACTCGTGATGAGGAGGGGGACGTATTTGCAGAATTCTCCCCTGAATAGATGTGGTCAGAAATGAGGAGACGGAGCCGAACGAGTGACAGAAACAGCAGCACAACAAAATATGCTCTCAACTTTCTGCTGGATTAGCTAAACGGCCTTTATTGTCCTGGCTAAGAGAGGTCAATTAATCAGCCCAAGTGTTATCTGACAATAATTAACAATCAGCAGCAACAAAATACCCAGAAGAGCACAGAACAACAAAGGGTTTTGTTTGGTAGGAGTGTTTGGTTGGTTTTCTCTTTCCATACACCATTGAAAAAGGAGCCACGCACCTGTCATATTTCCTTCTATGGCTTCGTTTGTGATTTTTGGCTCCAAGGAAGGGCTGAGAAAAATACAAGTGTGGCAGCTCACCACAGCAGACCCACTCCCTCTGACACATCATCTCTTAACATGGCCTCAGATGCTCCAGACAAACCCTGTCCAGAAAGGAGGGCAGAGGCAGGCAGCAGGGGCCAGCCCTCTGCCTGAATCAGGCCTAATCCATCTCAGAATTGCTCAGGGGTAAACAGAAGGATTGCTAAACTGATTTCCACTTCTGGGTTACAGGAAAATTAACACTGGTGTTAGAAATTCCTGTAAGTGTCCCCCTACCTCCTCAAAGATTTTAAAACAAATCAACCAACAAAAAGAATAAATTATTTTATTTAATGCAAGTCTGGGCATTCATGCTTCTGCCACAAGCATGAGATTTTGCAGTGTATGGATCCTTCCCAGACAGAACTCTGCGGGTTTGCTGGAACTGTTTCCTGCGGTCCTTTTCTGAGACTCACACAGCTCTCACCCACACACTCTGCAAGGCAAAGTTCACATCTGGCTTCAGGCAGGGCCCTTGTTGCTAAGTCTTCATGTGAACCCGTGCACTCTGGTACAGTCCAACCTTTATGTATGAGGCTTTCTCAGATGGTTTCCACAGAAGGTTCTGCTGGTGGCAGGAATCAGGCCCTCTAGCCCACCTGCTCCAGGGCTGGGGCTGGGTTTTTACATTTCTGGTTCTACTCTCTGGGCCAGTAATGCCTGGCTCTAGCCTCAAAATTCTCTATCTGCTGTGTCAGTAAACTCTATGCTTTGGGTCCCACAGGTTGCTTGACATAAAAGATGAAAACAGGTTGCCTTCATTAGCTGGAAGCTGACGAGTCAACGCCAATGAACACCCTCAGGTGCTCCAGCAGAAGCTCAGGATGCCACTGCTGAAGACCCTCCCACTTTCCGGAACACTAAACCCTCCATCACCTCCTATCTGCGAATCAGTTAGTGTCACCTCCAATAGTTCCTTCTCTTCTTACCATTAGCTCCAAAAAGATCTTTCTTCAACAGTCAAAATAATTTCCTGTAATTTTCAGGCACTTGTCCTGAGACTGCCTTCTGGAGCAACACATTGTGAATCATGGGCTCTTAAAGGCCTGAAGGCGTGTAGCTATTCCCTTCCTCCCCATCCCACCAGGCTCCTCTTCCCCATGTCAGGTGCCACTGTCCCCTCAACTCTCCCATGCAAGGTCTACCAGACTCTTTACCTTTCTACTTGCCCCAGTTGGGAATACTTCATTTTGTAAATTTCCACTGAAATCATTTTTTTCCAGAACAGAACCCATTAGTCCACGTGTAACGTGACCAGCACAGAGAGGCCACTGCGATTCTTCTCGTCTCTGACCCAGATGCCGTACCAGAGATGGCCCAGAGCTCTGGTGGATTTTTATCAGTCTCACCACTGTACCTACGCCCTGTTCCAAGCTCGGAAGAGCAGCAGCCTCTGAAAGAAGGGATGTGGGACCCTCTGTTTTTCTGGAAGAAGTCAGCTGTGGGCTTCCCTGATCATTAAAAACACTGCCAAATGTCCACTGGTGCCACCCAGCTTTGTACTTCCTCGTAACAACAGCCAAAAGGGTTTTTGACAAGAAAGTTTTGTGGGGTTTTTTTTTTTTTTTTGGTCTTTTTAGGGCTGCGGACCCATGGCATATGGAATTTCCCAGGCTAGGGGTTGAATCAGAGCTAGAGCTGCCGGCCACAGCCACAGCCCCAGCAGTGAGGGATCTGAGCTGCATCTGCAGCCTATACCACAGCTCAAGGCAACGCTGGATCCTTAAGCCACTGAGGGGGGCTAGCGATCAAACTTGCATCCTCATGGATCCTAGTCGGGTTCATTACCACTGAGCCATGACAGGAACTCCTGATCAGCAGCTCTTGAAGACAGCAAAAGTTAAATCAGGAAGAGCTGAGCTCTCACAGGAGAACCATCAATATAATCAATATGCTATTACACTGTTCCCAGGATAAACTTAACCATAAATGCATGTAGTGCCAGCTACAAATAAACATGTACGTGAAGTTACAGTGTGTTCTACTGTGGTCTTCCCAACCCATGTCACTACATGAATCCCTTATCAAGCAGTTACTAAGAAAAATATCTGTGTGTTTTCTAGAATGACAGCTTCTTAAATGATTCCATGTTATCCAATGACCAAACCAATAGTTCTGCAAACTAAGGTATGCTTTCTGCCCCTTCCCCTGGACCACTGAGCCCTCTGGAGAAGCTATACAACTTCACAGAACAGCCTCTTTTTCTTCAACAACCAACTAGGTCTTAAACATGACCTATTTCACACCCATTTGGATAGTTATTATAAAAGAGCAACAACCACGACAACAGAAAATAGGTTTCGGTGAGGGTGTGGAGAAATTGGGACCCTTGTGCATTGCTAGTGGGAATATGAAATGAAGCAGCTACGGTGGGAACACTATGGCAGTTCCTAAAAAAAATTCAGCATAGAATTAGCATATGATCCAGCAATTCTATATACTCAAAAGAACAGGAAGCAGACTCAGATATTTGCATATACACATTCATCGCAGTGTTACTCACAAGAGTCAAAAGATAGAAGCAAGCCAAGTGGATGAGAGGATAAACAGAATGTGAGATTTTACATATATATAAAATACACACACACACACAATGGAATACCATTCAGCCTTAAAGAAAAAAATTCTGACACATGGTACAATATGGATGAATCTTAAGGACATTATATTAAACGAAATAAGCCAGACATGAAAAGACAAATACTGCACGACACCACTTATATGAGGTACCGAGAGTAGACAAATTCATTAGACAGCAAGGAGACTGGTTGTTGCCAGGGGTTGGGGGAACGGGGAAGGGGAAGTTACGGTTTAATATAGAGTTTTAGTTGAGGAGAATAAAACAGTTCTGGAGATGGATGGTGCTGATGGTTGCATAACAACGTGAAGGTATTTAATGCCACCGAATTATCTACTTAAAAATTAAGAGAGTAAAATTTATATGTGTATTTTACCACAATTTAAAAAAAAAAGCAAACCCTATAACTTCCTTTATTTGTCTACCCAGATTAGGAAACAAAAGAGGCAAGGGAGGAAATTAGAGGCTGGATCTTAAAGATACTATAGAGTTATTAAAGACTTATAAACAAGAGAGTGACCTGAGGAGTTTGTGCTCTAAATAAGAATGATCCCAGGGGAGGGGGGTTGGGAGGAAATTGTATAATCTGGAGTGAGATTCCACACTAGAGCCAAAGCAATGAAAATGGAGTCAGGTTTTTTAAGAAGTCCAGAGATATTAGGAGGTGGAACCTAAAGAATTACAGGCATTTTTTTTTTCCTTGTCGTCTCACTGCCAGCCCAGTCAGTGCACAGCAGTGGCAGGTGCTTGGCAAACACCGGAAGGGGCAGATAGACAAAGGGACGAGACTACGAGGGTGCCAGAGGGGCCAAGTGAAGACAGAAGCAAATGGCCATAGAACAAAGCTGAGCTTACATGCCTCTCCCCACATCCCCCTGAGGACTCCAAGTCCCGGGAGGGAAGGGCTGAAATGGAGGTTGGGGTCAGGAAGGCAGGGAACAGGGAGGGAGGGGAAGGCTGGGAAGCCTGCCCTCGTCCCCTGGGGAGTTTTAAAAAAAAAAAAACACCAACATGGAGCTTCAGTTGTGGCTCAGTGCTTAACAAACCCGACTAGCATCCATGAGGCATGAGTTCGATCCCTGGCCTCGCTCAGTGGGTTAAGGATCCGGCGTTGCCGTGAGCTGTGGTGTAGGTAGCAGACTTGGCCTCGGAACCCGCATTGCTGTGGCTGTGACGTAGGCTGGTGGCTACAGCTCCGATTGGAGCCTTAGCCTGGGAATCTGCATATGCTTCCGGTGCGGCCCTTAAAAAAAAAAGACAAAGACTAGAAAACACTGACACCCAAGTCCTCTCACTAGAAATGCCGACAGGCCTGGATACCAGTGTTTTTTGTCTTTGGGTTTTTTTTTTTTTAATCATAAAATATATACACGATAAAATTTGTTACTTTAGCCATTTTTAAACGTACAGCTCAGTGGTGTTGAGTACATTCATATTGTTGTGCAACCATCACCACCATCCATCTCCACAACTTCTCCCTCTTCCAGCTGAAAGTCTGTACTCATTCAACACTAACTCCCCATTTCCCCCTCCCCCAGCCCCTGGCAACTTCCATTCTACTTCCTGTTCCTAGGAATTGGACTCCCCTGGGTAGCTCATTCTAGATACCTCAACCCTGGGATTGTTTTAAAGCTTCCTTGATGATTCTAACATGCAGCCACTGCTGAGAACTTTGGCGCCACAATGCTGCCTATTTCCACCCTGTGGACAAGGATGTCCCCCAGGGTCATGCTAAATCCTTGGGGAGAGGAAGAGAATTATGAAGCAGGTAAAGTCTTCAGATAAAGGGCTGCGTGGTGTGGGAAGAGGGGGTGATTAGATGATGGGTGAAGGACAGCAGGAGCTTCACGGGAGCCAGGTTTTTATGCAAGGCTCAGGGGTATTGGGCTGGAAGCTGGACATGGAGCAGAGATTTACAGCCAGGTCTGATGGCAAAGTCCAGTCTCGTCTGTTATACCAGTGGTTCACTCATCACTAAATATTTATTGAGTGCCCATGATTTGTTAAGCAACATTCTAGGCATAAATTTCCTGTTCACGGGGAGTTTATATTCTACCCAGGAGTCAGATAACAATCATACAGATAAATAGATAATTAAGGATTTTAGGTAGCAGAACAAAAGAGTAATGAAGTAGAGAGTGAACTGGGATTGTCAGGAAGGATTCTCTGAGGAGATGATCCTTAAGGTGAATCCTGAATGATGAAATAGAGGCTGTCGTGTCAAGTGCAAAGGCCCTGAGGCAGAAACTAGCTTGGTATGCTCAAAGGATTAAAAAAAAAGAAACCAAGGTGGTTGGCCCCTGGGGGCAGAGAGTGAGCCATGAATGGAGGTGATCAAGAACCAGAAGGAGGTCCTGGAAGCCAAGATAAGAAATCTGAGTTGTCCATGTAGGAAGATGCTATTGAAAGGTTACAAAGATCTGACTAGTTGCTCTGGGGAGAGAAATAGGAGGCAGGAGTGGAGGCAGGGAGACAGGTGTGGTCATGGCAGCAGCCCAGAGGAGAGACAATGCTGATTTAGACTAGGGTTGGTGGCAGTGGCAATGGTGAGAAGTGGCAGAATCATGATTTCCTTCAGGGGTAAAGCCAATACAGGATTTGAGGGAAATAGGAATCACTCCTAGGTTTTGGCCAAGCATCTGGATGGATGGTAGTGCCATTTACTGAAATGGTTTGGGGAGGATAAAGGATTCTCTTTGGGGCAAGCTAGGTTTGAGATTCTTGTTAGACATCCAAGCGGAGACATTGAGAAGGTTGTTAGATTACAAGTCCAGAACTCGGGGGAGAAGCCAGGCCTAAAGATATGGACCGTGAGTGTGCTTGAGAATCATATGGAGATCTGTTTAAAATGGTGATTCCCAGGCCCTGACACTGGTGACTCAATATGTCTGCGTGGGCAGATGATTCTGTAAAATCCCACCCTCTACATTCTACTTCCTCTGGCTGGCACTCATCCACTAAGCAGCTCTTAAGCCACTGAACTCTGTATTTTTCCATCTTATTCAAATTATTTTTTATCTTTTTTCTTTTTCTTTTTTTTTTTTTTTTTTTTGCTTTTTGCTTTTTAGGGCTACAAGCGTGGCCTATGGAAGTTCCCACTCAAGGGGTCAAATCAAAGCTACAGCTACCAGCCTATGCCACAGTCACAGCAACATGGGATCTGAGCCGCATCTGCAACCTACACCACAGCTCATAGCAACACTGGATCCTTAACCCACTGAGCAGGGCCAGGGATGGAACCCACAGCCTCATGGATGTTAGTCGGATTTGTTTCTGCTGAGCCACAACAGGAACCCCTTACATACAAATATAATATTAAATTTTCATATGTTAATTTTATCATATACTATCAATTATATATTCTAATGTAATATTATATAATACTTATTATATGATAACATTCCTGTCTTAGTCTGTTCAGGCTGCTATAAGAAAATACCATACCGAGTGGCTTAAATAATGAACATTTATTTCTCATAGTTCTGGAGGCTGGGAAGTTCAAGATCAGGACACCGGCAGATTCAGTGTCTGCAGAGAACCCAAATGCTAGTTCACAAATAGTTGTGTACTCACGGAGCCCCCATATGGCAGAAGAGGCAAGGGTACTCCCTAAGATCTTTTTTGTAAGGGCACTAATCTCATTGATGAGGGCCCCGCCCTCATGACCTAATCACCCCGCCAAATTCCCCCATCTCCTAATACCGTCAACCCTAGAGGTCAGATTTCTGAATTTAGAAAAGACACAACATTTAGCCTATGTCAATAGTCATATGTTAATACAACATATTGATTATGCAATAATGTTTTAATTTACTTACATGACATATATAAATATATTTCCCATATTCTTCCATCTTATTCACAAAAATATGAAAGATATTAAATGTCTTCTAGCAAAGTAAGCATACTTGAGCTTCTAAATTCTCTCATCTGTCCAACTGCTAACTTAAAAGAAAGGGAGGGGGTGTGGAAACAGAGAGGAGAGAAGGAGAGGTGCCTGGGTTGCACTGAAATGAATTATTTTTGTGAATCCATGAAGTTCCCTAATATGTGAGCTTTTTTTCTACTTTCAGAGTTCACACATTATATTAGAATCTGTTCCAAAATTAGGCAGGCAATCAGCAATTCTGGTCTTCAGTATTTGCCAGAATCCTCTTTTTTGAAATTAAGACAGAACTGTCCTCTGGTCTTGGACAGCCCTGCCGTCCTCCCTGACCTTTCAAAAATTACGGCTGACCAGTTCTATTACCCCCCACCTCACGCTTACAAAGTATTTTCCTCCTCAGTGCTCTGGTGTCATCACCGGGGCCTGGACACCTCAATCTGTGCAGTTTATCTGAGAGCCCCTGGCTGGCCTTCCAGGAACGTCACAGCGCCCCCTCAGTCACTCTTCAGGGTCTCGCTGTCTGAAGCCCATTCTCCCCTTGAGGGTAGAACAAGCCTCTGTTTGCTCTGCGACAGGGCTTCCTACTCAGCGGGGGGCTTGTTTTCTATTCTTTTCGCTCCCACTGCCAAAAAGATTTCTTTTCATTGCTCTTTCTGGGTTCTTTTTCCCTAGGAGGCAGAGTGGCTGTATTTGATTTCATTGGGCTTTTCCGTCTGGGGTTGTTTTTGCCACCCCCCGTTCCACCCCCAGCTTCAGCCCTCCTGACATCATTGCTCCAGCATCACACCACACTTAACGTGTGCATCTTTGGCTGTGTGCCCTCTTCACACGTGGCGTGCATGTTTTTTACTCTACCCTCTCCCTTCCAGGCACCTACACATGCTAATTATCACCAAAGCAGATGTTTAAAATAGCCCTATTCCAGGGTGAACATTCATAAGCCATTATGGAGCGGTTGATAGGTTCAGCTTTCTCCGCACATGCCAGCCTGGTCAGGAAGCCTCTGCAAGGCTATTAGCGCTCTTCCACAGCCTTTGTCACTATTTAAGTCACCGCTCAGGTGAGGTCAGAGGGAGATATGACTCAGGTCCAGGACCGCTGACCTCAGTATCTCCCCAAGGCTGGTTTAACGGTTAAGATAAAAGGAATTCTGGAAACAAAGTTCCGGGAGATTCTGCAGTAGAATAAATGATGGCGGTGAACAGGGACATGCACTCGTCATTAAAAGTGGCATGTTTATGGGGTGCTGACACAGTTTATGGGGAGCATGCCTTCAAGTACCAGCCAGACCCATGCTTTTCTTAATGTTTGCAGCCTTTTCCCAAAGGTTTGGACAACACAGCTGTGATGAAGCTGCCAGGGGAATTCCTTCGGTTGAGCGTTGTTTTTATACTTAACCACTGGTCCCTTTCCCGGCCGGCACTCTCAGCATAGAGGGCGCTCTTTTTAGACGTGACCCTGGGAACGGGGCTGCCACATCACGTGACCCCGGGCGCCTTACTCACAAGGCGTCCTATGTGGTGTCCCACTGGGCACCGTTCCCATCGACCAGAGTGAGGATGGCATGTCCCAGAGAGGTGCTGCCCAGAGGCCCTGTGAGGAACCCCAGGTTCACCCCACACCTCTTTTCCCCCTCCAACCATTAACGTGAGCACACTCCGTCAGCTACTGAGCTTACAAGCCCTTCCGCAGAAAGCGCTGCGTCACAACACAGGTACCTACAAGGCGGCGGCAACGGTGACTTCCACGGAAAAAATATTTTATAGCCCGCTGGGTGCACCTGGCCCCTGCCACGCATCTCAGAATGTTCCTGGCAGGCACCGTTAAAGCCGGTGCAATTGTCCTGTTTTATCAAGACAGGTGCAGCAATTTTCACTCAAGACTAACATCCCATGGCCTTGGCCTTGGCTTCTCCTTCGCTGCCCGGTGCTCTTTCCATCCCTCCCCCTGCTGCCAAGTTTGGCCTCCGTGGACTACAGAACCCTAACTTCTATTTCTAGATATAATCTGAGGAAGCCCTGACTTCTGGAATCCCGCCAGTCATGTTTCAGTCCTTTCATTTAGACCTTGGCTTTTTATTAAAAAGGAAATTCACAACCTCACCCGCCTAGCGTCCTCACTCCCTGGGCTCTGTAAGACCTCGAGGACTCTGCGTAACACAAACCCAGCTGGAGCCGGCTCTTGGACAAAAGGGGTCCTTCTGGAACATCGCGTCTTGCTCAAAGTAGTAGAGAACAGAAGTGAGCTCAAAAATGAGCTGGGAAAACTGATCTCTGCTCTTTCTGTGTATGTTTTAATTCTTTAGCAAAGTAGATGGTTTTTGTCTGCCTCTCAATTCTCAGGCTGAAGCACGACCACCAAGGCTTCCAGAGATTTACCTACTGAAAATGCAGTTTCTTCAAGAAAGACTCACCTGAAGGTCCCCTCAGTAGTAACGAACCTAACTAGTATCCACGAGGATGTGGGTCTGATCCCTGGCTTCGCTCAGTGGGTTAAGGATCCAGCATTGCCCTGAGCTGTGGTGTAGGTTGCAGACACGGCTCGGATCTGGCGTTGCTGTGACTGTGGCGTAGGCCGGCAGCTGCAGCTCCAATTAGACCCCCTAGCCTGGGAACTTCCATATGCCATAGGTGGGGCCCTAAAAAATAAAAGAGGTCCATCTGGCATGGATCCCTTAGAGAGGTGGATATGTGGCCCAGCCTTGGTCAAGTATCCACTATAGCGCAAATCAGGTCCAGCTAGACTGAGCAAGTTAGGCTGCGCATGTGTAACCCCGGAGCAAGCCCCCGAAAGCGGGAAGGACTGGGCGTGGAAGGTGACGGAGGGACTTCACAAGACCCCCATGGTCAGAAATGCTCCTAACAAAGCCCCGGACTGGAGTGTTCCCCTGGAGCCCTCTGCACCAGACCTGTATCCCTGGGCAGAGCTACATTCAATTCCTGCTCGGGTTTCTGCTCTGGGCTCTCTTGCTTGTCTGTATCACCCCACCCCACCTGGCTCCTTTGCCTCCCCCTAGGCTGACTGAACTCAACATCCTTCCCAGCCAAGCATTCAGACCACAGGCAAAACGCCACTATATTCACCTCTGCCTTCCCGGGCCCACCCTCACCTTGGCTTTAAATCCTCAGAGCCACGGGGCTGTCATAGAGCACGTTCCATATAAATGGACCTAACAGGAAGGAGACTGTGAAATCCACTCCAGCCTCTCCAGCCCTTCTTGGCCCAGGCAGCCAAAGGTCCATGTTTCTTATCTCGCCTTCCATCAGTCCTTTTCGCCTCAGTTTCTTCCTTTTCACTCTCCTCCCTCTATATTCTCGTCATCATACACTCACACTGCACTTCCTTCCTTCCATCCATACCCGTTCTCATTTTCCTGAATCACTAGTACTTTGATTTATCTGTCATTTTCTAGCCAATCATAATATCTTTCTCAAAGCGCGTGTTTTTAGCCTACATTATTTGTCTCCCATCTTTGCACAGACATTTGGGGCGAGCAGTTAGTGCTCACAACTCAATAAGAGAAGACAGAGAAATGCCCTTAGAAGGAAATGGCAATTTCTATAATACACTGTATGTTAATAAAATTCCCCAAATTCCACTTTAGTCAGCCCGTACGAATCATAATAAAGTTAATCAGAAAGAGTAAGTGCTTAGGATAACCGCTAAATTTTTGTAAATGAGATATAATGAGAGGTAAATTTGTACTACCAGATTCAAATATATTTTAAAGGGACTGCTGTTGGTGTGAATAGAATGCAACAGTGAATGCAGAATCCCATCTATGAATATACGGATGTTTAGTGACTGCTAAGCATAGCATTTAAATTTAGTAAAGAGGGCTGACTCATTAAACAGTGTGGAAGCCATTCGTAACCATTTGGAGAGAAACCATTTGGAGGTTAGATTCTCATCTATTTTATTCTCATAAATAATAATTTATTAAAATGTTCAACATTCTTTAAGAACTATATAATTACTAGAAGTAAATATAGGAGAATATCTTACATCTTAAGATGGAAGGCATCTTTCTTATAAGGAAACAAAGGTTAAAAAAAAACATAAAGGACAAGATTGATAGATATTACCCCCAAAATATAAACTGTCCATATGGTAGAGAATATAGAGCTGAAAAATAAATAGATACTGAGAAAATTATTTCCAGCTTCTATCATGAACATAATATGCAAAAAGGAGCTATGAGTTAGTAAGAGATGAAAACTCTGACAGAAAACAGGAAAAGGATATGAATAAAGAACCATGAAAAGAAAAAACATGAATACCACTGTAACTGGGAATGTAAATTGGTGTAACCAATATGGAGGACGGTATGGAGGTTCCTTAAAAAAAAAAAAAAAAAAAACTATGTACAGAACTACCATGTGATCCAGTAATCCCATTACTAGGCATATATCTGGAGAAAACCGTAATTAGAAAAGATACATGCACCCCAGCGTTCATTGCAGCGCTATTTACAACAGCCAAGAAATGGAAACAACCTAAAAGTCCATTGATAGAGGAATGGATAAAGAAGATGTGATGTGTGTGTGTGTGTATGAATGGATATTGCTCAGCCAAAAAAAAAAAAAAAGGATGAAATAACAACATTGCAGCAGCATGGATGAACTTAAAATTTATCACACTGAGTGAAGCAGGTCAAAGACAAATATCATATGATATCACTTATATGTAGAATCTAGTTTAATTTTAAAAAGGGACACAAAAGAACTTATTTAGAAAACAGAAACAGACTCACAGACTTCAAAATCATCTTTTGGTTACCATAGGTGAAACTGCTGAAGAGTGGAAAGAACTGGGAGAGTGGCAATAACAAATACACACTACTGTATAAAACAGATGATTAATGAGAACCCACAATATAGCATGGGAAATTCACTCAATAGTTTATAATAACCTACATGGGATAAAAGAATGGATATATTTATGTTTGCCGATTCGCTTTGCTGTAAACGTGAAACTAATACAACATTGTAAGTCAACTATACACCAAAAAAATTAAATTTAAATTTTAAAAAGTAAAGTGTCAAATGCACACCCTATCCCAAAAAAAGGAAAATAAAAATCATGTATAACATAACTATATGGAAAGATTACTCATATCATTATTAAGCCAAGTAATAACAAATAACAGCGAGATAGTTTTATCTGAGCACCTAGCAAAGGGACAGCTTAAACTTAAAGGAAAGGACTAGTTCCCATATCAAAGTATGGAGGAACAGAACTTTCATATATTACTGGTAAAACTGGAAAGAAATCCATAATTTTAAAACAACTTTCTAATATCTATATCTATCAATTTTGTAATAACTGTAAACATTTTAATTTCACTTTTAGGAATTTATCCTGCAAAAAAACTCTCATTAGCATCTAAAGATACATGGACTGAGATGTTCCTGGAAACACTATGAGTACGAACAAAAAAATTGAAGGCCATTTCAATGCTCACCAGAAGGGGAAAAGAGTAAATAAATTATGATCCAGGCAGGCTATGGAATGCCAGAGAAGAGTTAAAACGATTGAGACAAATTGGTATTCACTTCCCAAGAAAAGTGCCCATGATATATTATTAAATTAAAAGATAGCCGTAAAACAGCATGTATAGTGCTGCTCCATTTATGTAAAATAATAATGTATTTGGTTATTACCAGGAAAGAGCCTGAAATGATATACATCAAGCTGTTAACAGTGGTTATATTCGGAGGGTGAAATTGTGTATTTACTTTATACATCTCTGTTATTTGAATGTTACAAGACAAGTTTATATTCTGTCTCTACTCAGAAAAAAAAAATTTTTTTTAAATATCCATTGGACAAGTCCTCTTGCCTCTGGCCAGAGTCCACCATGTCACCTGTGGGGTCTTAAGCTCAGTGATATAGGTATGAAATCATCTTTCAGTGGCTAAATCTGGGGTGCGCGAATTCCACAAAGATGCCAAAACAGCCATGTACCCAAACAATCTTTGTAGTGGACTTGAAAGAATTGCACTGTGAAGAGCAAGACCAAATAAACAGGTTTTGCTTGGAATAATGACAAGACGCCTTTTCTGCTTAGGTTTAGAAACTGCTAATAATGTGTGTGTATCCTAAGCAAGCCTAAGGGGGTCTGTCTTCCTTTTATCCTTAAACGTCAAAGAGAGACTTCACAAGCCAAGATTTTTGTGTCAAGCACACCTGAACTACCGTGTCAGGCCTGAGTCAAAAGGAAAACAGACTGATAGCATCCTCTCAAAAGTTTTTTTAAACCATGCCAAATAATTAGAAGGAGGGCGCATTAAAAGCATGCGGAAAGAATCTCCTTGGAGGAGTTCCCGTTGTGGCGCAGTGGTTAACGAATCCAACTAGGAACCATGAGGTTGCGGGTTTGATCCCTGTCTTTGCTTCAGTGGGTTAACGATCTGGCATTGCTGTGACCTGTGGTGAAGGCTGCAGACGACTTGGATCTGGCATTGCTGTGGCTGTGGCATAGGCTGGTGGCTACAGCTCCTATTCGACCCCTAGCCTGGGAACCTCCATATGCCAGGGGTGCGGCCCTAAAAAGCAAAAAAAAAAAAAAAAAAAAAATCTCCTTGGAGATAGGGGGTAGGACCCCAGAGTGGGGGGAGGACCAAGAGCCTCTCCCTATTCCCCACCCCCACATTTGATTTTTGTCATCAGTTGTTATTAGTGTGGACTCTTTTTTTTTTTTTGCAAGGAAATGTATCTAATTTAATTGCAAAACATGTGAGACGGGCCACCCATCTTGCCCCACTGCCCACAGAAACAATACAGAAGGGTGGGCTGTTTCCTCTGGCTTCTTCTCTAGCAGGCCCCTTTCACTTTCACATTAAAGGAATTACAGGGTAAACAAGGTAAGCACAATTAAGATATTTTTGGAAACATAAAATCCTCCAGAAAACATGACACTAATACGGGTATCATGATTGAGGTTAGGAATTATGGTTATTAGAAGCTTTGCAATTTATGTGCCTCATAAATCTAATCGCTTCACACATCCAGCGATGCTGTTGCTGTATTTACTGCACACATCTATGATGACAGACAGTACCTTTGAGAAGGGCCAGATAAACAAAATCTTTTACATACTCCAGCTTCTCAGTGTTTAATGGATTCATATCATGGTGAGAAAAAGGCTTCATTAAAGGAACAGCACCAGATGCTGAGAAGCCGATTTACCACGGAGATTTGATTTGAGTTATCTGCTCCTGGTTAATGGCTATGGGGCTGCTCCACTCCTAAAATCCTGAGCACAGAATGGACAGGGAGGGGGGCCAAGGGGTGTCAGGGTACACAGGAGAGATGGGGAAGCTGACAGCTCTGCAGATACGAAACTTTCTCTGACAACTCAGAAACCATCTGGAAGGGATATTATATAAAATCTGATGGCGTGCATTATGTGCCCAGGATCCTGACTGAGAAGGTATCTCAGGGGGAGTGAATTGGACAGAGTGACCCCAGATCCTGTCCCCCTCCAATATAGCTCTACTGCGGAGCCCTGAGTGATCCTGAGGAGGAAATATAATGAGGCAGGAAGTTATAGCCACCAGGCCACCGAAGCAGAGATGAAACAGTTTTAGTCTTGTGCTAACCTTTGGGTGTTCCTTGAAATCAGATGCAACCCTCACTGTTGAAATACTAATCTCAAAGATTAAAATCTATGCTGGAGAATATTACCGTGCATTAGGTGGCAAATTAGGAACATTTTAAAGGCCATCGCCTCCTTTGGATTTTTTCTTCCAACAAGACAGTTAATGCAGAAATACTGCCTCAGTGGCTAAGGCACCATAGGTGATTTTCATTGCATCCTCACCCCAAACACCGCCCCCACAAAATCCACTAGGTTATCTGGATTACCTGTAGGGTAGAGGTTACGGCTTCTTTTTAGATTCATCATAGCCCCTTCCTATGGTGGACACCCAATAAACGTGATTAACAGAGATGCCTGGACAAGGCAACATGCCAAACAAGGAGTTCTCACCAGTTCCCTCTGACTCTTTTAACAATAAATTCTAGATTTTTTTTTTTTTTTTTAGTGCTGCACCTGCGGCATTCAGAAGTTCCCAGGCTAGGGTCGAATTGGAGCTGCAGCTGCGGGCCTATATCACAGCCACAGTGATGCCAGATCCAAACCACTTCTGTCACCTACACCACAGCTCACGGCGATGCTGGATCCTTAACCCACTGAGAGAGGCCTGGGATTGAACCCGCATCCTCGGGTTCCTGGTCGGGTTCATGAAGCGGTGAGCCACCAAGGGAACTCCAGGTTGAGATTTTTGAGTGTGTGTTTATGGGCAGGAATAACACACACATGTATGAGAGGGAGGTAACGAGGATAAATCCAGAGGGAAAATGATGACATCTTGGGCCCGGAAGTGCCAACAGGAAGTAAGTAAGTAGAAGAGGAGAGACCCAAGGGAGACTGAGAAAGCAGAAGTAACGGGACTCGGCTGGTGTCTGGATGTGTCAATAAGAGAAAAGAGAGCAATCGAAGATGGCACTCAGGTTTCTGGCTTGTGCAACTCATTACATGGTGGAAAACGACTTAGGGAGGAAGATGATGGATTTAGTGATAAACGCACTGACTTGAAAATGCCTATGGCCATCCAGCTGGAGAAGACCAACAGTCTTAATGAGGTATGAAAACAGCTGTAATATGAGTAAGAGAATGGAGCTGAAAAAGGAGAACAGGAAATGGATTTTATGTAGTGGAAGACTTGATGTGCTTTTCTTATAATTAAAATGCCATTTTGGCAAAGGGAACACTATAAGAAATGGCACAGAATGATGAACTCTTTGGGAACTGAGTGGCATGATTTTCTCCTAATTCCTAATAAATACGTGAGTTGCCATTCTAGGCACCTTTAAGAACAAGGATGCCAGCCACATAAATGAATACGATCCTGCCATCTGACAAATCTCTCATAAAACAAACAAAATCTAAAGTGTCCACATTGAGAAAAAAAAAATCTAGTCTTGTGAGATTACTACAATCAAGCATTCTTCTGAAGAATAAAATACCCACATACTTTGTCATATTCCTTAAAACCAGGTTTAATTGATAGCCATAAAGAAAAATCTTTGACCTTATCTAAATACGTGGAATTCTGATGGAAAACATAAGTGTGTGTAGAAGGCCAGAGGCATGAATTATGCATGCCACATCATCACACTTGGTCCTCAATACAGAGATGCAGCATGCTTTGCATGGAAAAAGAAATTAGAATAGAACAGATATTGAGCAATTTTCTCCATAACTGGTTCTTACTCACCTTAAATGTAAAATTTTATTTAGCTTATTTCAAAGGGAGACATCCTTATTAAGGGAACACATTTACTGGCGCCTGTTGGAAAGGATTTAATGCAAACAAGCCGGAAATAATTGAAGGAAAAACACCTTCTGACTGTTCTCAGAAGAGCTTAGCAAAGAAGAGGATGGCAGGAAAGAATTACTTTATTATATTGATTTTCTTGGAGAAATCAAAGGAGGATAACTCAAATAGACCAATTCGCTTTTGCCAAACTCACTGGAAGCATGTCGAACAGCTGCGAATTTACGTGTCAAAAACTGTTTGCAGTCATTTAGTTGAACATGCAAATCAGGATTCGCACATTATTACTCTAATAAAATAGCTAATACAAAAGGATATCTGGGTTCATTTGCACATATTCCTTGTTTTAAATGACTGCAAGTATAATGGGGGTAAGTTTTGTCTAACAAAATGTTTACACTCCAATCAGATCATTAACCTGAAATATGAAGAGAGTGATGTATTCATTGTGGTGCAATAACAAAGACACTGGAGCACAACAGAAGTAATTGGAATCTTGTTCTCTCAAAGCTGAAATCTATCTCTCTTTCACAATGAGCAAAACATTTAACTTTTATAAAGACCGTTGTGCATGTTGGATAACACTGGTCATGCTTTTGGTAGCTTGGGGTCATTTATGTCGATTTCTTGGTGCATCAAATAACATGACAAAAATAATGTTGCTCCTTAATAAAATAACTTTACATTACTTTCACATGCACTCTTCAAGTGTTCTGTTATGAATATGCAAATTACTCAGTAATTTACAGAATTCTAACTCTCTCCACTTCATTCTTCTGCCTTCAGGTAGGACCAGACTATAAGAATGCATTTCATCATTTCCCTAAGTGTTCCACAGAACACCAATTCCAAAGGATGTCATATACATGTCAATCAAAGAAATGGGCGTTCCTAGTCAAATAGGAATGGGAAGTGCTGTGGACTGAAGCTGAATAGGTTTCTCTACTGCAGAACCTCTCGGGTCTTTGAACATATTAAGGAACACTGAAAATATGCAAGGATATATAAATAAAGGCTGTTGAGGTTCTCAAATACTTTTTACTTCTGAACACCTTTTTCACTGAGCATCATTCAGAATCCACCACCTAGGAGCCACTAATCTGTTTATGTCCATTATCTGGATCAGGCGGCTTGGGTAATAATTGAAGCAGGCAGGCTTAGGTGGCCAGTGGGGAGAGGGTGGCTGTGGCACCTGAGGGAGTAGCATCCAAGTGAGGGGGCAGCTCAATTTTGCTTAGTTCTGTCCACGGAAAAGTAGGATTGAAATTCCAAACTTTTTTAAGAGCAGCTGGAAATTTCTATCTTTATGTGGCTGAATTAAAAAAAAAAAAAAAAACACCCTGTAGGGCAAACATGTCTGTTACAGACGTGGTCCTTTGAGCTTCCTGATTCAGACTTGTGCCCCAGGACAGCACATGTAACCCATCCTGTAAGACTTACTGTCTAGTAAGTCGGTAACCATCAGGTGATGGTTTAAGGTCATTGTTATTACAATGCCTCTGGTAATGAGAGAAATGTCCGGTCAGTCTGCTGGGTGCAGAATCCACATGAGATCATCTCACTTCCTTGGACCCACAACATGTTGCCTAGATTTTTTTTTTATAGTGTAATCTATAAATGTTAAAAGCATGGTCAATGTCCATCAGGAAAAAAGAACAAAATTCATAGTAAATGCATTAGTTTGCTGGGGCGATCATAACAAATTCCACAGACTGGGTGGCTTAAACAAGGGAACTTTACTTCCTCATGGTTCTAGAGGCTAGAAGTCCAAGTTCAAGGTGTTGGTGGGGTTGGTTTTTTCCTGGGGCCTCTCCTCTAGGGTTGTAGACGGCCGTCTTCTTGCTGTGTCTTCTCATGGTCTTCCCTAAATCTGTGTCTGTACTCTAACCTCTTCTTACACAGAACCAGTCAGAGTGGATTAGGGTCCACCCATATAACTTCATTTTACCTTAGTTACCTCTTTAAAGACTCTATCTCCAAATATAATCACATTCTGAGGCACTAGAGTCAGGAACTTTGGAGGGCTAGGAGGGGAAGGACACAATTTGGCCCCTGACAGAAAATGACCTGACAAAGACAAGGTCTCTTCTTTTACTTGCATTTATAAAAAAAAAAAAAAAAAAAAAAAAAAATCACCTAAATTCATAGTAATAAAAATGTAAAGCCTGCCACAGGAAGTTGAAACAGACTAAAACTGGTAAAGAAATGGTTAGAGGATATTTTTGAAAAGGCAAATATGTTGAAATCAACATGGCCTGCCAATACCTAGCATCGGGCTTCAAAGAGTTACCTACCATGATGTCCAGGTCTACTAGTCAATACTTTTGAGATTTTAGGATGCTGGGAAACCAGGGGAGAGGATTTGGGATGGTATGTATAGCATGCCCTGCAAAGTACAGGGCTGAGTCATGCCAGAGAAAATATCAATTTCATGCCAAATTCCCAGGAGTTAAGGGAATGGCTGGGAGCTAATACAGTCTTGGGAAGGGGAAATCATATCAAATGGGGCTTTGGCTTTTTTTTTTAACTTTGGTTTTCATTTTCTTTATAAGTCATGCTAACAGATTAGGGAGAAAAGCAGAGAGAACAGAAACAGTCTATGTAGGCTTTCACTGAGGCTGACAATTTCAGCATAAAAGCTTTTATGATTTGGGCAGGACCCCACTGTTGGTTGTAAGGCTGGGCTCCAAAACATAATTTTAGTGGTTTGATGGCAGCATTAAGGGAATTCCCAGAAAGCCAGTCTTTGGTCTGATATCTTAATGTTTTTATTAGCCAGTGCAAAGATTCAGTGGACGTGCTGACTGTGCCATGGACCATAATTTGAGGGAAAGAGGTTTGTTTGACGGAAGCCAAGAAAGCAGAAAGATGGAGGTGGGGTGCTTGAAAAGGTTCTCTTACAGACAGAGCTTAGGGAATTCTAGACCTACCACTTTGGCGTGGAAATATAAGTGTAAGCAAGCTCTTTAAATGCATAACATTCATACTAAGAATTGAGGCTCTCTTTCTGCAGTCTACCTAGATACTTGAGCCAATCTCAGTTGGGTGGAGTAGCCTTATGGTCATGTCTTACACAGTTATTTAACTTTGTAAGCATCCATGCTGGGTCCCAACCTGAGACTGGTCCTCAGTTACTGAATAAAGTGCCCTCTGTGTATCTTAATTTCATTGAAAATCTGGGATGAAAGGAGTTGTTCTTACAATTTTTTACATATAAAATGGCTTTCAGTGAAAGACTCCAAATACCTATACACCTACAAAGTTATTTTGGCTTCAGGCTGTGAGTGTGAGAACACTTCACATAAATAAGGTAGAGATGGATTCCTGGCTCACTTCAGCCTCAGATGTTGTTAATGTCATCAGTTTTGTGTTTATCCTACAACAGCTGAACTCATGGCTTGGCAGGTCGAAAACCTTTCTGTGCACTTTTCAACCCACGCTGAAGTCCCATGTCTGGGAAAACACTCAAGAAAATATTATTTCCACTTGCAAATTTCCTTATGGTCACATTGTTGTTTTGGCAAAAGCAGGCAGAAATTAAAGGTCTGTCAAATGCATCCTACTGGCTCCACCAGCTAATGTATAATTCTGGCTTTGCCCTTTCATTTTCGTGAAGGCAGCAAAAACTTGGTTTTAAATTTTCCTTAAGATCTACCTGCAGGGACCTTTACGGAAATTCACAGGTGTCAGACAACCTGCAGAGTAAAACTAAAACAGTTAAACCTTATCAAAATTGAAGGTCTGCCCAGAGAAGACATTCCCCCATGAAAAATACTTGCGTTCATGTATATGCGTTTCAGCCCATGCCTCCCTCATTTGGCTATTACATAAAGTTTCCTTTAGTTAATGAACATTTACTGAGCACCTACTAAGTTCTGGATATTGGTCCACGGTAGGGAAGGTACAAAAATAAATTAGACAAGGTTCCTACATTCAATGTGTTCACACTCTAGGGACAAAAACCAAACACTGAAGGAAGTAATTATAATTCAGTGTGAAGGTGCTTTAACCAAAACAACTGACTGCTGCCTTGATAACACAGACTATGGCATACCTAACCACCAGGGTGGTGGGGATGGGAGATTTCTGGCTGCCTGAGAAGCCAAGTCAACAAGCGATTTCCATACCCTTGAAAGAGAATGGGCTCATGGACTTCGGTCTGCAGGCTGAATTCAACCCACTGCTTGTTTTTCGGTTAATAAAGTTTTATCCTGGCATAGCCACGCCCATTCATTTACATGTTGTCTTTGAATACTTTTAAGCTACAACAACTGAGTTGAATGATTGCCCCTGAAAGTGCCTGCATCCTAATACCCAGAACTCGCGGATACGTTACTTTGCATGGGTCAAACTAATCACGAGTCCTTAAAAGTGAGGCATCTTTCCCCAGCTGAACCAGTGAGAGAGACGGCAGCATGAGAAGGAACTGTGGTCCAATATTGGTTCAAGGAACCAGTGCAAGGCTGTGTGCAAGGAACTGAAAACTGCCAACAACTCAGTGAGTGAGGAAACCGATCCTTCTCTGGAGCCTCCAGGAAGGAATGCAGCCTTGATTTTAGCCTAGTGAGATCTGTGTCAGACTTCTGACTTTAAGATAAATTTCTGTGTATTAATTCAGCATGTTTGGGGTAATTTGTGACAGCAGCAGTTGAAAACTAATATAGGCAGAGAAACCTTATGGCCTGGAAAGCCTAAAACATTTACTGCTTTCCCCTTTATAGAAGTTTGTCAACCTCTGTTCTTGAATATGCCTGACAAATATTCCAGGAATGTTTGAAAAGCTGGTGACAGAAATTACTAATTGTCCCCCAGTATCCATTCTTTCTTTCTTCTTTTTAGTGATAGGACCCTAGGCACACGCAACTTTCATCAGGGCTCACGGACACTTGGGTGAAGACTACATTTCCCAGACTTCTTTGCAGCTAGGCATATCCATAAAAAAAAAAAAAAAAAAAAAGCTATAGCCAATGGATTGTGAATGGAAGCGATGTGCTTAGCTTCTGTGTCACTTTCTTAAAAGGAAGTTGTTTACCTTCCACTTTCTTTTGCGCCTTCTTGTACCAGAATGCAAATCTGGTGACAATAGGCCACATTTGACAACATGGAAGAGGATAACACCCTAAGGAATGATGAAACAACAAGATGGAAGGAATCAATCTTTGAATGACCTTACGGATCAGTGCTACCTAACCACCCTGGCTCTCACTACCTATATATGGGCTGTTACATGAGATAAGAATAAACTTCTATCTTCTCTGAGTCACTGTTCTGGGATGTCTCAGTTTCAATAACTCCAGCTTTACCCTAACTAGCAGAGGCAGGCGGTCCCTTATCTTAGGGGAGGATTAGAAAAGAAAGAGATGAGTTCATGAATGGGCTGCTCTAGTCCACAGCCACAAAAGGTGCTTGGAGCTTTTCCCAGACCAACTTGAAACCTCACATGGAAATTTTAAAACACAGCTGTAAATTCTATGACATTCCTCCCGTCAAGAGGTTGGAGCTATTGATTCATAAAGTATTCCAGAAGCGATGCTAGTGATCTCAGAGAGAGTGGGTCATAAATGGGCACACAGCTTCCAGGTTGTTTGCTAAAATATTCATCATGGAGCCTTGAGCCCCCATGTTAGAAGTCCAACTACCCCAAGACCACCTTACTAGAGAGGCCGCTTACAGAAACTCAGTTCAGTAGTCCCAGAGGATGGATCTTTCAACCCTTCCCAGCCAGGTGTCAGACACGTGAGGCAAGAAGCCATCCTGGAAGTAGGTCCCCAGCACCAGCTCATCCAGTCTCAGTCATTTAAGACACCCTCACATGCCTGGGACATTTCAAACAATGTGAAACGGAGAGGAGCCAATATAACCCTTGTTATATTGTGCCAATAAGCTTTGAGGGGTTGGTTACACCTCTTGAGAATGAAGGAGGAGGAGAAGGAGTTGGATGACAAAGCATAAGAAGTCACCGTCCTCCCAACCATCCAGAATCTAACAATGGGGATCCATCCTGAAGAGGAAAATGAGATGTCTCCAACGTGATCTTCTTCTTAAGGTAACAGAACCTCCAATTCTTCATTGGTTCATGCCCATAGGTCTGGGTCCTCTGAGCCACTCCTGGGCTTGGAGTACCATATGGCACAACACTGAGAGGCAGTGGTGCTCAGCTGTAATGACACTCAGAGATTAACACCGTTATTCTGATTTCACTCATAAGAAAAAATTGCAAGTGTTTAGAAGGTCCCAGGTGACAGCCCGGCCTTGATCCTTTTTGCCAGATATCTATATCTCACACAGAGCCTAAGATAAACCTTTGTGAAGAAGGATGTCCTAAGGAGTGTGTCAAATAATCCAGGATATGTCATTATAGAAATGCCAAGAGTCCTGGTAGCATCACCCTAATTACTATAGGACAGTACTGCTACAAGATTTGATTAGTACTGGTGTCCCATTATGTAACGTGGATTTCTATGACATCTCATTTCTTGGAAGTGTGCTGGTGTGCAATAACTTGGGGCTTACAATGAATTAAAGGCTGTGAACTTGCTGACGTACACTGGCAGCCAGGATGGGATCAGTCCACAGGAAGAGAAAGAAAAAAAAATCTCTCTCCCTGCTGTAAGTGATCCCGCTGCCACTGGGAGCTCCTGCGTCTTTGTTAACCCATGTTTGCTAAGACATTTGGCCAATCTTAGGGATAAGCCTGAGAGTTAAAATCAAAACCTGCACCCTGTTTAACCCATTACCTAGTTTAGTCATTGAAATGTACTGTAAAGCCATATTTTTAACTGTAAATTAATTTATTCTGAAGATCATACTGAACATCCTCAATGCTTAGTACGTCTTGTAATGGCCTATGGCCAAAAGCAATAAAAACTAGACCATGGTTTATTGATGGAATGAAAAAGAAAATTAGAAAAAAGCTTTACCGTTTACATAATTAGATTTCATTTAGACATGCTTATATCTGTAAAAACCATTGTCAGAGCATACCTAATTTCCCTGAAACTTGACTTGCAGAATACACGTTTCCTTACCAAGTAGGTGAAATTTAAGGTTTTAGGTACCCACTGGCTATCTCTCCTCAGCAATGTTCTGCCATCCTCACCCATCTCTCCCTTTGCCAGAAGGCATTCATGTTTAACATTTTTTTAATTTCAGACTGTATTCTCACTATCAAGCTTTGAGATCCCTTTAAATATTGACATAAGTAAAGTTAGTCTCTGAGAAATAAAAGTCCAGGAGGGATTTTCAAGTAACAGTTCACTGTTTCCTTAATGCACTGTGATACTTTCCAGAAGACAAAACCCACTAAAGAGACAACAGGGCGCATTGGGAAAAAACAGAGTTCCAAATTATAGCTTCCCTTTAAGTAGGAGCCTTTCCTTATGATTGGACATGACATCATCTAGAACTCCCAAGGAGTTTGAAGTGATGCTATCTGGCCCTCTTATCGCCACTTTATTACTGCACTTTGTCTTGAATATTTCGATTATGAGTTCAGCTGACACTTCCTCCCAAAAGTTCCCACATCCTTTACATCCTTTAACATAGACACTGTAGTCTAAGAGTTACAGAAGTCCTTCTTGCTTTAAGGATACTTTCTAGTGTCCTAGAATTTTTTTCCCCTAAGCATCCAGCTAAGTCAAAATAAAGCAAGAACCCATTTACCAATATCTTTTCCAGAGGAATAAAAATGGAACTTCCCCCCAAAACCCATGCCAAATTATAACTACTCTGGAAAAATCACTTTCTCCTCCCTAAAAATTAAAAAAGAATTTCCATTTACATGCGTTTTATTATAAAAATGATCATGTAAATGTGAAGGGCAGAACAGGCTAGTCCAATCTCTGCTAGCTAGCCCGGGAACAGATCTGAACGGAACCACAGTTAGAGTAAATGATTCTTATAAGACAGAAGGCTTGGGTACGAATGCTGGGTTTGCTCCTAACTACCTGACCTTGAATGAGTCACTTCACCTCTTTAGATCTCTGTTTCCTCATATATAGAATTAAGGCCGAAATGGAAGATCTTGCAAGTTGTTTCTTTTCAGCTCCACAGATGAGAAAGGCATTCATTACACTTGGGTATTCAGAGTTCTTTAACTCTTGCTGTGATGTGTGTCCACTTAAGTGAATCATCCACTTCAGTGAATGAACACACCATTTTTTATGGGGCCCCTACTAAAAGGCAAACACCTGCATGGCACCGCAAGTGATACCAAAGTGTGGCAGATACAGAACTCACCCTCAAGAAGTCCCGATTTAGTTGAGAAGATGAGACCAACACATGAAGTTATAATGGTGTCATAATACAATGTGCAGGAGTTCCCGTTGTGGTTCAGTGGTTAACGAATCCAACTAGGAACCATAAGGTTGCGGGTTCGATCCCCGGCCTTGCTCAGTGGGTTAAGGATCCGGCATTGCCTTGGATCTGGGGTTGCTGTGGCTGTGGCGTAGGCTGGCAGTTGTAGCTCCGATTAGACCCCTAGCCTGGGAACCTCCATATGCCGCGGGTGCGGCCCTAGATAAGACCAAAAAAAAAAAAAAAATGCAATGTGCAATTTGCCACCAGCCACAGGTTTGGAAGGTTGAGCTCCCAACAGCTCAACCCTTCCAAACCCAGAGTCAGTGAGAGCCAAGCTTCACAGTCTATGAAAAGACACACCCTTACTGGGTTGATCTGCAGTCCTGATCCTTCTCCCCTGGCCCAGATCCTTGTATGCCCACCCAACTTCTGCCTTCACTCCAACCCAAGCACAAGCCATAGGATAATTTTCCCTACTCAGTTTTCTGAGGAATTGCATTAGTTAGTGTGCTCTATCAGAATCCCCCAAACTGGAGTCACTTAAACTAGAAGTTTGTTTGTTTCTGATCATAACAGTCCAGAGCTTGCTGGGGTGCTTTTATTGTTCTCTACACCTGGCTTCCATTTCTAGATCCCAGGGAACTGCTACAAACAGTTAAGCAACTGTAACAACAGAATAACTGAAGACCACAGTTTTGAAGTATCCGGTGTTTCGGTGAAGAAATTACAAGGGCTTTGAGTTTGTTTAAATACCCAAAATCAAGCCTATACCCACACTTGCCAAATGAATTCCATAATTCTGTAATCCAGAGTGTTTTCCTAGGGTGTGTCCCCAAATTGCTCTGGGAATGTATTATACTGCTACTGAAGAGCACTTGGGGTGGAAAAACATTGAACAAATAACAAAAGACTGAGAAGAAGAAAAAAAAAAAATCGAAGGTGGTGTAAATGACATGAGCAGACTGAAATGCAGCCAGGAAGTTTGAGAGGCTCGCTACTGTTTAGGCAGAAAGAAGGCTGATGTTCACATTCAGCCCCTCCTGATGTGTTTGTGCACCGGGACTGTTTCAAGCTTGAAAAGACTTTAACAGGGCTGTTTCCAATGTGCAAACTTAAAACCCCAACCTTTGTTGGATGGGGTTGGGGAGGGTGACGGTCTGTAGCGCAACATAAATAGACACTTCAAAGTTAATAACATTTACAGTCTTGAGCATGTCAGGAGGGGAAAGTGGAGAGAACAGAGGTAGTCATCTGCAGCCTCAAAGACCTGGGGAAATTGGGTCTAAATGAAATCGTCCTGACAGTGGAGTGTATCTTTGGGGGCCACCGCAGAGAAAAGGACATGACACCTCCCATCTCCAGCCTGAGTATGCATGATAATGAATTCATGAGCTTGAGAATGTGCCTATGACATTTCTTCTGCTATAAGCTTAATACTTATATAAATGGGATTTTTTTTTTTTCAGAGTCACAGGAGGGGAAGTGAGACAGAGCAGCGGGAGCAAAAAGATATACTCTGCTTACTTTACACTTTTATATTTTTCTGTGTGAAATGGCAAAAAGTATCTTCTTCCCTAACTGAAGTTCTTCAAAACCTTTTTAAAGCAAGGAATTCCCTCAAATATTTATATGGAAAAAAAGACGTGCTTATAACCAGTAGAATGTTATTTCAATCAGAGTTTCCTCCAACTATTAAGTTAGTCTTTCCAACATTGTTTCTTGTTCTAGTCATTATAGTCGAGCACAAAATTAAAAAAAAAAGGAAAAACACACACCTACTTGTATACTAGTGTTATTCTAATCTAGGCTACTTGTTTGACCAGACTGAGCCACTAAATGTTAACACAAAATCTATGACCACTTGGGCCTAGCCTTAGAAAACCTAAATATACATTTATACATTATATCACCATTGCTATAATGGCAATGGTGATATAATGTATAAATGTATCAAATCAACATATAGTGCCCTTTAAATTTATACAGCATATGTCCAAGGTATATCAATTTTAGAAATCTAAAATTAAAATATATTTCAATTCTTAAAAAAAATCAAAGAACCAAAAATCTTGAAGCCAACCTAGAAGCATGTCCACAGAAAGTGGAAGCTGACCTTCCGGCCTCCTCCCTCTGAAGCTCGTGTTGGAGACACCTGCCCAGACAGTGATTGATGAAGAGCAGCCAATAGGCCAGAATGCTGGCTCTGCTCAACTTCCAGTTGTCTATTCTTTCAGCCTAAGAACCACTTCCCGAGAAAGTGCATTGTTGCCCAAACTCTAGGACTAAACCACCACAGGGTCCTCCAGCGAGGTAAGCCCCACTAGACTTTCCCCTTTTATGTTTGAAGCTTGTGATCAAATATAGGTGGACCTTACTCCATCAGACCTTCACTTCCAGAGCATCTGAAAGTTAACTAAGCTGCCCTTTCAAAGACAGAGCCATTGTAATAGCCCTACTACAGAGATCTACTTCGTGCTCATGCACTCAGAAATTTAATGAACACTGCTTTCTTTCTGTGATTTTATTTCAGCAGAGCTCCCCAAATCAAGGCTCTTTCTCTCATTCTCAGTTGATGAAAAAAGCCTTATGTCTTCATCACTGCAAAGCTCAGAGTTGAATATTCCACGTGAATAACCCAGGCTGTGATCCCTGCTCTCATCTCTGAGAACACTTGCTGTTTACAGAGGGCGGGCTGCTTTTGCATGATTAAAAGCATTACTAATTAAAACCTGTTACCTTCCTAAGGGCAGATATATTCTCCTCCAGAGCAGCATTTGTCTGTCCCATTAGCATTAATGGGAGTAACACAAGTGCATCGAGAGGAGAATGGTCCCCTTGGGTCTTTGAACTTAAGTCTACTTCAAAACTGAAACCGATATATACAATGGTATCATTGATGCCATTAAAAATCATTATACTTTACTGCAACTTTTATAAAAGTAATTGTAAGCTTCATGAAATATACTTGGCTCCTGGGAGCTGTGTATTATTAGGCCGAGACTGGACATGATAAAGTGAATTACACTACAATACTTGAAAAATATTTTGGCCAGGGGAATTTATGAGATCCAGTCGAGCTTGTGCAGAGGTCTGTGTTCATAAAGACAATTAGCTTGGGTAGATTTTTAAAGCATAAGCAATTCCATGCTAAAATTCAGGAAAAGATCTGGCAAAAGGACGCAACTCAACATAACCCACTATCTTTACAATGATATGACTTAATGGGCTGCTATAAAATACCATCACCTTGTGTCTCTGTAATATCCTTCATTTGCATAGTCTTAAGTGTTTTACGGGCATTATACAGCTGATGTTCCAATTATTTTACAGGGAGAAGGAGCAGGGCGATTTTTTTCTAGACTGTGAAACTGAGGCCTAGGGAAGCAATGTGGTGATCAGGGTGAGGGAAGGCCAAAAAGGGAAGGTTTCAACTTGCAACATCAATCTAAAGGATTCGACTGCAGGAGAGTCAGGGCAGTGACGCCCTGCATTTCCAACCTAGAGGTTCTTTTCTGCGAAATTAGCTGTCCTGAGATGCAGCTGTGTGACCTCATTAGCCACATAACCATGAGCAAGTTTAATAGTTTCCTCATATGTAAAATAGAGTACCTACCTCATGGGGTTACTTTGAAGAATGAATATATATATATATATTCCTTTGAATAGTGCCTGGCCCTAGTAAGCACTCAACAAATAGTCAAACTACTAACCTTGAAGCCTAGACAGGGCTGTCTTATCCAGAAAGAAACGGTGCAGGGAGTTCCCATCATGGCTCAGTGGAAACGAATCCGACTAGGAACCATGAGGTTGAGGGTTCGATCCCTGGCCTCTCTCAGTGGGTTAAGGATCTGGCGTTGCCGTGAGCCGTGGGTGTAGGCGGCAGACGGGGCTCAGATCTGACATGGCTGTGGCTGTGGTGCAGGCCAGCAGCTGTAGCTCCAATTGGACCCCCAGCCTGGGAACCTCCTGATGCCGCAGGTGTGACCCTAAAAAGCAAAAAAAAAAGAAACAGTGCAGAGTGAAAGTTGACTGGCGAAAAGAGAACTACCTCCCTTACTTCTAACCTCCCGAAAAGGCAGTTCCATCATACTCTACCGTGTCACCATGGCAGTTCCAACATACTCTACTGCATCACGGGACCCTGAGCTCTCTAAAGGTACAAGTTGCCTGGGAAGGAATTAGGCCATTGGGGGTGTCTGGCACGCCACAATCTGCATAACTTTATCACAGGTCCGTCCTGTGAGAGCAGAGAGATGCTGTGTTCCCGGCACCCTCCGAAGCCAGGGTGGACCAAAAAGCCAAGGCTGGTGTTGACATGCTAGCCTAGAGCCTAGTAGGTACCTCAGGGCTGTCCTGCTGCCTTCTGTATAATTAGCCACCAATTCCTTTTCTGGTAAGCTGTGTCTGCAATTTCTGAGTCCGCCTTGTGTCGCCTGAACCAGAGCTCCAGGGGTCTGAGGTCTTCTCAGAAAAGAAACATTTGGCCACAGCTCTGATGGCCCCCGCAGGCTGTGAACACCCCCTCCCATCCCCTCTCTCTGTGTGCCCGGCTGCCTGGACAGGCATGGGATGTGAAAAAAGGTGCCCAGGGAGGCGGCTCCCTCTCCACTGAATCCCCTTTAAGTCCAACAGGTTGGTTCCTGTCCTCCGTGCTCCCTCAGCATCCTACAGCGCTCCTTCTAAACACTGCACGTTTTATGGACATTACCTATGGTTTCCTCCACAGGACCATAAATTTCTAAAAGAGAAAACCATATCTTATTTATCTTGTAGCAGCAGAGGATTAATATTAGCGGACACTCACGTATTTAGTAAGTACAAAACTTCTGGGTAAAAGGAGTTTAGCAAATCATTTCTTGGAACCCTGAGTGTTAAAAGCATTCTCAAATTCCTTAATGCAGCCTTGAGTACTCTTAAGTCTTTTCCTCAGTGTTCTTGGAGGCGATGTGATTTGTTTCAAAGTTGTCTTCAGATTTCTGAGCTTTCGAGCAATTGCATAAATGCTAAATTGGACTTTTTTTTTCTTATTTTTAAACGTCAGCAGTAAATGAAGCTCGTATTTGCTTCTTAAAATGTAATGAAAGTAAAATGAAACCACCGGATCAATTTTGCAGATTATTTCCATATCTTTGGGACTTAAGCACACTAACAAAAACCGTGGTTCCCAGAAAGCTTAAGAAGTGTTCAAAACTGCTGGCTTAATAAGTTTTTTCTTTGATATCTATTTAGCATCTCAATAAACCTTATCAATCCTCTTTCATTCCACTGGCAATTTTCTGACCTCCAAGTTGAAAACTTGAGCCCTGAATTCTGCTCATGGGTGAGTAATCACAGCAAGCCCCTAGCAGAACCTATCCCCGAACTACAAATATATCATCTTCAGCATTGTAAATCAAAGCCTCAAAGAGCATCATTTAGCCTGCAGCTAAAATTGCTTGTTTATCAGATGGTGCCTGGTTTAGCGTGGAGCAGTCCCTTGTAAATCTCCGGGACCTTTTATAGCATATACTTAAGCAAGCACATCGGCTCCTGGGAGGCTTTCTGAGAGCTTTAATGACTGTGGGCTGCTAAAAGATCCAGGCCTTGGTTTAGTTAAAGTGGCTACGGGTACAGTTTGGCTCCATTTTGTAAACTCACAAAGATAAGGCGTCTGCTTTCTCCAAAGTGAGGGCAAGCATTTGTTTCTTGGGGAATCTTTATATCCAAAGTGTTAATGTTCTTGCGGCTTTGGGTATTTTGACCTTTTGTCTGCTAACGTTTGATTTACTGAGGGAGAGACTTCTTTCCCTAGGCTTTATTGCCATTCTGGCAAGACGATGAAATGTATGTGGTTCTCCAAAATTACACCAAGGGGAAAAAAAAAAAATTTTGGATTAACACCGTACACATACCGCACAATGGCATTCCGCTCTTCCCCTCCTCCCCGCTGCCAAATCCAATACTCCAACCTCTCTTTAGTTACATTTAAGAGTAAATATGTGCCCAGCCTCCTTCCACAGGGCAATTAGTGTGTTTGCTACAGACCCTGCTGGCTGCTCGCTCACCTCAGCATTTGTTCTGAGAAAGAGAACGGTTTATAGATTCTGGCCACGCAGCTAAAGGGAGCAAAGGGAAATGGTCCACCAAATTCCCATTGGCTTAAAAACCTAGCTCCTTTCTAGAGTCATGAATAGCTTATTGACTGAATATACCACCAAGGACCCAGGCAGCCCACCAACTACTTTCCTGATGGACGTTGGGAAAGACCTGATAAAATTCACTAATTAAAGAAATCTTTACACAGTTCTTTCTAATATTTGGTCTCCTTGATACAAGGTAATTAAAGTACTCTTCAAAACCTTCCCCCACCGACTTGGGCAAAGCTCCCTAGAGAGTTGGAGGAGAAGCAAAGCACATTTAAAGGGTTTGTGTCTTGTTTGCAGGAAATGATCAATTGTTTCCATGCTAACTATCCAGATACCATGGCCTGGATTTTGAAAAATCAGCCTCTTTTCCTAAATAATAATAATAACAATAATAATAAAAAGAAGCTCTGTCTTCGTAATCCAGAGCTTAATGTTTTTGCCTTTGCTTCTAATGTTTTTGTTCTTTGTTTTTGAGGCTTTGTTTTGGGGGGCGATGGTAGTTTTACTGTCCTCCACAAAAGCACACTGCTGTGGGTAAGCTCTTCCCTGCCTGGCATCATTTCACTGAAGGACATTCAAGCTGGGGACTCTTGAGGATAAGGATACAATACTTGTCATAAAAGCTAAAAATATGTGCACCTGTTGCATCCTGCTGAAATCACAACAAGCTGCCACAGCACCTGGGAAATAAAAGCTTAACTGACTCATATGCTTCCTGAAAATAGACTTCGTACACTTCTTCCTCCAAAACCAAGTCTGAGAGACAGTTGGTAATATTCAAGCAGGTTAGAAGACAGATGATGCTGGTGAGTTCCTGAATGGTATTAAAAAAAAAAAAAAGCTGGGAGGAGGGGTAGGTTTTTTTCCCCCCATGGATGCCTGGTAACCACATTTTTAGTTCCCCTTCACTATAATGCTCAAACAGCAAGGCATGTAATATAAAAGCCTTCTTGGAATATGGATACAATTAAACAGCACTTCATTAATGCATGCAGAAGTATTTATTGAGCACCTATTGTGCATAATGCCATGGTCTGGGACACAATTTTCCCGTTCTCAGTGGACTTTAGAGTTTAGTAAGAGAGGGTATCCATTAATAAAATAATAATAAAAATGTAAAACTGCAACACAAACGAGCTTATGAAGGCGAGATACAGAGCGCTATGAAAGTTTGAAAATCAGGGGACTTCTACGTGGTTTGAAAAGTCATAGACAATTCCCCTGAGGACGTGACATGGGAATCAGAAGCTTAAGCCAGAATTGACCGGGCAAAGAACCATGGAAAGAACATTCTTAAGGACAGCGACATGTGCAAAGGCCCTGTGGCAGGCAGGAACACACAGTAAGCCGGGCTGACTGAAGAGGAGACCCTAAGGTCTGGTGCAGCCTGGTGCAGGCTGAGGTTCAACTGTCCAGCACTCCTCCTTCTGTATTTATCATAAGCGCAATGGGAATCATTGACAGGTCCTAAGCAGGGACTAACACAAAGCTGCATTTTGAAAATCGCATAATGGCTGCAGGGTAGAAAAGAGATTGAGGGCAGCCAGGACCCAGCTTTGTCAGGGGTGACTTAAGAGGGAGTTGCAGGAGTTCCCTGGTGGCCTACTGGTGAAGGATTCAGCATTGTCACTGCCACAGTTCAACCCCTGGCCTGGGAACTTTTGGCCACAGGCATGGCCAAAAAGAAAGATGGAAATGCACTAATTCAGATGAGAGATGATCAGAGCAAGGACAAAGTGATGATGGTGGACATTCAAGGAAAAGTAAACAGCTGAAGGAAATATGAACAGCTGGAAATCAATAGGACTTAGTGATTGGATATTCACGATGTAGGAGACAGAGCTGTCAAGACTGATTCCTAAGCTGCTGATGTACCCAACTGATTGGATGGGGGTGTCATTCAGTGTCCTAGGGGAGACTAGAAAGGGACCAGTCTTGGGGACAGAGAAGAATTTTGGACACGATGGATCTGAACTGAGTCTGAAACATCCAGAGATGTCAGTCGGATAAACAGGCCTGGAGCTCTCTTGGCTAGAGGCAGTGTCTATGAGACATCTATGTGTTGTTGGGCCCTGAAGCCATGTCGATGAGTTTCCTAGGGCTGCTGTGACAAACTACTACAAACACGGTACTTAAAACAACAGAAATTTGTTCTGGAACAGTTTCTGAGGCTAGAAGTCCAAAATCAAGGTGTTGGCAGGGCCATTCTCTCTTTGAAGGCTCTACAAAGGCTCCTTCCTTGCCTCTTCCAGCCTCTGGCAGCTGCCAGCCCTCCATGGTGTCCCCTGGCTTGAGCCACAGTACTCCAAATCTCTGCCTCTGTTTTCACATTGCCTTCTCCTCTTCTGCATGTCTTTTCTCCCATGTATGCAAATCTCTCTCTGTGTCTCTCATAGAACACGTATCATTTTATTTAGGGATCATCCAGATAATCCAGGATAGTCTCCTCTCAAGATCCTTATGGTAATTACATCCATGAAGGCCTCTTTTTGCAAATAAGACCAGCTTCATAAGTCCCAGGGGTGAGGATCTGAACATATGCTTGGGGAGCCACCATTCAACCCACTATGGTATGTATGCGTTACATGGATAAGAACAGCTGAGGAGAAAGTGGAGACAGGGAAGAGAAAAGGGCCTAAGACTGCGCCTCGAGGAAATGCCATGTTTATTCAGTATGCCATGGAGTAGCTCATCACACAGCAACTAAGCCTTTTTTTTTTTTTTTGCATTATAG
>PVHT020000141.1:28764213-28783038 GCA_004024745.2 Catagonus wagneri
CTTGGCAACCACAAGTCTGTTCCCCAAGTTCGTGATTTTCTTTTCTGTTGAGATGTTCATTTGTGCAGTGTTTTAGACTCCAGTTATAAGAGATTTCATATGACATCTGTCTTTCTCCTTCTGACTTGCTTCACTCAGTATGAGGGTTTCTAATTCCATCCATGTTGCTGCAAATGACATTATTTTATCCTTTTTTATGTCTGAATATATATAGTATTCCATCGTGTATATATACCACATCTTCCTAATCGAGTCATCTGTCGATGGACATTTTGGTTGTTTCCATGTCTTGGCTATTGTGAATAGTGCTGCAGTGAACATGCGTGTGCAAGTGTCTTTCTCCAGGAAATTTTTGTCTGGATGTATGCCCAAGAGTGGGATTGCTGGGTCATATGGTAATTCTATGTAGAGTTTTCTAAGGTACCTCCACACTGTCTTCCATAGTGGCTGTACCAGCTTACATTCCCACCAACAGTGCAGGAGGGTTCCCTTTTCTCCACACCCTCTCTAGCATTTGTTGTTTGTGGACTTGTTAATGATGGCCGTTCTGACTGGTGTGAGGTGGTATCTCATGGTAGTTTTGATTTGCATTTCTCTAATTATCAGAGATGTTGAGCATTTTTTCATGTGCTTGTTGGCCATCTGTTTATCTTCCTTGGAGAAATGTCTATTCAGGTCCATTGCCCATTTTTCAATGGGGTTGTTGGCTAAGCCTTTGATTAAAAAGTTCCTTGGGGAGTTCCCGTTGTGGCAGAGAGGAGACGTATCTGACTAGGAACCATGAGGTTGCAGGTTCAATCACTGGCCTCGCGCAGTGGGTGAAGGATCTGGCATTGCCATGGGCTGTGGTGTAGGTCGCAGATGTGGCTTGGATCTGATGTTGCTGTGACTATGATGTAGGCAGGCAGCTACAGCTCCAATTTGACCCCTAGCCTGGGAACTTACATATGCCACAGGTGTGGCCCTTTAAAAAAAACAAAACAAAAGTTCCTTGGGAGTCTAAGATCATTACCAAATAGAAACTCCCGAAGTTTGCCATTCATTCATTCTTATCCATTACCCCTTTTGCTCATATACTCTCTCCTGTGATCACTTTTTTCAAATTCTTTTCCCCATGGTATTAGCACTTAATTAGCACTCTCACGGATTGTTCTCTAAATGTTGTACGTGCACCAGTGAAAGTGTGCCCCTTGAGGGCAGACCTGTGTATTCTATTTCCCTGCAACTTCCGCCAGCATGAAGCATAGTACTGGACACATTACAATCATCCAAGATATAACTGTTGCTTGATGAGTGTCATATTTGTTTTCCATTATTATAAGTTTTCTCTTATGAACTGTCGAGTGTTTCTTTTAAGCCACACACTTAATGGCTCAAAACACCACCAATTTATCATCTTACAGTTAATAGGTGAGAAGTTGAACATGGGCCTCATCCAAGATAAAAACGACATGTCAGCAGGGCTGCGTCCCCTTCTAGAGACACCAGGGGATGATCCTTTTCCTCACCTTTTCCAGCTTCCAGCAACCACCTACATCCCTTGGCTCCCAGCCCCCTTCCTCTATTCTTCAAAGCCAGTGCGGCACGGAAAGTCCACACACAGATCACTCTCATCTCTTATGCCTTCTGCTTCCACTTCTCTTCAACCTTGTGATCACATTAGATCTACCCAGATAATCCAGGATGAATTCTCTGAGATTAGCAACCTTAATTCCATTTGCAACCACAATGTCTTTTGCCACTTAACATATTCACAGATTCTAGAGATTAGGATATGGACATATTGGCAGGCGAGGGTGGGGGGCGGTCATGTCAATATCTTGCCTGTTCTAAATTTATTCACACTTACTCATTAAATTATATGACCACGATGTCTGTCCTTTGAACACAGGCTCTCAGAAAACAGATTCATCTTCCCATTTCCATGAGCAAGAAGACTTCTAAATAGGAGAATGAAAAACTATTGATTGATAATGACTAGTTATCAAATATCAGAGAAGAGATGAGTGTGAAAAGCTGGCTCTTGACCCAGAATAGAGGTGTCTGTTGGGCCTCAAGAGTCTTGACAATCCTGTGATATTAAGGGTTCCTATTTACTGGTCACAGGCCTAGTAAATAGGATGACTGTATAATTTATCACCTGAATTGGGATATCATTAAGAGGAAAAGGGATACAACAAGTGTACACTGGGTGTGTGTCACCCTAAAAGAGGTAGAGAGTGCAACCCAAGTCCTTTACACTTGGTGATTTGGGGCCAGAAGGAGTAAAGGCTACCCTGTTGGCATATGAGACACTTGCTATTTCTTCCTGGTCTCTAGGACCAACTCAGATACCTGCAGGGTTCCTGGGTCACAGACAACTCTGTTCTCAGAATTATCACCTTTGGCTCTCCTTACTAAGCCCAGCAAAAGCCTCAACACACTCCAGTATGCTGCTTTGCATTTATTTATACTTCGCCGAGTCTTGTCAGCGCACTTCCACACACCACATTGGGTCTTCACAATAGCTCCATGAGACAGGCCAGGAAGATGCAGCCTTGACCTGTCCGTTTTGCCAAAGAGGAACTAGATGCTGCAGTGTTGAGTGGTTTTCCCAAGGTCAGGGAACTGCTTAAACCAGGAACCCAAACCACCCCACACCTGGTCCCGAGGACTCTTTTTCCTCACTGCCAGACTCTGGGTGGTTGTCGCCAAGTACGTATCTGTAACTGGATTAGTCAAAATCCTGGGAGAACCAGCTAGCCCGCCATGCCTTCTCTAGGGCCAGTCTGAGACTTTCAACTGCGGTTTAAAGGAAAATGGCACAAACACCGAGGGGTCCTCTCCAATTTAACTTCCAAATAGGCTAAAGGAACATTCAGTACATGTGTCTTGTGCCATCCAACCATTCTGGAGACAGAGCTGTTCCCAATTTGACTCTCTAGCAGGTGGCTACAGCAGCATCTCTGAATAAGGACCATGACACTTTTGATACATAAAATGTAATTTGCCTTCCTATCCTTAACAAACACTCTTCTGCAGAGCAAATCTCATAGCTCAGGCAAATGTGAAAGTATGACCTACCTGCCAGTGGATTATATAAATCTACGTTGCCTCCTCTACCAGGAGGTGATAGAATTGAAGATTGTAAAGTAATACAATATTAGAAGCACATTATAAACAAAGCTAACGTTTTTTCATCATATAGGTTATAAATTAGGAAAAAAAGACAAAGGAAGAATTTTTTATCTGCCCTTAAAGCAATCAAGTATAGGTTTGAAAAAATCAGGGAGCAGACAGTTATTTCTTAAAAGCCAAAGGAGAGGTGTTTAGAGGGCAAACACTAACATTTAGGTTTCAGAATCAATAACTGAATTTTCAAGGGTTGTTTTGATAAAGTTTGGAGTTTAAACTGGGAGGAATGACCTATGGGAAGTAAGGATAATTGTGTGTTACTGCGAACACAAACTCAGACCACCTTTTTTAGTATCTGTACACTATCAATGCTTTTATTCATTCATTCCTACATTAAGAGATGCCCATTATGTTCCAGGCACTGCTCTCTAACCTGGGCAGGAAGACAGATAAAACACCGGGGGCTTTGGAAATGGGGGAATTTTGAAATTTTTGCCCACTTGTGAAAACTAGGAAGACTTAGTCCAAAACAAGAAAGTTAAGGAATTCCAGATTCTGGGCAATTCGGTAAGGTATTTTATGGGAGAAAATACACCCATAGGAAAGACTAGGAGCAGAGTGACCAGAGCTCTGGGTTCAAGGTCAGCTCAATCACATTTCCCTGTGGCTTTTTCCATTAAAGACTCACAAGTCACTATGGCTGCTTCTGTTCGTGGAAAACAGTGTTAGGAAAAATGTCAAATGATATGCTGTGGAGGAAGCGAGGCTTTATTTAAAGACCCAAGTAAAACAAAGTTTGGTTGGCTAAAATATGTGAGTATTAACACATTTAGATACGGTGTATTTAAGGGTACAGGATGGTGATAGAACTGTAGTCTTAGACTGGTTCACACACAGTTTCAGCCCTTCATTAACTTCGCCCTATTACAGTGCATTCTCTCTCTCACACACACAAACACAGACACACAAAGACAGACACAGACATACACACACACTCTCATCCTGCCCCCACAACCTTGCATACATCTCACCCCCTCCGGTTTAGCCCCTGCTCCTTCACCCCAGAGGACTGCTCCTGTGCCACCTGACAGGCATTTTTGAGCTCTGATCCTACTCGGGTCCTAGGGGTCTTCTTCCCTTTGCCGGCACACCCAACATTCCCACCAGGTTCTAGGACTTCCACGTGCTGCTTCCCCTGGAACTCTCCTCCTCTCACCATCATCCCGTCAGCGCCCTTCCCATAACTCCCACCGTTTTTCAAGTCCTTCCTGTCCTTCCAAACCATGACGAATCCCCTTGCCATGGGCTGCCTCCCTTCTCTGTGACAGTCACCACTTGATCCACTTGGTTTTACTGGCTTTCCGTCTATCTTCCCACAAGACTGGAAGGTCTATGAAGGTGAAAGCCTCCAACAAGCTCAGAGCCTGGTCCACAGCAGCCATTCAAGTACTTGTGGAATGGACTTGAGCCTCTGATAAGTGCCCCTCCTTGTACTCTTGGGAAACCCTGTACTTCGCCCAATTACAGTGTATGTATGCACAGGCGCGCGTGCATGCGCACCAACCCAGCCACCCACACACACACACACACACACACACACTCAATTGTGAAGTCGGCTTTCTTGCCTTTCCCCACCACTGAGGGGAGGGAAGGGTGTGTCTCTCATTTTTGTATCTCCACTGCCTGCCCCAGCGGCAGACATGGAATAGATTCTGAGAATCCAACATGAATTCTTACAAACGAGAATTCATTCTGTCTCTCTCTTAAGCAGTATCAGTCAGCTTAATGCCCGAGTTCTCCAGCAGACAAAGTAGGCCAAACATAAGGCACCTCTAAACTTCAGCCTTTCCATTCCGAAGGTTGGTGCTATCTTCCTTAATGGCAAAGGGCTCAGAGGACTGTGATTAGCAGTACCCTGATGACAAGGCAGCACAAGATTCATGTCGTGTCACATTATGTTAACTGGGAGGCCTGCCACTGCTACTATGTTTGAGTTTTTACTCAACTTGGACTCTTATGAAAAGTGAATAAGCAATAGAGGGGCTTAGTAGACACCTATTCTGTACCCAGCATCATCTACAGCCAGAAGACTAAACAGGTGGTCTCTCCCAGTCAAGTATTAAGTTTGGAGACAGGGCTAACCCACAGCAATCTCTGAAGCATGTGAAACATCTGGACACCATATCAAGTGCTGGATATGAGGGAACAACCATCATTTAGGTCATTAGTGTGGCTCTGTAATGTCTCTAGGGGGAAAGAAATCACCTCCCCCCACCCCAAAGAGCCTCCTGACAGTGGTTTTAAGTCAAGGAACTCTAGTTAATGCTGCCACTAGCTCAGTTCCAGAGAAACAGATGCAAAGCATTTTCCTCCCCCCACCCCCACTGACTGCCATAGAGTGAATTTGTTGACCTTTCTAATATGGACAGAATCTGACTCTTAAAGTTAGTTTTCTCAAGAGGCTGTATTTTACTCGCTTTTATGATTTAAAAATTTACATTTTTAAAAGACAGTGATTTTGACAATGTTAAGAGTTGGCAAGGTTAGAGAGCAACTGGAACTCACATACATAGCTGGAAGGAATGTAAAATCATATAACCACTTCAGGAAAACATGTAAAGTTGAATGTAACGTTAAACAAAGACGAACCAGCAATCCCACTCTTAAGCCTTTAACTAAAGGAAAACATAAAGATATGTACATGAATATTCATACAAGTTTTATTCATAATAGGTCAACTAGAAATAATCCAAATGTTCATGGACAGGTGAATGGATAACTGAATTGTGGTATGTACATTCACACAACAGAACACTACTCAGCAATAAAAAGGGACAAACTACTGAAACATGTGACTACATGGGTGAATTCTGTAAACACTATGGTAAGTATAAGAGGCTAAGCACAAATTAATAGTGATTAAGTGGTTCTATTTATATAAAATTCCAACAAAGGTGAAATGGCAAAAAGCAAATCAGTGACTGCCTGGGGCTGGAGCTGGGTATGAACTGGGAGGTAGAAGATGGAAATGTTTATGTCTTAATTACAGAGGTGGTTAATAGTACCTCATTTAGCTGCACACTTTTGTCAGGACTTGTTTAGCTGCACACTTAAGTTGGGAGCATTTTATTATATGTAAATTATGCCTCAATAAAGTTGATTTATTTTAAAGAGGGATCTTTAGTTACAGTTTTAAAATCTCTTTTTGTTTACAATTTACCTTGAGTCCGGAGATAATCTTTTTAACTGAATCATAAATAATTGTGGAGAACTCTCATTTACTATGGAAAATTCATCTTTTAGTCTTAATGATTCATCTCACAATCATCAGCTTCAAAATAAAGTTTCCTTGACAATCTAATGTTGAAGAATTGTCATGAATTTGACCTAATTTTTTCATAAAGACATTTCTAAAGGGTTGTTGTAAAGGGCATTTCCATTAGGAACACAAGTGGAGTGGGGTTATAGTGAAAGCAGTCTTATTGCCTTCCTGTATATCTGACATGCGTACTCGTCTCCATGAGTGATTCCATTCAGGAATCTGGGAAATCGCCATGAGAAAGTTTATAAACTGCCTCATGGATATCTAATCAGCATAGATTCTTTACCTAGTTGATCAAGTCTACTTCAGGGAAATTCCATCTTTAAATCACAAAACCCCATGTCCCCAGGATGGTGGATGAAATTCTGCATGGCCATTTTTGTCAAGAAAGACAGTTTGCAGAAGTTTAAGATCACACGCTCTGAAACTCGGATTATCTCATCAGCTAATCCCAGTCAAATCTGGACACTTCCTCTTACTAATGACATAACTATAGGCAACTCATTCAAGCTCTCTAAGCCTCCACCTCCTCCTGTGTAAAATGGGCATAATTAAACCTGCCTTACAGGATTATCGGGCCATCTCAGCAAGATACTACATGGCAGACACCTAGCACAATGATGGGCACGTATTACATTCTCAAGAAGCGTTAGCTACATTTATCAAGGGGCTGAAGAAACTTCACAGCCCATTTAAGCTAAAGCAAAGAACAGGTGACATCATGGCTATTTGGCTGCAAAAGAAAATGGAGAGACAACCATACTACATGACTCATTATGAGTCATAGTCATGAATGAACTAGATCTTAAATCTTTGCACTTTTCCTTTAAAATTCTGTCATTCAAATTCCTCTTTTAACTGGGAGTTTGGGGTTAGTAGATGCGAACTATTACATTTAGAATGAACAACTAAGGTCCTACCAAATGCATTGAGAATGGATAACCAAGGTCCAAACTGAGTCACTTTGCTATCAACAGAAATTGGCACAACATTATGAATCAACTGTAATTTACTTTTTTTAATGTATGCTTTAAAAATCCTTTAGAAATGGATATTAAATTGGCTTCATGCTCACTCACACAATTTGAAGGAAAAAAGAAATTCTGGGGCAACACCTAAACTTGAGACTGTGATATTAACGACATTAGTAAACTACTGCTTGGTACCACTGTTTCCTTTCCTGAAACATTATGACCTATCCCCACAGAGAAAAAAAAAATGGCCCTTAAGAGTTTAAAAAAAAAAAAGGCCTTAAAAGAAAAAATAAGTATATCAATTTTTGATCAAGAATGTTAAATCCACTTAGAAATGTGATTAACAATGAGGAATCCTGTGAAACATCAGCAGTTGCACTTTGATCATTTAAATGTGAAGGGTGACAAAGCTGATTTCCTACCTGTTTTATTAAGAGCCGAGTAGTAGCGAAATTGCCTCCTGGGCGTTTCAGTTCATTTCTGGGCCGATCCCCATGGGGACTCCAGTCTTTAGAACCATGCTTAAGGTGGAAGTAAGGGGAACCAAAACAATGCTGTTTGGTTCAGGGATCTCCCCTGAGAAACGGTTTGCCTGATCATTTAAAGAGGAAAAAAAATACCATTTGCCACTTTTAAGCAAATAATAAGAAAGCATGAAAATATCCTCTTTGGCTTAGAATTTTTCCCTTAGCTTTAAGGAGTTCTTAGCTATAAAAAGAGAATCATCTTGGCATGCTTGTTAAAGTTTTCAAATTACATAATTTCAACAACAACAGAAGAACTTCCAGATCCAATGCAAAGCTCATTTTAGGGACAATCTAATTATTATTATTTATTATTTATTATTAAATCTATTATTTATTTAATTAGAAATAAATAGATTTATTTTCTGAAAACTAGCTTTAACACTTGTTACGAAACAATCTACATTCTATTTCTGGCTAAGCCATTTCCATTACTGCAGAAATTCTGTAAAACTTTTACCTGAAAAATCTAAAGTTTAGTTCACTTGAAGAAACTAAATTTTAGAAACTGCTAAATGCCTCTCTCTCCACCGGCTCTGTATTCTAGTTCTTGCAGGTGATCTCTCACAGCCACATTTTGGCTCTGCAGTTTCCTTTGCTTGGAATTTTCTTCTGTCTCTCTCTCTCTCTTTTTTTTTTTTTTTTTTTTTTTTGTCTTTAGGGCCGCACCTGCAGCATGTGGAGATTCCCAGCCTAGGGGTCTAATCGGAGCAGTAGCCGCTGGCCTACACCACAGCCACAGCAATGCGGGTTCCAAGCCACGTCTGTGACCTACACCACAGCTCACAGCAACACCGGATCCCCAACCCACTGAGCAAGGCCAGGGATCAAACCCACAACCTCATGGTTCCTAGTTGGATTCGTTTCTGCTGAGCCAAAACGGGAACTCTCTTCATCTGGCTAATTCATTTTCTCCCAAAGGAGCCTTCCCAACCCACTTCAGCTCCTGCTTGGGATGGACTGGTCCCTCCCAGGGGGTTCCCACTGCATCCTGTCTCGCCTCAACCTAGAATTTTCTCACCTCTTGAGTTAGACGTAAGTTCTCCAGAGGCTGAAGTTGGTGCCCATCTTGTTTACCATTATTTCCCTGCCACCTGCACAGTTTTCCACAAACAATTAATTAGTTAATTAACGCCTCCTCCAGTAACTTAAAATGCATCAGTCCTTTTGACAGAACCCTTCAGCTCTGATCTAAATACTGACCATAGATTTCAAGGCTTCCGCACGGACCCACCACCTCACCCGCTAGAGTCTTGTCAATTCCTCCCATCAATTTAGACTGACCGTGAGTATCCTCGAACTTCTGTAAGTCCACTGCTCTCCTTGGCACCTCTAACCCTACTCAGTAAAAAACCCGTTAACTGCCTTATCTCATAGAGGTAAGAAATTCCAATATGCTTTGGCTCATGGCCTTTTTTCGGGAAAGAAGTACAAAACATTAAGAGCAGATTTTGCAGCTTGGAGTAGACTGGCTCAGAGACGAACCCATTCGTCTCCTTAAGGTCCAGTCAACTAAGTTATCTAATGGGTTGGATTATAAAGTCAGCAGGTATTTGGGGGTTGGAGGTGGAGGAGAAGGGATGCTGGGGCCCCTTCCCCAGAGCCTCTGTCAAAAACAGGAATTGATGGCGTTCCTGTCATGGCTCAGCGGTAATGAACCCAACTAGTATCCACGAGGATGCGAGTTCAATCCCTGTGGGTTAAGGATCCGGCATTGACATGATCTGTGGTGTGGGTCGCAGACACAGCTTGGATCCCACGTTGCTGTGGCAGTAGCGTAGGCCAGCAGGTGCAGCCAGATTCGACCCCTAGCCTGGGAACTTCCATATGCCACAGGTGTTACCCTAAAAAGCAAACAAACAAACAAAAAAAACAGGAGTTGAGCCACGTTTTTATAACATTAACTCTACGAAATATGATCCAGGTTTTACACAACTGACTTCTAGACTTACTTCTGGAACACAGTCTTCTCACTTAGGCTGCTTGTGTAGAAAGAAACAGAAATCAATGGAGTGGAATGGAAAGGGGCTAGACAGGACAGGACAGAATAGAAAACGACACCAGTCTCTGGCTCAGAAGTGACCCACTCAAGTTCCTCAAGGAGCAGCAACACAAGAAGCAGATTTATAAACTGTGACCATTTTTAGAGAGGACTAATATTTGAAGCCCAGCGCTAAATTCTCAGAGCCTGAGCACAATAGGCCCTTAACGAAAAGTTCCTGATACGTAAAAGACTAAGAGATACTAGGAGTCCCCGTCGTGGCTCAGTGGTTAACGAATCCGACTAGGAACCATGAGGTTGCAGGTTCGATCCCTGGCCTTGCTCAGTGGGTTAAGGATCCGGTGTTGCCGTGAGCTGTGGTGTAGGTGGCAGATGCGGCTCGGATCCTGTGTTGCTGTGGCTGTGGCGAAGGCCGGCAGCTACAGCTCCTGTTAGACCCCTAGCCAGGGACCCTCCATATGCCGCAGGTGCGGCCATAAAAAGGACAAAAAAGACAAAAAAAAAAAAAAAAGATTAAGAGATACTATAAAAGTCAGTTGAAAGTCCCTTGGGTAAAGAAGTTATTCCCATCTCTAGTTCCTTCCGCTGGGAGCACTGCTGGACGGGAGAGGAGAAATAAGTAACATTTAAGCAAACAGAGCAAACTTTTAAAGAAAGGCCACCCCAGAGTGTCCCATTTGGGAGGGTCTCTTGGATGCTGGCCCGTCTCGGCCTCGGCCACTGCCTCTTTCCTTCTCCTCCTGGAGCCCCTCGGGGGGGGGGGGTCTTTTCCAGTCACCTGCCTCCCCTGCCCATCATGGAGCTCCTCCCACTCCCACATATACAGTTCTAGACGCCAGCTGCCCCCCCCACCTAACTAGGATATTTTACTCCCACCCTCAATCCCTCTTTCTGAAAGAATTCCTACCACTACTCTCCCTCAACTCCCTGGCTTTGCTGGTAGCACAGCTGGCACCCCCTTGCCATCTTTGATCCCTGTCTCTTCTGTTCGTCCCACGTTCAATCTGCCACCGAGTCCTGATGACCTACCTCCTGTAAACACCTTAAATCCCAAGCAGCAGCCTTCTGAGGCACCCGGCCGTGGGGCCGCAGGCCCTGAGTGCCCCGTCCCTGGAGAGGACACATTCCTCTGATGTATTTCAAGGAGGTGGGTTCATTTCATGTCTGCTTCTGAGCTGGCTGACCCTGCTGCCTGCATCTCGGCTACTGCTGGTGCCTGACTCGGGTCTTGTGCCTACCTGGGACCTCAGCTCACTTTCTGCCGGTTACTGCCTGAATTTCCAGAACCCGGGCCTTGGGGGAACAGGATACCCCCAGAGGGACCTGAGCAACCCCCTCTCATTTTTCATCCCAGGCACGCACGCTGTCCACCCCTTCGTTCCCCCTCACGCAGCGTAACATATTTTGCTGGAGGTTTTGGAATCCTAGAAGGAGCCGACACCGTTCCACACGGGCCAGCAAACAACTGCATACAGGTCACCATTTGTCTGAGGTGCCCATTCCTGCTCCGGGGAAAGTCTAACTCCTCGAAAGCGAACCAGCCCCACTCCTTTGGGCTCCCTGGTCCCTTCTTCACACAGACCACAGCTGCCGGCCTATGCCACAGCCACAGCCACAGCAACGTGGGATCCGAGTCGCGTCTATGACCTACACCACAGCTCATGGCAAAGCCGGATCCTTAAGCCACTGAGCAAGGCCAGGTCTCGAACTTGCATCCTCATGGATACTAGTTGGGCTCATTACCCCTGAGCCACAATGGGAAGTCCCCATATTTCTCTTTCAAAGCCCAGTAATGTCACTCCCTTACTCCAACCTTAATAATTCCCCACCTCTTGCAGAAACATCTTGGCACACACGGCACCCAAGACTGATTTGGTTCTGGAAGTTCTCAGCTCTACTGTGAACTAGAGAACTCGCCATTCCCTGAACAAGTCCCAGCCACACCTCCTTGAATTTGTACACGTCCTCAGGAACTGCAGCTCTGCCTCCAAAATTCAGCTCAAACGTCACCTTCCCTATAAAAGCCTCCCCGAGGGACTCCCTGTGGGACTGTTACTCACCTCTATAAGCCCCTAGCAAATGGCACAGGCCACTTTATTTCTACTCCTGCCTTATTTACAGCACATTTTACTCACAAGAGACTCTGGCTTTCTTCCCCCCTCCCCTTGATCCTGTGTCTTGCACTGTGATTGTCACAAAACTAATAAATGTTGAACGACAAAAAAATTGTGAATGAACATCCAATATGGAGGAATCTAAAGACAGCAAGGAGGTCGACCAACGCACGTCCCCTCACCAGACTCAACGTGGCTGCAGGATAGGGACAAGGAGGACTTTTTTTTTTTTTTGCCTTTTCTAGGGCCGACCCCGTGGCATATGGAGGTTCCCAGGCTAGGGGTCTAGTCGGAGCTGTGGCCGCCGGCCGTCGCCACAGCCACAGCCACAGCAACGCAGGATCTGAGCCGCGTCTGCAACCTACACCACAGCTCACTGCAACGCCGGATCCTTAACCCACTGAGCAAGGCCAGGGATCGAACCTGCAACCTCATGGTTCCTAGTCAGATTCATTAACCACTGAGCCATGAAGGGAACTCCGAAAGCATTTATTTCTAACTCTGACTCAGGAAGGGTGGTGGGCACACTGGAGCTGTTGGAAGGCAGGGAGCAAGTTCCAGGGGAACAAGCAGGCAGAGCTGGCAGATAAGCTGCGGGGGTGATGGCTAGGAGCAGTGGATACTAGTCTGAAGCTTTCTGGAATCACCAAATCCTCCTTTCTCTAGCACCTTCTGGCTCTGTAAAATCTCCAGTGGTGAAAATGCTACATCGTGAAGCAGACAAGATCTGTGAAGCACCCAGCATGAGCGTGACACCGTGAGTTTACAGCCCGAATGGCTGTCTCACAACAAAGTACACATTTAAAGGAGGCACCTGAGTCATGACTTTACTAACAAAAGAACCACCATCTGTGCACATTTAGCAAAAAGAGATTCGCTGTGGAACGCTGATGTGGACTGATGCCTTGTCAGGAGGCTTTCACGAGTGGACCTGAAGTCTGGTGTCATCAATTCGAACTGGAATTTCCAGATCTGAGGTTAATTCCACAATGTTCCAAAGCCAGGCAGAGGCAGGTGGGAGGCGCCAGGCCCTGAACCCAGTGTAGAAGCCGCCCAGCCAGGACTCGTCTGCCAGTGGTACACACTGGATGCTAAACCCGTTGGCCAGGCCTCTCAGTCGACCCCCAAATCAGGTGATCAAAGGCTCTGATGATGACAGCGCAATCCATCTAGGTCCATTGCAGGAATTATACAACGTCTGCTACTCATGTATTAACTAGTGTGATGTTTAAGTCTGCCAGCAAACATTCATTGAGCGCCTGCTTTATGCCAGAAATTGTGCTGAATTCTCCTCTACATTCAAACTCAGTTCTCTCAGCGCTGGGTAATGGCTCCTATTTTATTATTATGTCCATTTTACGGAATGAAAAACTAAGGCTTGAGAGCTTTCATCATGGTTATTTACCCAGATCGCACAGTAAGGGCAGGAGAAGATGACCTTCAGAGCTCACACACTGAACCTCGACGACACTGGCTTAAGGAGACAGAAGCTGGAATTTGAACACTTGCACCACTTTAGCCCCCAACCAGTGTGGTGATTTCCTGTGTGCACAGGGGGTGAGGCCACAAGCCACACAGCTCCTGCCACAGGAACCTTGCCCTACTGGGTACATGAGGCAGTAGCAAGCTGGCCTGGAGTTCAGCAATGTTCCTTCAACGTGGGAGCTGCACCAAAACAAAATTATCTCTAGCTTACGGTTCTGGGCCCGCATTAACAGCACAGTTGCTTGCTAAGGGGAACATCATCCATGGGTTTCTCATTCATTTACACTTAACTCATCAGTCTTGGTCTGAACGCACTGTCATCCCAAACGACTTCTACAAGCTTTCCAAGAGCCTTTTAACTTGGTCTTTCTTCGCGTTATGCCAAAATTACACGGAACGAGATCATCTTAAAATTTGAAACTTAGAAAGCAAAATGTCCAAGGAAGCCCAAAATGCGGCCAAAAAGACATTCTCGGCTCTGTAAGGGACACTTCCCAAACTGCAAGTGTAAGAGCTCTCAGAAATTTCACCAAACAACTGCCTGAAATTCTTTTTTTTTTTTTTCTTGTCTTTTTGCCTTATCTAGGGCCGCAACCGCAGCATATGGAGGTTCCCAGGCTAGGGGTCTAACAGGAGCTGTAGCTGCCGGCCTTCACCACAGCCACAGCAACGCGGGATCCGAGCCGCGTCTGCAACCTACACCACAGCTCACGGCAACGCCGGATCCTTAGCCCACTGAGCAAGGCCAGGGATCGAACCCGCAACCTCATGGTTCCCAGTCGGATTCGTTAACCACTGAGCCACTATGGGAACTCCTGAAATTCTTGATTTATAGCTCAGGTTAGAGTTTTTTTTCTCTAAGCAAATATCCTGAACACTTCACAGCACAGAGGAGCAACGAATGATGGATGTTTATCTCAGGATTTTCACCTTCAGATCCAAAGTATTTTGACTATGTGCCCCATATATTCAGAGACACAAGGGGGGCGGTGCGGCTACCATGGGAGGCTGGAACTAGCAAAGGAAGAGCATGCGGAAGAAAAACTACCACACTGTCTCACGGCAGTCAGTCTCAGAACACCCCCAACTCACTCCCTGCAGGAGAACCAGTCACTAGTCAACGCTCTGCTTGCTGTACTCAGGAGCACCCAGTTTGGCTCGAACTTTCTGCGCAGGCTATCAGACCATCCCGGTTAACAGAGATGCTGATTAGCCTAAGAAAACCGTCAGGATCCCAGAAGACTAAAGCCACTTAAAACCCATGGGCTTCGTGGCTGCAGAAATCTTGTTCAGTTTCTCTCTGTGGATAATTGAACTAAAAATGTCCCTACCATGTCCTTCTGTGTGAAAAAATATATATATAATTCTATATATTTCCAACATGAGAGCAAGGGGCTCTCCAGAGATGAAGGCCTCCAGAGAAGGCTGGACTTTTTTTTTTTTTTTTTTTTTTAAGTGGTGATTAAGACAGGGAGAAGGGCCCCTCAGGGGTCATGACAGTCTTCAAGCACATAATGGGCCATTAAAACAATGCTAGCCACAGAGAGGGAGCGCACAGACGCCATTAAGGATGCTGATACACTGTTGATGTGCGTGGGGGGTGTTTTTGGCCGTGCCTGTGGCATGTGGAAGTTTCCTGGCCAGGGATCAAACCCAAGCCACAGCAGTGATCCAAGCCGCTGTAGTGACAATGCCAGATCTTTAACCCACTGCACCACAAGGGAACTCCCAATTTGCACATTTGATTTTTTTCCCCAGAAGTTTTAAAAGAGACGAAGTTATAGCCCGTTAAAGTCTTCAAGTGCAAAAAAAAAAAAAAAAAATTTAAACCACTCCTTATTACAGCACCCACCACATTCATTTTCTTCTAAACCGGTTGGATGTTTTAAATGGTCCCCAGCTGATCTTCTAGCATTAACTTTCCTCTGTCTGGCTTTACTTTCCTTTAGAATTATTATATAGGGAAGGCAGACTGGTGCTAAATCTGAAAAATCGCCCCAAACAGCAAAATAAAAATAGTAAGGAAAAGTAAAGACTGATGCTTTACTCAACACTCCAAACGAGATTTCCCTGGATTCCTTTTCTTTCAGATTTAAAAATACAATTTCTCAAAGAGCTGTTTTTATTTTTTTTTGTCTTTCCTTTTTTTTTTTTTTGTCACTTTAGGGCCGCACCCGCGGCATATGAAGGTTCCCAGGCTAGGGGTCTAATCAAAGCTACAGCTGCCGACCTACACCACAGCTCACAGCAACGCCAGATCCTTAACCCACTGAGCAAGGGCAGGGATCGAACCTGCAACCTCATGGTTCCTGGTTGGATTCGTTTCCACTGAGCCACGACAGAACTCCAAGAGCTGTTCTTAAATGTTAGGAAAATCTTCTCGCGTTCTAAATGAAAAATCTTGGATAAGCAATGGGATCCTGCTGTATAGCACTGGGAACTATGTGGTCACCTGCGATGGAGCATGATAAAATGAGAAAAAAGAATGTATACACGTATGTGTGACTGGGTCACCTTGCTGTGACAGAACAGTGTAAATCAGCTATAGTGGAAAAATAAAAATCATTATTAAAAAATAAATAAATGAAAAATCTAATACCATGTGGCGAGCCCTTTGGGTCTATTTCTATGGTGACCATGAAGAAAGAATCCATAGCCTGTAGCCAGATGGATATGTAACAAACGGCAAATTTCTTTCTCTCTCTTGCATTAGTTTTCTATTGCTACGTAACAAACTACCATAAACTCAGCAGCTTAGAACAACGCGTGTTTATTATCTCAGTTTCTAAGGGTCAGAAATGCAGTCTGGCTTAGCTGGGATCCTCTGCTCAGGGTCTCTCCCAGACTGTAATCAAGGGACCAGCCTGGGCTAGAGTTTTATCAGAAGTTTCAATTGGGGAGGTCTCTGCTTCCAAGCTCCTTACATGATTGTTGGAAGAATTTCATTCCCTGATCTTCAAGGGCTTTTAGATCCAAGGTCTCAGAACCTAAGTAGCTGTTGGCAACTTAAAACCTATAGACTTTGTGGCTACAAGGATCCTGCTGAGACTCTCTCGGTGGATGGCAATGGTTAAAGTCCTTAAAATGTCCCTCTGTGTGGAAAAATAATTGTATTCCTTGACACAGGGACCTCCTCAACATGGCAACTTGTTTCATCAAAACCAGCAAAGGATAGAATCTGCTAGCAGGACAGAAGTCACAGTCTCATGGAGCATAATCGCAGAAGTAACATTCCATGACCTTTGCCATATTCTGCTGAGTAGAAGAATGTCACTGGGCCACCCCGAGGCATTGCACAGGGCACAAATGCCAGGAGGCAGGGGTTACTGGAGTCTACTGCGAACCTGTCCACTGGATCTCTGTATTTTAATTTTCTCATCCGTAAAATGGGAACAATATTGACCCCCACTTGCCAGATTATTAAGAGAACTAAATATGTTTATTCACATAAAGAACTTCAAAAAGTTGATACATAATAAGTGTTCAGTAAATGTTTGTTACTGTTCTCACTAGATTTTTTTTTTTACTATTTTACTATTATGTGCCATAAATCATGCTATTGTTGGTTTTTAGCACACACCAAAATAAATAAGATAGGCAGTGTGTTGAGGCATGGCAACCCAAGCTGACTAGCATAAGTACCACCCAAACCAGAATCCAGCTGTCTCTACCACATGCCATTATCAATCCAACAACCCAGTTTAAGTGGGGGTAGGGGGGGAAGAGGCTTTCTGGTTAAGACAGGAGAGATTACCAGTGCCTCATACTTAAATCTGGCTCCTAGCCACTCTCTCAAAGCCAGCCTATTTAGTGGGTCCAACTTTTAGGGAACACCATCAACTTTCTATTTCTCAACATTATTCTGATCATAAATTTACTGCAAATAACTAGAATTACACAATCTATGGGCTCCAGCATTTTTTTTCAATGGCAGTGTATTTAGGAGACCTGGTACTGCTCTAGCCTCTGCTTGGGAAAAAGGGTGGTAAGTTTGGTGACAGTGGCCTCATTTTAAGAAAATCCAAACTTTAAATCTAAGAAACCAAGAGTGTTTACACACAAAACAAACACATGTTGACTTACATTAGCAAAAGGATTCACCTCTAACCACTTATGTATCTAGAGATTAGATCAACACCTTGAGGAAAAGTTAGAGTTAGGAACTCATGCAAGTGATAATTAGATATTAAATAAGGAATCTCTAAAGACATAACATAAATCAAAGGGAGTCCTCTTTTGTTGACTGGTAAGTTTGTCGCACTTTGTTGAAAACAAGCTGCATTCCAGACACTTTGAAGTGTTGGCATTTTGCATAATACCAGACACAAAGCAGGCCCTCCATATGTGTCTGTGGAGTCACTAAATGATTGAATGCCTAACTGACTGGTTGCCAGACTGACTTCCTGATAGACTAATGTTGTCTAACAGATCAAAGGTGCTGGTTTTAAATATTATCACTGTTTTCAAAATATAAACATATTTATTAGCTGATCAATAAAGATAGTTTTCGGGGAATGGTACTGGAACAACTGGTCATCTATCTCCATGCAAAGAAATTAACCTCAAGCTAAACCTCACACCTTATACATTAAACACAAAATATATCATAGATCGAAAGATGAAATATAAAACTATAAAACAATGAAAATAAAATATAGGAGAAAATCTTCATGATTATTGGCTGTGTGACCTAGGGAAAGTCATTTACCCTTTCTGTGCCTCATATAGACAAAGGAAATCATAGTGCCTATCTCATGGTGAGGCTTAATTAATTAATATATTAAAGCTTATAATTGAATTTTCCTTCACTTTGTACTCTTTTCTCACTCCATGGCATCTATTTTTTCCATCTACTCATATTTAAGTAAAAGAGAATAATTAAGGAGTATATGATAATAATTCCTAATATTTACATGGTACAGTACCATCAAGGCACCTCAAAATTGAATTATTGAAAATCAGTGATAAAGAGAAAAATCTTAAAAGCAGCCAGAGAGAGAGAGAGAATTCACACAGGGGAACAAAAATAAGAACTACAGCATACTTCTTGTCAGAAACTATGTAGTCAGAACTTAATAGAACATCTTTAAGGTGTTGGGGGAAGAAAAACCCTGTCAATCAACTTGAACCTTTGTCAACAAAGACATCTTTCAAAAATTAAGATGACATAAAGACTTTTTCAGACCAAGAAAGCTGGCAGAACTTACTGACGCAGATTTGTGAGGTCTAAAGAAATTTCTTTAACAATAAATGTTCTTCAGGGAGAAAGAAAATTGGAAATCTGGACCTA
>PVHT020000141.1:28784038-28836880 GCA_004024745.2 Catagonus wagneri
GTGTTGGGGGAAGAAAAACCCTGTCAATCAACTTGAACCTTTGTCAACAAAGACATCTTTCAAAAATTAAGATGACATAAAGACTTTTTCAGACCAAGAAAGCTGGCAGAACTTACTGACGCAGATTTGTGAGGTCTAAAGAAATTTCTTTAACAATAAATGTTCTTCAGGGAGAAAGAAAATTGGAAATCTGGACCTACAAAGGACTGAAGTGTTAGAAAAGAAAGACATAATTGATTCGGGTTCCCTGGTGGCTCAGCAGGTTAAGAACCTGGCATTGTCAAAAATATGGATCAGATCACTACTATGGTGCAGGCTCAGCCCCAGGCTCGGGAACTTCCACATGCCATGGGCATAGCCAAAAAAAAAAAAAAGGTAATTGACTATATAAAGAAAAAATAACAATGTATCGTGGGGTTTAAAATACAGAGAGAATTAAAGTATCTGACAATAATAGCACAAAGGACAGGAAAGGGGAAATGCTATATACTGCTGTAGGAAGCTTACATTACATATAAAGTGGTATAGTATTATATGAAAACTGACCATGATAAATTAAAGATGCAAATTATAAACCTTAGAACATTACAAAAATAAAATGTAAAGATACAGCTAATAACTCAAATCATGGTGATAATAAAATTATTCAATACAAAGAAAGTCAGGAAAAGAGAAAAAAGAAAAAAACAGAAAAAATGGAAAACAGCAAAATGGTAGCTTTGAATCCAATTACATCACTAATTATATTAAATGTAAATGACTTATAAGTACTCCAATTAAAAAGCAGACTTTGTCAGACTGGAAAAAAGTAGGACTCAACTATGTTGTCTAAAGAAAATAATTTTAGGAGTTTCCATTGTGGCTCAGCAACAACAAATCTGACTAGTATCCATGAGGATGAAAGTTCGATCCCTGACCTCGCTCAGTGGGTTAAGGATCCAGCGTTGCCATGAGCTACGATGTAGGTTACAGGCACAGCTCAGATCTGGTGTTGCTGTGGCTGTGGTGTATGTAGGCTGGCAGCTGTAGCTCCCATTCGACCCTTAGCCTGGGAACTTCTATATGCCATGAGGGTGGCCCTAAAAAGCACACACACACACAAAAAAAGTAAAATAAAGAAATTGATTTTAAGAGTTCCCATTGTGGCTCAGCAGGTTAAGAACCTGACATAGGTGTCCTTGAGGATGCAAGCTTCAATCCCTTGCCTCGCTCAGTGGGTTAAGGATCTGGTGTTGCCAAGCTGCTGTGTAGGTCACAGATGTGGCTTGGATCTTATTGCTATGGCTGTGATGCAGACCACAGCTGTACCTCTGATTTGAACCCTAGCCCAGGAACTTCCATATGCCACAGGCCATTAAAAAAATAAAGAAAAAGAAACTGGGACTTCCCATCGTGGCACAGCGGAAGAGAATCTGACTAGGAACCATGAGGTTGCGGGTTCTATCTCTGGCCTCACTCAGTGAGTTAATGATCTGGCATTATGTGAACTGTGGTGTAGGTTGTAGACTCGGCTCAGATCCTGCACTGCTGTGGCTGTGGTGTAGGCTGGCAGCTGTAGCTCCGATTTGACCCCTAGCCTGGGAACCTCCATATGCTGCATGTGCAGCCCTATAAAGCAAAAAAAGAAAAAAGAAAAAAAAGAGAAAAAAGAGAAGAAGAAAAAGAAAGGAAAAGAAACTGATAAGTTGAAGGTATAAGAATGGAAAGTACATAACAAATATTAATCAAATGAGGAAGTGCCAATACTAATATCAGACAAAATGGACTTCAGAAGAAGGAAAACTCATAGAAAGATAAGAACATTGATAGTATCCTTATGGTAATAATGGGGTCAGTACACCAAGACTCTGAAATGTATGCTCACCTAATAACAGAACTTTAAAATACATGAAGCAAAAATTATCAAAATGGAATAAGAAATAGACAAATCCACAATTACAGCATATGTTACTCAGCAGCTGGAATCATCATTACTGACATCATCCTTCATTGCTAATATTCCCAAAACATAAAATTCAAGACAGGAATGCCTATCACACCATTATTATTTAACAGTGTTCTGAAAAAATTCTATCCAAAATATTATGAGAAAAATAAAAATAAGATGTCTTGACTGTTGGAATGGAGGAGGTAAAATTCCCATTATCTCTAGTTGAGGTGATTATATGCTTAGAAACTAAAAAACAAAACAAATCCCTAAGACGTATTAGAATAATAGGTTCTATGAGAGAGACCACTTGAAAGTAAAACTTACATTTCAACAACTTTCACGTATATTATCAACAATCAATTATAAAATGTAAATGAAAAGAAAATTCTGCTCCTTAAAACAAGCAAAATTTTTAAATTCCCAGGAAACATTTTAAGCTCTCTATGATAAAAATAAAAACTTTACTGTTTTTTAAATAACTGTTGACAGTCATTAGTGATGAAACTTCAAGTGTCCCTACAAATCTAGCTCAAATCTGGACCTTGAATCCTTATGAAACTATGAAGACTTATAACTCCTTCATCTCCCTGCATGAAGTTTCTCCAAGGGTGCCCTCCTAGAATTTGAACAGAGATGCAAAACTCATTCATCAGTGCATCCTGCATCCAGAAAAGTTCCTGACACACAGTAAGCACTGAAATGATACTGGATGGATGAGTGGATGAAATAAATGAACCATCTGTTTATAAATAACTTTCTAAACTATATCCACCTCCCTTGGAACTGCCTAGTAAAAACAGATCTTTGGGCAGAAAAAAGCTCCTCAGAATTGACTAATTCCATCCTGCACTTGATTCAAGGGCACTTCTGGGATCAATCCAGGTCCCTTTGATAAGAGATAAGTGGTAATTAGGAGAGCTTTAATTTTCTTGCTGTGCAGAGATGCATGTTTTAAACTGAGGCCTTATCTTCTGAGACTCTGAAAAGGAACATTCTATACTTTATGAGGAGATTCACAGATTTTCATTGGCATGACGAGTCTTTGAGGCTTCACAGTTTTCCAAGGTCAACTGGGGATATTTTGTTATTATGGCATAAAAATAGCCTGAATGTAGGAATTATGCTCCTGAATTACTCCTGAAAGATCTTAAAACTTTCCCTTAGAGTGGGGACATGTTGCATAACTTTCACCAATTAATCAACCATATATTTATTGAGGATTTATTTTGTTAATAGATGCCAGGAAGACAGCAGGAAATGTTCCTATTCTCCTGGGGCTTCCATTTAAGTCTCGATAAACAGACAATCAACAAACAAATGAACCACATACTTACAGAGAGTAAGTGATATGTACTGTGTAGACACCACTAGGGTCAGGAAATCTGATTAGAAATTTGCTTTATCGTCATGTTTTCTCCCCTGACTGATCCTCGAGTTGATGCCAATAAGTAGGGCTTTTATCCCCCTAGTGACTTTGTTTTCTAATTTCTGGGAAAGTTGCTAAACATTTTTATGAAGGGACCCCACATCTGCAGCCAAGGCAGACTACCATTTTTTCTTCTTTGTGGGTATCATTCAAAACTTCTAGAGGCATTCTGAAGCAGATGCAATGTCTATTTCGGCAAGAATATGGGAAGAGGAGATCAAGACGGCAGAGGAGCAAGATGTGACGCTCACCTTCTCCCACAAACACATCAACAGGAATACATAAAATGAGGGCTTTTTAAAGTAGGGCTTTAAAATGAGCAAACCAAGGAAGAATGCTTTGAGCTCAGCTGGTGCATTGCCATGCATTTCCCCACAGCACCGTGAAGGTTGGTCAAGTGAACTAGCACATTGTTTTAGCTTTGGAGAACACTGCACCGAGATTTCACATACCCTTTGACTAATATTTCCCTGAGATGGCAGCTCTTTCTCTCTGATCACTGGACAGCAATACTGAGTCTATCAAAAGGAAATGACTTTTAATAAAGTTTTCTTCTAAATCACATCAGAAGATGCTATCTAATGTAACCAAATGGTGTTGATTAAAAGGTTGAAACGAATGCTAAGCAAGCTGCTTTGTTTACTGGTGGAAGTGATTATTGCTTCAGCCTGTGTTTTCCATCTCCATAAATTAATGCTCTTTTCCCTGTGCTTCATAGATGGGTGGTGAGTTATGCAAATATTTTTCCTGCAAGAAACTAGGAAAAGTAGTCTCACCAGCTCAATAATGGCAAATTACATTTTGGTTTAAAATACTGTCCTCCACAGGGTTCGATCCCTGGCCTCACTCAGTGGGTCAGAGATCCGGCATTGCCATGAGCTGGATGCAGACTCAGCTTGGATCTGGCGTTGCTGTGGCTGTGGTGTAGGCTGGCAATGCGGCTCTCTGATTGGACTCCTAGCCTGGGAACTTCCATATGCCACTGGTACAGCCCTAAAAAAAAAAAAAATGAAAAGGGAAAGAAGAAAAGAAATTGAATACCAGTCTTATTTCCATTGAAAACTTTCCATTTTCACTTTCAACAGAATAGTTTCCTTTGGATGGGGCATATGCTAACGACATGGTTGTTCTGTCCCAGAAATCCTTTCTTGGCTATTGTAGAAAATATTACAAAGGTTGGTGCCATCCAGAAAATAAATAAATAAATAAAATACTGTCCTCAGTCTAGGCTGCCCAAGTTCAAATGTCTTAACCTTTATGTCAACTCTATGAAATCAAATTATATTTGTAAGAATATGATTTTCCTAGAGAAACAAAGCCATTGGCATTTCCTTTAATAAGAAAGTGATTTTAGGCCAGTCTAGAACTGTATCATTTCAATAGTTATTTTCTTTTCTACTACCGGTCCTACCGCTTTCAAGGTAGTCATTTTATCCTGATGTCATAAATGAATATAAACATAAATTTGATTCATTAAATCACATAGTCTGCTATGTCACAACAGGGGTGTAGGTATATTAACAGTTTAAGAGTCAGATCTCAGCACTGCAAAGCTATTTCTAAAAAAAATCAGTGAAAGGCAAATGATTCAAAGTAGTTCACAATTAAACCAAAAACTTGCTTGTGCCCTTTTCCTCACAAAGGGGGCATTTAAAAATGCAAATGGGCCAATATTCTAATTGCTCCAATAACATTTCTGATTAGCAGTCTTAATAATGCGCTAGCACAAGTCTGTCCCAATTCCCAGGATTTTGCACAGGTCAGCAAGACTCAAGAGGAAGACCAAACCAAGGTCCCTGTGGGCCGCTGCAGACCCAGGCGGTAAAGGGAGTGCTTCTGGGCCCCAGGCCACCCCATCTCACTTGACCCCTGTCTACCCAGAGCCGGAAACCGCTCGGTGGTGCTCGGCAGTGAGGGAATGAAGTGCATTGATTGCTCGTGATTATTAGCTGGAGTGGAATGAGCCTCCTCCTTATTATGCAGATTAGTGGAGCTCCCCGTCCCAGCATATTGTGCAGATGTGGGCCAGCAGCTGCTCCTACAGATGGCAAGTACACAACTCCATTAGGATGGATCTATTGTCTGCTCCCGGCTCGCGAAGAGGCGGACTCTGGCAAGGAGGAATTGCGAGACATAAAGGCGCACACGCGTGCGCGCGCACACACACACACACACACACACACACACACACACACACACACAAATCTGCACCCAGGAGACTCTTTTCACAGCAGGGCCAACAGCACTCAAATTAAAAATCTACCCTAAATAAGGACTTTCGTATGTCACAATTAAGCTTGTGTATTTTTTAAAGCAGATTAGCCATTAAAATTGAGTAGCATAATTCAGATTTTGCAACACCACACTATTAAAAATTCAGATTAAAAACAAATCCTAGGAGATTCATTCAGAAATTTGCACGATGTTCAGCTCTTCTGGGAGCTTCTGTTTTGTCAGTTCCCTTTTAAAGAACCTTTTTAAAAGGCAAGTTCATTTTCTATTATATCAAAATGTGATTAAAAAAAAAAACTGAGTTTCCCCTATTAAAATGTTTACTTTGGGATAACTTGTCCTTTCAGAGTTATCGTTTATTCAAGAGCATCAAAGCAGTTAATTCAAATTAATCTGGAGTGAAAGTCTGTGTATGTGAATCCTTTTTGAATAAGTATTTAAATCATTAGCAACTAAATAACATGACTGCATAATTTTGGATGTGGTATAAAATAATTTGATTACTAATTGACGTGATTAAGCTGGCTGGGTAAAGGACTGTTTTTTTTGTCTTGTTTTGTTTTGTTTTGTTGTTGCTTTTTTTTTTGTCTTTTTGCCTTTTATCCAGGGCTGCACCCGCGGCATGTGGAGGTTCCCAGGCTAGGGGTCTAACAGGAGCTGTAGCCGCCGGCCTTCACCACAGCCACAGCAACGCGGGATCCGAGCTGCGTCTGCAACCTACACCACAGCTCACGGCAACGCCAGATCCTTAACCCACTGGGCAAGGCCAGGGATCGAACCCGCAACCTCATGGTTCCCAATCGGATTCGTTAACCACTGAGCCACGAAGGGAACTCCTGTTCCTAGTTTTTGTGTTTTTCATTTTAGTTAATATTTGCCTGGATCTTCCTCTATAAAGTTTAACCTAAGGAACTAGAACTTTCTGAAGAACAGGAGGGAACTGCCAAAACGTTATAATTTAAATGTCTTATCAAAATAAACATACTCCATTAAGTACAGTCTTTAAAAGCTTAAAAGATTCAGTTCAGGCAAATGCACAACAGAAAGAAAAATGGCACCGTACTCAATTACTCAGTTTAATCAGTGTGGATGGCCAAATAAAATAATTTAAATGTATATCCAGAGGACACCTATTACAGAGCTAAAACAGCAGGAGGAAGGAGAAAAAAATTTAAGTGGATCGTTCCACAGCCATGCTTACCATATTTTGTCCCCCATACAAAGACATATATGAGAACTCAGTAGGCACGTGGGTATCTATGTCATCCACGAATGACAAGTTTCACAAAACCTACCCCCACTACACATGATGCATTCTGATGTTTTCTGTTTGATTCAATTCATATTTCCTAATGCTGGTTATGACATTAGATGTTATTTCATGGTCATTTTTATGACCTGCAGTTTGAAAAATACCATTCTAGAATGTGACCAAGCAGGTCATGTTAAAGAAGAAAAGAAAAAGGGAGGGAGGGAGGAAGGGAGAAAGACACTGTGTGAACACCAATCAGCACTCAATGTGAGAAGAGGCCTATCCCAAATTGCCGGACCCAGACACAAATGGCACTTTGCAGGGCTTTGAAGCAAGTAAGAATCTGAGAAAAGCTGCCTCCTTTCTCCAGAACGAATCATAAAGTAAATGACCAGTGCTGAAGAAGCACCAGGACTGAAACAAACAGATTTCAGGATGGCCGGGGGTGGGGTGGGGGGTGGGCGATATGGCCCTAGAATTTGTGCCAGACATCTGTAAAATCACATATAACCTGAAACAGGGGCCCTGGAGGAGACAAACGATTAAATGGCATATCCTGAATAGGACAAGCAAGGCAGGTGAGAATGTGGAACATGGAACCCCTGTACCCAAGGCTGAAAATAGATCCTGCCCCACAGACGACCCACATCTTTGAAGGAAGCCCCAATATAGCCACGATCTACAAAATCACAAAGCTCCTGAAAGTCCAGCCACCGCTATGGAGAGAATGGGGCAAGAATAAGCTCTGCGAGTCGCATTAATCAGGAATTCCACAGCAGTGGGAGCCCACAATTACAACCAGTATATTTAAAACAGATTCAAAGTATGATTTAGCAGCATGACTCTCCTGCCAATGCATAAAATTGGAACCTAAAGTTCAAATGTCCTGTAAATTCATTTTAGCTCAACATACATTTTTTAACTGAAGCTTCATGAGTCCAGAAACGTGATCTATGTGATTTACCGCTGTATCCACAGCAAATTGTAGCAGTGTCTTACACAGAACGGCCACTCAGTAAAGAGCTGATACATGAATGCGTCAGCACATATAACAGCACACATGCAACCACATATATTTACATTAATAATTATATCACAGTATAGTAAATGCACAAAGTCAACTGTCTACAGCACAGAGTGAGCAAAGAAAGGGGCATGGGGGAGTGGGGTTGCCACAGGACAGTTTGAGATGGTTTTGGAGGGTAACTACAAGAAGGATGGACATTCCAAGGAAAGAACCATAGAATATGCAAAGGCACAGGGCTGTGAAACATCAAGACAACTGCAAGAAGTGCCTCATGGCTAGAAAATCATATCCTACAGCTGGGGGAGATGGGTGGTGGGGGCAGGAGAAAACACCAGGCTAGAGAAGGAAGCCAAGGCCAGGTCATAAGGGGCCTGGATGGCATGCCAGAGAGAAGCCCGGGCTTTGAGACACCATGAAGAGTTTTAAATATGAAAGGACACCAGTCAGATTGGAGTCAAATTTTCTGACTTACAGAGTTCCCATCGTGGCTCAGTGGTTAATGAATCTGACTAGGAACCATGAGGTTACAGGTTCGATCTCTGGTCTCGCTCAGTGGGTTAAGGATCCGGAGTTGCCGTGAGCTGTGGTGTAGATCGCAGACATGGCTTGGATCCCGCGTTGCTTGTAGCTGTGGCGTAGGCTGGTGGCTGCAGCTCGGATTCGACCCCTAACCTGCGAACCTCCATATGCCGCAGGACAAAAAAAAAAAAGGACAAAAAAAAATTCTGACTTAACTAAGTAGAGACCACTTAATTGTTTATCATGAAACCTTTAAAACATAAGTGCTGCCCCTCTCTGGCAATGGACAGCCTTTGGTGTCAGTCCTCTCCTGCCTGCTGTCTGGCCTTTGGTAGGACGTCCTCAAAACCCAGAGCACTTGACCCTCCCTCTAGACAAAACTGGCTGTCGTTTCTGCATCCTGAATCCCAGCCTCAGGGCCATCTCTTTTCATTATCAAAGACAATGGGTGTTGTTTGACTTCACTTCTCAGACTGAGGCTGCATGAATGTAGGCCATTGACTAACATTTTGACCATTAACTAACGCAGGTTAAAGATTCCACCCCAGTTTCAGGAATTGATAAATGAATTTTAATTGTGTTAACAGAATGTTTGCTACTGATCTGCTCTTCATAGCAGCTTTTCCTGCTGAGCTCTGCAAATTCTCCTGGGGCCTCTGCTCAAACTTGTTGTGTTGCCCAGTGCACTTCCCATTTCCTATTTCCGTCTGTCAAAGTCCTTCCCCGACCATGACACTGAATCACATTCATTCTTATTTTATAGCTGGATATGAGCATATCAGTCTCTCCCATGGATTGCAACCCTCGAGGGCAGGAACAAGAGTAATTCATCTTTGATCCCACTCACATCCAAGACAGTAGATAAAACGGTAAATTAGAATAAATGAAATAGCATATGTGAAATCCCCATGTATACAATGCAAATTACTGTGAAAGTGATAGTTCTTATTAGATGATTTTATACACACACACACACACACACACCACAGAGCAAAAGAATTCATTACTTTTCCTGTGGAGTTGTTTACCCATCTCGTACCCACCCCACAAGAACACCAGGGAGTCCTTCCTCCTTGTCTCCATCAATCATTCTCTTCCCCAACAATTCTTTGCTTTTTTTTTTACCCTCTGTTATCATCCCAGAGTCTTGCCCAATAGTCTTCTTGTTATGAGTTGAGGTTCTTACCAAATACAACCTACATGTGTATATTTGGCCCAAGAGTTGCCTTCATGATTGTGTGGGTGTGTGAGTGTGTAAGCAGTCAACACACTATAAATAAGGGAAAAGCACATAAAAATTCAGTTTGGGGTTTCTGTTGAAACATAGGAACGGAGCTTCCCTTTGCCTGAGGCACACCCTCCCCAGTTTGGCAGTCCCCCTCTCTCCCTATTGATACTTAGCCAAGAGTCACAAGTCACCTGTCAATACACTCATGCTGCTGTTTTTCTTACTCTAGAGGTACATTTTGTTGATTTCACACCTCTACCAAGAGTGACAAAAAGAAAAACAGACGGAGAAGGCTACATGAACTTCCTGACATCAGACCTGTTGCACTCATTTATGTTGCTCATGTGGCCACTGGGACATGAAATTTTTACATCCCTGATACAAAGCATCTGTATCACTGAGTCTGATCAAGGAAGCACAGACCACTGTGAGTGACATGAAGTAAAGGATCTGTTAGGCAATTGAAGGAGCTGGAAAAGAAGGAAAGAAATCTGGGGATAAACCTGAAACCAACTGCCATAGGTCAGCAGGGCCAACAGGCAGGAAGAAAAGCTGGACACAAGGCAGGAAAGAAAAAGACAACTTGAAACCTGTGGGGACAAACTGGAACCTCCATCTTGTCCCTCATCACCTCCAACCTCCATGAAGCTGATATCCTTCACTGCTGGTCCCAGGACTCAGAGCTCAAGGAAGAAATCTGGGAGGAGCTATGAACTCATTCTTAATGCCAATCAGGCGAGCCAGCAGATAGATCTGCAGTAACGGTCATAAGCTGAGAGGGAGCCTAGCAAGCTACATAACAACCGCTGCTTCCCTTCTGCCTCCCATAGCTCAGGTAAAATTTCTTTGGTGGTCAACCCTGACCCAGAACCATACACAAAGAGGGTTCTGGGAAATGTAGTTCCACTTACTAAGTGACAGAGTACAAAACCACCACAGCACCCACCAGTAGATTTTGGGCAGGTCAATCAACAGAGCATGAACAATTATTTTTTTACTGTACTTCATCTGAACAAATAAATCTAACCTATTCATAGAAGAAAAAACAAAGTCAGAAAATATACAGATATATTCTAACAATTAAGTTTCACTCCCATGACCCAACACCCAACACAGCATTTTGCCATAGTAAATGGTTAATGTACCTCAGAAATTACATCACATAGTCTTGGTTACCTAGTAAATAGCCAAATTGAAGATAAGATTCCTATTAGGGAAAAGAATAGTAATATCATGAAACACTTTTTGCTTTACTAATGTTGTTTCATTGTTCAAGAAAGGGCCTCTTCTTTTGACAAAGTAAATAATGGTATTTACATATTAAATGTATGTCTAGGCCATAAGTTTCCAATTTTAAACATAAAAATGACCTTTCCATAACATATCCTGATCAGTAAATACATCCTTAATGAAGCAAATCACTAGCGTTAAGAATAGAGATAGAGACCTATATGTGGAATCTAAAATATGACAGACACGAACTTATCTATGAAACAGAGAGAACAGACTTGTGGTTGCCAAGGGGATGGGGAGTGGGGGAGGGATGGATTGGAAATTTGGGATTAGCAGATATAAACTATTATATATAGAATGCATAAACAACAAGTCCACTGTACAGCACAGGGAACTGTATTCAATATCCTGTGATAAAACATAATGGAAAAGAATACGAAAAGGAATGTATATACATATATACACACATACATATATATATATATATAAATAACTGAATCACTTTGCTATATAGCAGAAACAAACACAACACTGGATATCAACTATACTGCAATAAATTTTTTAAATAAATAGAGTTATAAACAAAAAGACAACTAATAAATGTATTATGAGCATTAACCATTATAGAGTACTTCATCTATACCAGTTATATATCAACTATTTTGCAAATCTCTTGAAAGCAGGAAAAAAATAGAGAATGGAAAAAAGATTAACCAAATTAATGAGGAAAATTAGATCTTCATTTCTTCAAATAACCAAAAAGCTTCAAGACGTCAAATATAATTTTCTTGATAAGCAATACTGAAAAATAAGTCAAACATAAAACTAAATCAACTTACATAATGCCATCTAGGAATTTATCTTTGTTGGCTAAAATAGAGCTCTTCTCCCGTCCTCGCAGTTTTGACAGATCTAATCTCTATAAGAAGTTCCTCTTTTTCCTATCACTGGCCGTGAGTCAGCTTCCCCAATCAAACCCTTACTGATACCTCATAGATGCTTGGTACCTAAGGGGTACCAAAGTCAAATGAATTAGAGGACAAACAGAAAGAATTCTCCCACTCACTGGATTAATACAGCTAATTTAATAAGAGATGTCCCCACGCAAGCTATTGATAGGAGCTTTCCAGAATAAACTTAATTTTAATGTGTTACTGGATGATATATTCCTAATTTACCTGGGTATACATTTTCTTTTAGCAAAGGTTAATCAGACATTCTCTAATAAATATTTTGGTGGGCATTAGAAATTAAAATGGCACATCGTATTAATATGACATTTAGCTCAGAAATACTTGAGGCTTTTACAGAATCACACCCCTTTAGGCATCTTTCCAAGAAGAATATCACATCCCCCAGTGCTCAAGCTTTACCAGCCCTAGAACGGATCTCAAAATGAAATCCATACTTCTAGAACCCTATTTCCTCAAAAATGTGTAAATCTGAAACTTCCCAGAAAAGACAGTCTCTCTATCCAGAAGCTGCTGAGAAGGAAGTTCTCTCCAGAACCCTAAGGGATTCTGTCATCCCCTCTGAGCACATTATATCAGCAAGTTCACTGCCATCCAAAGCCATACATCAGTCAGTCATGAGGTTTCAAACACCCATGCTTTTAGTTAAGCCTGAAGAATAACCCATCAACGGAATCACGTCTAAACATCATCTACTTTGAACCCTTAATTATTTATTGAATGAATAAATGAGCTTTTCCATCAGGACTCCATACCTGTGTACATATATTGAAAATCTACTGCAGACTACTTTAAAAATCTATTCTAGGCACATTACAAAAGATTCCTAAGCATCACTAATTACTTTGGCTTCTGAAACTCATTAGCAAATATTAACACCCTGGAATAGGTCCGATTTCAGAATAAGCTACAGCTGGAGAAGATCACAGAACAAACAAAAAACTCTCTAAATCTCTCAAACTCATGAGTCCTAGATGAGAAATTCAGAAGCACCTAGTTCTTCAGCCTGGGAGATCCAAATGAGAATAAATCATGACAGAGATATTAGTGCCAACTGATTATTTCACTGTGTTACATGCACATTCCTGATGGATTTATTTTTCCAATTCAGTTTCATATTTAGGCAATAACTGAGTTTAAAACATGTGTATTACCTATGTGTAGAAACGTATATCTGTAATACAGAGTATAGATGAGCAACAATCCTCCAGTACTGTTATTTGGGCATTTTTAGTGCTTACTAATGAACAGGTCATCAACTGCTGTAGTTTTATAGGCAGGCAGCAGAGACAAGTGACTTTGGGGTTCCAGATGTCAGATCCGTTCACCTAGCCATTCAGCAGTAACATCAAGCATGTGAATGGATGTGTTCATTCAGAATTTTTAGGTGTGAAATCAACAAGAAAAACTGAGATTCCTATTAAGACATTCTTCTAATGTCTTACACACACACACACACACACACACACACACACACACACACACACACGACGCACGACCCTCAGGCATTATGCCCTCTAAAGTGGAACACTGACATCAGGCATGACTTGGTGGCCACTTTAGGGGGGAAGGTGCTCAGCTTCCTTCATTTTTGCTCTGTGACAGCTTCTGTGTCACGTACGCTGTCATCAGCCTGACACACGTATGCCATCCCCCTTAATAACCCACAGAGGTCCTGGAGTCAGAGGTTCCCCTCAAATGACTGACAGCTAGGGAGGCACCATACCTGCAATAGAGCTGACAGCCGGGGTGAGAAGATGGGACCCATGGGGAATTTCTTTCTCTTCCAACAGGGAACCTTCACTCAGCATGACCTGTCTTGAAGAAAGCTTTGGACAAGGTCCTTTCTTTGCCCCATCAACTCCTGCCTTGAAATAAGTTTGCTTTGCCACTTGCAATTACTACAAATCAATTTCCAAACAGAAATCACTATGCAAAACATGCATAAGCCAGGATGGGTAAAGAGATGACAAGTGACCCTGACTCCTGTCAGGTGGGATCTTCTCATTCTTCTCCTACAAAACCTCAAGAAATTAAAAGATGACTCAGACACACAGAATGCTAAGACTGGAGATGACCTCAGGAGCTTAGCCAGTCCTGCCTTCTGGCCTTGCCCACAACCTAAACTCCTCTTGCTCTTTGCTGTCTTGAGTTGTTAATGCTGTTGTTTGAATGAAACCAAAAAGCCAGTCATTTGCAAGGAGAAATACAATTATCAAAGGAACTAGAGACTTAAGTTCCAATCCCCAACCCATTCTCTCTGTGCAAGCCCTGATTAATTCTTAGTTTTATGTACTTTGTGTTACGTTGCAATCCGCTGCCCATTACTTATCAGAAAATTCTCTCTCCTATTATACAGCATTTTAGACTTGGAATGCCCTGTGAATTATCTGTTATTTCCTTCTCTCAGCCCCCTGCTCAGAAGTAAGAAATTCTTACTTTCCAGATGAAATTGTTAAGTGGTATGTGGGCTGGCCTGGGCTCCTACAAAGATCATGGGTGAGGCCAGGAATAAAAGCCTTGCATGAGGCATCTTGCATGTCATCATTCTAAAAGGTACGGCAATCTGCTACTGGAAGAGAAGGACAACCTACAGAAGCAAAGACCACAAACACTCATGGCAGAAGAGCCTTTCAATCGCAAGCAGATTCTGCTGTATTTGATGGGCTTACAGATCCTACCCAGTGAGTCGCAGGAAGGTTCCAGAGAAATTGTGGCAGTGAAGCTGATTGGCTGCTTTGGTGATAAGAGACCACAGGCAAGAGGAGTTGATGGAAATAAACAGTGGGAAATCTTCCCTCACTGTCTGCCTGGAGCTGGTGCAGAGAAGGGAGGAGGTAGAGACAAGCCTGGCTCGTTGTCTTACGTGAAAAAAGCCAGGCGCCCAATGCCAGATATTGTATGATTCCATTTATATGAAATATTCAGAATAGGCCATTTCACTGAGACAAAAAGCAGGTTAGCAGTTTCTGGTGGAAGGAGGTCAAGACAGAAAGATGGGAAGTGACTGCTCACTTGGTAGGATTTCCTTTGGGAAAGATTAAAACATTTTTGGCACTAGATAGTGGTGATGGGTGTACAACATTATGAATGTACTTAATGTCACCAAGGCTAAATTTTATATTACGTGCATTTTACCTCAATGTTTTTCTTTTTAGCCACACCCACGGCATGCGGACGTTCCCAGGCCAGGGATCAAACCTGCACCACAGCAGCGACCCAAGCCACAGCAGTGACAACGCCGAATCCTTAACCCACTGAGCCACCAGGGAATGCCCAAGCTCAATTTTTTTCAAAGAGGGTATGCCTGTGGCCTTTAAGAGAAGGAAAGTTCCCTCCCACGCCTGTGGGGGAACAGATAACAGACAGAAGCAGAAGAGGAGAAAAGGGAGCCCCTAAGAGGAAGAGGCAGGGTAAGGCAGCTGCTCCCGCTCCCAGGATCATGCCAGGCAGAAGAGTCTTCTGCACGTATGTAACCAGCACTTTCTTACATATGCACAAAGATCTAGACAGATCCGGACTAAAACCCAGTTCATCCCTCTAGCTGTGTGATCTTGACATCTCACCAAATTCTCCTGGAGTGCCTAGCACATATGGGGCTGTGCCACAAGCCCTACACACACCAGCTCCTTCCATCACTGCAGCCTGTGAGGTCCCGCAATCTGATACCGCCTCTACTGGACAGAAATGAACCTGAGCTTTTAAATGGTTCATTAGGTTGCCCCACATCACACAAGCAGTAAGAACACAGTGAAGATTCTTAAGCTTTGGGCGTGTCCACTGTGGCACAGCAGAAACAAATTCAACTAGTATCCATGAAGATGCAGGTTCGATCCCCGGCCTTGCTCAGAGGGTCAGGGATCCAGCGTTGCCGTGAGCTGTGGGGTAGGTCGCAGACACGCCTCAGATCCTGTGTTGCTATGGCTGTGGTGTAGGCCGGCAGCTGCAGCTCCAATTTGACCCCTAGCCTGGGAACTTCCATATGCCATGGGTGTGGCCCTAAAAAAAAAAAGGATTCTTACGTTTACTTTCCCAACTTCTAAAATGGGGAGAATAATTATTGCTTTGCAAGATTGTCACAAGGACTAGAGATGAATCGCAGAATGTCACTAACACCTGGAACAGCCCTGAGCAGGGTCTCAGTACCAGGGTCTCAGCCAGAATAAGTGACCAGCCTTAAGAGGCAGCACACAGAGAATGAATTTTACTGATGACGGTGGGCACACGGCTGGTTAGTGACAGAGCTGTGACTAGGATCTAAGCTGCCCAATTTCCTCCCAATGCTCATCTGACCATGCTGAGTTGAAAAGGACACATCCAGGAGTTCCCATTGTGGCTCAGCGGTAATGAATCCTAGTAGTATCCTTGAGGACGTGGGTTCGATCCCTGGCCTCACTCAGTGGATTAAGGATCTGGCATTGCCATGAGCTGTGGTGTAGGTCACAGATGTGACTCAGATCTGGTGTTGCTGTTGCTATGGCTGTGGTGTGGGCCAGCAGCTGCAGCTCCCATTCGACCCTTAGCCTGGGAACTTCCATATGCTGCGGGTGCGCCCCTCAAAATGAAAGGACACATCCATGACAGTGGATCGACCATAAATCAGTACCTAACTAACTAATCAGACCATCAAAAATGGATATGATGTCAGCAGAGGGGCAGAAGATAGAAGCCTGACTGGAGAGGCGGGCTCCTAACAAGGGCAGAGGGTTGGGAAAGCAGTGGCTCTCACCGGACCAGTTAGAAATGGCTCCTGGGAGTTCCCATCGTGGCTCAGTGGTTAACGAATCCGATTAGGAACCATGAGGTTGCGGGTTAGATCCCTGGCCTTGCTCAGTGTGTTAAGGATCCAGCGTTGCCGTGAGCTGTGGTGTAGGTCGCAGACGCGGCTCAGATCCCGCATTGCTGTGGCTGTGGCGAAGGCCAGCAGCTACAGCTCCTGTTAGACCCCTAGCTTGGGAATCTCCATATGCCGTGAGTGTGGCCCAAATAAAGCAAAAAAAAAAAAGACCAAACCAAAAAAAAAGGGAAATGGCTTCTGAAAGCCTTACCTATTTACGGAGACACGTTCTGGAGAAGCTATGACCTCTAATGGCCCAGCTGCCCCCACAGCATGACAGAGTCTGTTAATGACAGTAATGAGAATGACAATGAGCACCATCATTGTGCACTTACTGCAATAAGGAATTAGGCAAAGCGTGTCCTGTATGTTTTCTCAGATACCTACAAACAGATATGGAGCAGGTACCCTGGGGTCTTACTGATGAGAAAGCCGAAATCCAGGACCACAGGGCTGGTAGGTAATTGGCCGTGCTGGGACTCGAACGCAGGCCTGCGTGACTGCAAAACCATGGCTCTTGACCAGTATGCTACTCCTCACAAGAAAGACTACTGGCCTCTTAAAACCAGCCATGGCCATGTTAGGCACAAATAGAAGTGGGCTCAATACATGTCAGCATCTATCCAAGTACTGATGTTTGCCAAAGAGAAAAAAAAAAAAAAAAAAGAACAAAGTGGCCTGGGACTAGCCCTCAGCAGAACAGAAAGCAGAAAGTTCTTCTGGAATAGTAGGTTCTGTGCATTCCAGCACACCGCCAAAAGCAAGCCTATAGGGGCCAATCAGACACCCACTTAAATCTAAGGTGCCTTTTTTTTTTTTTTTTTTTTTTTGCTTTTTAGGGCTGTACCCACGACATATGGAGGTTCCCAGGCTAGGGGTCTAAGTGGAGCTACAGTTGCCAGCCTACACCACAGCCACAGCAACAGGGGATCTGAGTCACATCTGCGACCTACATCATAGCTCGCGGCAATGCTAGATCCTTAACCCACTGACAGAGGCCAGGTATCGAACCCGCCACCTCATGGTTCCTAGTCAGATTCGTTCCTGCTACGCCACGACGGGAACTCCTAAATCTAAGACTTTAGCTTTCCAGACCTCTTAAGAATACTTTTCCAGGTGGTCCTGGCTCCAACAAGCTAGACAGCTCATTTCATAGGCCACTGTGTATCTCTTGGTACAATTAAAGCACTAAAGGCATAATTGGCCCACCTGTGGACTTTGGCTCTTACAAACTACATAGATCAACCTTCGTAACAAATATAACAGATACATAAGAGAAACCTCAAAGACCCAATTTACTAGTTTCTTATCCTGCTCCATATAACAGAATTTTCAAGATTTCTCACCATATTTACTGTTGAGCCAACACACCACCACCAGCTTATCTGCAAACACTGCTATGAGAAAAACATTTGTGACCAAATGTCATCTTAACAGGCTGAAATTAATTACTGGATTTACGTATCTGTAAATTATACAACTCTACAGATATTTGGATACTGACATATCTGATGGATGTACTAACACGTCTCATGGATTCTAAGATGCATATTATTTTTCTCTTCTTATTTATTTATTTATTTATTTATTTATTTATTTTTGGCTGCACCCACGGCATATGGAAGTTTTCAGGCCAGGAATGGAATCCTAGCTGCACCTACAACCTATGCCATAGCTGTGGCAACACTAGATCCTAACCCACTGTGCCAGGCTAGGCGAACCCATGCCACCAGAGAGACAATGCAGGATCCTTAACCTGCTGTGCCACAGCAGGAGCTCTCTTTTTGGCACATTTTAACATCTCTGAAACCCAGATCCAGATGTGCTCTACCCTCACTATCAGCCAGGGTGCAGTCCTGGCAGACTTGTTATGTCCTGTTCATGTGAGAACATTAAAAGCACCAGCCGCAAAATTTACAGAATGATCATTACCGACGTGGGAGAAAATCCCAGAGTTAACAATGGAATGCTTTTTAAAGGAATCCTGTACCACGAATGCTCTTGATGACCCAGAAGAAAATATTAGAAAGCACCGTGTCATAGTTTAGTTGATAGTATTTTTTTTCTTTCTTTATGACAGATAAAATATTCGTACATCTTGTCATCAGTAACACCTTAGATTTGGTGGAATACAGTTTAAGCAGCAAATACAACACAACACAGTGTGTTTACAGGCAGAAAATTCCTAACAATTAAAAGAAAGTAAATCTCATTTCCTTTCACTCTAGGAATATTACAGTTTAAAACGTCGCGGTAACACGTATCATACATACTCTGCCTGAAAAGGTAATATCTGAAAAAGATACCATGAAGTGAACAGTTTTGTTGTTGCTTCTTAAACTTTGTTTAAAACATAAAACATCTAGTGTATTCTCAATACAGAGGAATTGAAGACATTCTTAAAATCTTCAAAAAAAAGGAAAATAATTTACATTACAAAGTTTTAAACATGGTAACAAGTTAAATAGAAACGTGCTAAGCCTTAGTTTCTTCATTCTTAGTAAAACGGTATTTAAACTCAGTGGCTGCTTCACTGGGTTGTTATGAGAATTAAGTGGCTGATACATATAAAATGTTTAGTAAAGGGATCCGTATGGTTGGAGATAATTTGTAAACATATTATTCTGATCATTATCTTTGTGATTCTTGTACATCCTGGCCCAGGACTCGACAAATACTTTTGTTAAGTGAAAGGGTAAAAAATGAAAAACTAAAGTGTCATATTTCCATCATTTTAAAAGATTTTATTCCCAGAAATGAATTATTTGAAAATGTTATTTTGAAACTTACATAACAGTTTCCTCATAGACGCAAAGCCAGATGATTTTCAAAGTGTTTTTGCAGGAATAAAGATGAAAAAGTAATTCTGTTTTCTTTGACATCGTGGTACTAAAAAGGATTAATGATTCAGTGCAATCAGGAAAAGATGGGGTCTGAAGAAACGTTCTTAGTACTGGGGCAGGGGTGAGGGGCTAGAGGTTGGAGGGCAGAAAGAGAAGGGAGAAAATTACAGTGGGTAATAATCCACAATTCAATTTCAGTCTTTGAAGAAGTTGATTCTGTGCCCCTACACACACACACACACACACGCACGCACAAGCACTTTTTTTTTAAAGATCTTGAAAATGTTTAGTTAAATGGGTCTTAAATGTCAGTCCTCTGGTGGAGAAAGAAAAGGGCACCACACACAGATCCTTGCCCAGTTTGTTCCAAGCAAGATGTGTAAGAAAACAAGCTCAAAACAAAACAAGGGATAACATAATTATAATACACCCGTCTCAAAATAAAAAAAAACTGCACCTGACATTAAAATGTGAAACACCGCAAGAAGTGGTTATAGACTTGAGTTTTAGGACCAACTTTTTTAAAATCCTAAAAATAAAGTATGTTTGATAACATGCAATTTCAGAAACATCATACATTTAGGCAATGGGAGCACTTTTTGCACATATCCCACACTTACACTTCAAATATACATTTTGAAAATACCTACCAGACACTAAAGCACAGGGAGAAACCCAACGCTTCCTAGGGAAGTAGCGGGGTCAGGTGATGGGCGCTGGGAGAGAAGTCAGAAACCCATGTCTCCTTCCAGTCATGCCCTGAACCAGCTGGGGGGACACTGGCCCTCTCTGGATCTCTGTTTCTCAATTTAGACTTGAGAAGCTCTAAGTCCTTCCCGATTCTAACACTGTTCAACTATCACGTGGATTGTTCCCAACATAGCCTTGATGTCAATAATAAGGGTAGGGAATTGTATTTACAATCCCAGTCATTGCATCACCTCAGCTGCAGCTCCATCTTCTGTTTATGCTTCAAAACATACCATCGGCCTCTTACCACCGCGTGAGCCCACGCACACACACTTCGAGGAGTGGATAACAAAGAGTCATGCTGTGAGAATTATATATGGCATTTCGTGCAACGTGCTGGACACAGCCATATTGCGGCGCTAATTATGAAACAGCAAACGGAGAAGGCTGTGTCCCTCCCTGAGTCTGCTGGGCCCACATTACACTTCCGTCTAAGATCAGCACAGCTCCCATGTAGACCCTTTCTCCTCCACCCTCTGCTGGCCAGAGGACAGTGACCACCCCCCCCTTCAAACTCCCCAAGAGCACAACTCCAAAGAAAAAGGTGCAATTTAATTCTTAGCCTGCAACACAGCCCATTTGGAAGGACACCAGTCACTAGGGTATTGTTAGTGCCTTGAAATGGCCAAGAGGGATTGCTGACTCCGCGAATATCACTCCAAAGGCAGGAATTCTATTTGAATTACTAACATAACAGATGTCTGCTAGGATCCACCATGCAGTCTGCATACAGTTATGCTAATTTGGCAGCACTCCTCTTCCGGTTAGCTCTGAGCCATTAAAGCACGCAGCTAGTAGGTCCTTGTGTCTAACTAATAATCGCCTATCATTGATATTAATTAACATTTTTTGCACCTTTCCTCAGTTTTGACCTAGTATCTGTTGGTAGTCTAATCACTGTGGCCTATTAAAAGTCAAAATACAGCGGCCTATAGTAGTCACGAGCCATTTATCAAAACGCAAACAAGGCCAATTAAACAGGCAGCCAGACAGTTGTCTTGATTTGCCGCTGACTGTTTCTTGATCACCATTATAAATTGCTAATAGGGCAGAAAGCGCTAAGCGGGGAGCATCTGTGGGGGTCTGGTTATTGCTCACTCCCCGCCTGGTGACAGGTGAGAGAGAGGCTAGTGATGGTCTTATTGATGTGAACTGCCCATCAGTTGGTAGTTATTGTTAAAGTTCATGATGCTACAGCTGATCCCGTCCTGCTGAGAGTCAATCAAATTAATTAGAGCTAGAAATTCTTCTTTATTATTTTAGAGCATGGGTACAGAAAGAAGTCCTGTAATTTGGATCTAAAGGCAATGAAGGGAAAAAAAAAATCCTCCTGTAGTACAGTGTGGAAAAAAAAAATCAGATATTGCTTCTTCCATTATTTATAATAAGGGCTGTGGCTAAAGGTTTTTATAGGCACAGATCAAGAGATCATAATAGAAGCATATTGACAGATTTTTTTCTGCAATACTCCAAGGAACTGGCTGTAGCAGGAAAATATATCAAAACCTTATCATCAGAGCTGAGATCTTCTGTGAAAAATCAATAAAGAGTTATACATGGTTTGAGTTTAAACAGTTCTCTGTAGTCATTTAAACATAGTGCATCTGTACAGCTTTTTACCTCTGGAGACCGAGGTAACCTAGCAACCGGAGGGCTTAAACCGATTAACTACAAATGAAATACTGTACGCCTATCAAAGCAATTGTTCATCGTTGCCTTTGTTGCAGAGACTAAGCTAATTGAACATGATACAGTATGAAGATAATTAACACCCATGAGTTTGTTAATTGCCTGTTAGCATTACAACACAGTCTCTAGGTTTCTTTTTAACCGTCTCCTTTGTAGCCTCTTACTTCCCTTAAAATGGTGCAGGACCTGTTTAACTGGCAATGATATTTTGGAGTTTATTAACCCTTTTTAAATTAAAAAAAAAAAAATGCCCTGTCTTAATGAAGCACATTGCATGTGCTTGTTAAATGCAAGCTCTTACTTTGTCTATTTTCCCAAGACTAGGAATTTGTTTTACAGATACTGTACAAACTATGTTTATTTTTCATGCTAATTTATTTCAAGCAATTTAGCCATTATAAATGGTCTCGAAAAAAATGGCTTTAGTGGTTCCCTTTATTACTCAGCTGCTCTGCTTTTGAGAGTGAGCGATAAATGTCTTTGAGGGTTGGAATATTAATTGAAGGCAGCATCTGGTCAGCAGCTGACCGGCTCCAGTTGTCCTGCTCCAACCAAGCGGGCAAGAAAGAAGCTTTGCTGGGTCTATTTGCCAGGCTCTCGGCTTCCTCACAGCCGTGGACTAAGAACCCCCATTTTATCTCTGCTGGATCACTGCATGGGTGCCAGAAAATCAATTGGGCAGGAAAATCTGTTAATCTAAAGTGAATTCAATCTAAGGAATCATTTAAAATAAAAATTTCAATCATTACCTTTTCGGAAAAGCACTTTTTTTCCCTCAAGTCTGTGTCATGACAATACCTCGAAAGGACCTATCACAAGAGTAATTCAAACTCGATAGAATCATCTAGCAAGGAGCAATTTGCTTTTGGGGGAGGGGGGAGATACGGTAGCTGATTACAAGCTTAAGAGGAAACAGGAAACCCCTACTCTGTGTGACCAGAAACAACGTACTCAGACCCAAGATACACATCCGACACTCGGGCTGGACTTTTCTCCCGTTGAGAAGGAACACGTTGGCTGTGTCACCATTGTTTAACACGGATTTTCCTGGCTGATCCTCTGTGTTTTTCATTGCTGTGTCGTGGTTAATATCTGCTGGTAAGTCAGTCTCAGGAGGGCCACTTCTAGTGCCCAATTACAAGTTCTATCATCAATCATAAGTGCTATTTGTTCAAGAAAATGAATTGCTAATTAATAACTGATGAGCATTATGGCCTTGAAGACTATAACACTATTAATTATAGTTGGCATGAAAAGGGGTCTACCTGGCACGTTTTCACCACAATTAGCCTCAGAAGCTTTCGGGGAATATGTCTCTTAAGATATCCAAAGAAAAGCTGGCTTCCCTCCCTCTCCGGCTTAAGGACTGACCAACACAGCACTGTCTCTGGTAAGGATTCCACCAAATCAAGCCCAGCATCACAACAGTGGTTTTCTGTGTGCCGTAACATATGAGAACCTTGATGTGACAAAGAGAAGAAGCCCCCATAGAGGCTGAAGGCACAGAACGTGGTCCCGTGTGCCCCACCAGGCTCCTGCTGAAATGCTGCAGTGGCTGCAGTCGCAGCAGGGCAACGGGAATGTGGCTGCTGGCTTATTTTTAGACCCAGTCATTGCCCAGTTTGTGTTCTGAGCTCTGGGCGCAGGCACACGGCAACTAAATCACTTGCGCTGGCAGCTGGCGGGCCGGGACTGCTCACATTTACTTGCAGGCAGGAGGGAATACATCCTGGTTCACCTTGACAACCTTCTGATCAGAGACTTAAAAGAGGAGAAGCTAAGAAATGCCCTCTTGCCCACTGCTGGGGAAGGAGAAAACAGTTGCTTTGAAGAATAAACACACAAAAAAGCATAATGAAACTCTGCGAAAGCAGAACGAATCTACTCCCCCTGTGCTCTGGGAATCTGTCTCGTTTCCTGCACCCAAAGCTTTGATGGGGTGAACAAACCAGGCGAGGGTGATAAGCATTGCAAAGACTTTTCAAAGTTATGTAACTAACAGAAGGGAGCCACTCTTATTTGTCTCCTGACCCTGTGGTACAGGCTCCAGAAGGCAAAGAGGTTGTTAAATACTTATCTGGATGATTCTGTCATTTAGACCACCATTTCAGATTTAGTGCTAGACGGATTCTGGAGAATAAGCTATCTGCATGTATCAAATTAGCTGGAGAACCTGGAAAAGGAGCCTCTTTGTGCTGGAGAATCCGAAAAGCAACTCTCTCAGTATTGCAGTTAAAACTGTTTGCGGGTTCAAATTATGCAGATATCTTCCCCCCATTCCGCCAGACCACACACAACACAGCCCCCTTTTCGTAGGGAGGGACGTGTGTCCTGAGATGGGCAGCGGGGGTGGGGGGTGGAGAAGAGAACAGGTGCACTACATCCAGATGGCACCAGGATGGGTATTTTTAGCTTCACAAAACCAAGAGTTAGGAAGGCTGGCAAAGTGAAGGGAATGTTCACAAAACACCCAGACTAGGCAATGCATCCGTCCACGCTGCCACCACATTTCTCTTTCTGCAGAGACACAGTCACGGGAGACCGTATGGTCGGGAAGGGCTGGCCAGCAGTCGGGCTGGTAAAGTGGGAAATAAGCATCCGGGGTAGCGAATCCGACTATGTCTACATGGAGAGGCCAGCAGGGTGATGCAGAGTCATGGAAACAGCAGGGAAAAGCTTTAGAAGGAAGGGAGAAAATGGAGGAAGTGGGAGAGATCTGTGCAGGTGGGAGAGAAAGAATGGAGGGTGGTCTGGCCAGAAACCTTGAACCTAAATCTGGCTCCAACACTGTCTACATTCAGGGGCTTGAGCAAGTCTTCTAATCCAGCTGAGCCTCAGTCTCCACTTTTGTAAAAACAAGAGTTATGGATACTTATTCTGCTTATCTTACAGCCTCATAGTAAGGATCCAGTGAATGATGTGTTTGTGGCTTTAGTTTCAAAAACGCGTAGAAGAGCACAGAGACAGTTATCTAGCCCTGCAAGATTCCAAATAATTATTTTTGTTTGCCCCTTGCCCATTTCAACCCAGTTTCCTCAAACAAACGGGCCAGGAAGGCTCCAGAGGCCATAGAAGGGAACATGTCCACCAGACCCTCAATTTCAGAACTAAAGTGTGAGTGGACGCCGAGAGACAACTGAAGAAGCATTACATGAGGAGGAATTTTGGTTTCTTATACTAAAAATCAGGCCAAGACACCTGAGCCACAAACAGCCATTTCTGGTGGTCACACCTGAGGCTACCCCTATAGGCACTCAAACTTGAATGAGCCAAGTGATCACGTGGGAGAACAAGCAAGGCTGAAAGTCCCTGGATGTCTGGGGTGGGGCCCCAAGCCTACCTTTTTAACGAGGAGCTCAGGTCCCCCTGAGGCAAGTGAGAGACCCAGCTGTCACTTCTGCGAGCAGAACTCAACCCACCACACACTTTCGTCAGTTCTCCAGGGCAGTTGTGACCATACTTGAACCAGCGATGTCTTCCCAAGAGTCAAGGGAAAACAAGAAGTCGTCTTGGTCTTAGTTTTCAGGAAGACCAGGCTTGATTCAATAAGTTCTTTGCTCCTAGACAGCCCTGGAAATAACACCTTGAAAATAATTCTTCACAGCACTGATCAAGGAAATAGAGACAGTGCTCCTAAAGGAATAAAGAGCCTAAAGCAACTTTACAAGTACATAGAGATACACATTCCTATTCATCTAGTGGGAAAACGGTCCTGTCTCCTTATTCTTTCAAACACTTACAACTACCTTTCTGCACCTCACCTCTCATTTTACTCCAAAAAAATGGCCAATGTATGTAGGCTGCGTGGGATGTCAGAACTGGTCCTTTTTTGAGATGTGACCGCTTGGGGTCTCAAGCTCATGGTCAATCTCAATACATTATGGACACTCTGCTCCACCCGACTTTCTCTGGAGAAATGCTCTGGGCTGAGTGAAAGCCTCCAAAATAAAACTCATGTGAACATCAAGTCTATTCCTTCCAAATCAGCAAGTTAACTTTTTCAACACTATTAACTTCTTCCAAACTAGTCCTTGAATGCTCCTTTGAGGGAGAACATGCAAAAGGACAAGTGCACACACACCCTAGACTCAAAATAAAAGGCTCCGTACACTTGGTGCACACTTCTCTCCCAGTGGCCTCACAACAAGGCGGGTGGGGGAGCTACCCCAGGACCAGGTTTGGGTTCCAGCATTGATGACTTAATATAAACCCCTAGACTACTGGTAAGGGGGATATACTCCTTTCTCAGTAAATAAAACATTTCATTCAATATTTTATACATGGATATGCCCCCCAAAACTGTGTTTCATGAAATGTGAGCTGTTAAGAGATGTTTATAGCAAAGGCTGTTCTGAAGACAACTGAATGAGGAGACTTCCCAAGGCTTTCCCAATGTTGATGAGCTTTGCAAGAACCAGCACTTCCCAAATCTGTTTGGTCACAGTTGGTAAGGAAGCCTGAACAGGGAAAGTCTCTAAGTCAGTGAAACACAACTGTGGAAATTCTGCCTTATAGGAAATATGCATGAACTGCCACGTGAAATCTTTCTGCAATCCCATGGAAAGAGAAATTTTCACCTTTATCATTTTACTGACATGAAAACTGAGGCTCAGAAGACTTCCATCTCCAGCAGTCTGGAAATGAAAGCTCAGTCCCAAGCAAGTTAAAGAAAAATAAATCCTCACACACACAGTGGCCAAACTACAGAACAGAAAAGACAAAAAGAAGATCTGCAAAGCGGACAGAGAGAAAAAACAGATTGCCCTCAAAAGAGTGACAGGCTCATCTGACAGGTGAGTTTGCAATAGCAGCCATGGAAACCAGGAAAGAGTAGAATAATGTCTCCAGTGAACTGCGAGAAAATGATCATCACTCTGGAATTCCATACTCATTTAAATGATCCTTCAGAACAAGGCAAAATTAAGACTTTCACTCAACAGACTCTGTCTAAAGGAATTTAAAGGATGTAATTCTGGCAGAAGGAAATTGATCCCAGACACAAGAAGAAATTAAATAAGCAAATAAAATGGAAAATACGTAAGTCTAAATGGACGTTGGCCTGCGTGGGATTCCCTGGGAAATGACAGTGAAGCTGAGATTTGCATGCAGGGGGATTTTGAGAGAGTTCCCTAGGGGAAACACTTGTTGTAGAGTAAATGAAATAAAACTTGCAGAGAAAGAGGCTGAACTGTGTAGCCACAACAAAATCTCTTCTGATCCCACAGAGAGTCTGGGACTAGGATGGCCACCAGCGTTGTCCCACTTTTCAGGATCCCACCATATACACACACTGGCCAGGCTTAGGTATGAGCTGCCTCTGGGCAGGTGACGGGACTTTGGACCAGGCCATTCTCTTCTGCTGAGAACAATTCCCAGCGAGGGACCCAGTTGAGAGCCATCAGTCACCAATACTCCCAGCAGCTGGCAGAAGGAGTGTCTCGATCCTGAAAGGAGGACTGAGGCAGTGCGCAGCCCCTATAGCACTCAAAACAAAAGCAAGAGAAGCAAAATATATGACAAAATAGCATATAAGTCAAGAAAGATGATGGTAGTTAAAATACTCAAGGTCTTTGCATTGTTTGGGACAGGAGTAAAGATGTTGATTAGACTTTGCTAAGGCTGATTTTTTTTTTTTTTACATTCATTCATTTAATCATTGCTATGTTCCCAGCATCTAGAATAGTGCCTGGATTTTTTTAAGATTACAAGAGATTCACTAAAACATAAGACTTTGAAAGAGTAAAAGCAAAAGGATAGAAAAAGGTATACAAGGCAAACAGACCCACCAATGACCAAAAGCTTGGTTAGCTCTATTCATATCAGACAAAGTAGACTCAAAGGCCAATAGAAATGCTAGAGATAAAGGCTGGTAAGCTGAGTTCACACGGAAGACAGACAACTTTAAGCTTGAACACACTCACAGCCTCAAAACGAATGAAGTCAAGATTGTCAGAACCAGAGAGGACAACCAGACACATAATCCATAAATTAAGCCCAAAAAATCAGTAAAGATACGAGAGATGTGAAACAGAGGCTCATGGAGGTTGTGACTCAGGACAGAGGTGGGATCTAAACCAGCGCATCTTCTCTGGTCCAGAGTACATCCCACTGTCTCCTCCAGATAAAACAGTGGAAACTGAAAGAGTCTAGGGACAGAAGGAGATAAAACACTGGCATCAGACTCTGATTGTAGAAGGTACACTTTTGGTGGGAAGGTAGTTTCCTATTTCTCTCACTGAAATCTAACAATAAGAGCGTTGCAAGTTACACTAATACCTATGAAAGCAAAAATGGTTTGGTATTTCAGACACCAATCAGATAACTCTAATCTATCCATTGTTCCTGATTCGCTGTTCTTCTTCACTGTTAGGTGCAGATGACAGGGAAAAAAAACACGTATTTCTTTCCTGCTCAGGATCAGTGACAACATTGATCCTCACAGAGAAAACCTCTGCTTCATCTGAGTTGTCTGGGGAAAGTGACTTAATCATAACACAAAATCTTATCTGAAAATAAGAATGATGCCCCCTTCTCCAGCCCCTACCCTGTCTTCTGATTTTTAAGCTACATCGTGTCTTACGAGTAAGACAGATCTGCTAGGAAGCTAGACAGGCTATAATCAACATCATCAGAAAACTGCAAAAGCATTTGCCCAGAATACAAGGATTTTGCCTCTCTTTTCTTTTCAGTAGAAGTCATGGATAATGTCACTTAGAGAAAAATGTTGCAGTGCAGTAACCATTTTTCTGTTGTAACAGGCTTTATCTTCTAGTAAATATATACCAAGCCAAGCCCGGTAAATGAAATGCTTACCAGAGGACAACCCTCCCAGCCAAAGTTCCCATGAGGACAGACAGCTAAGCCCCTGGAAGGAAACACCCTTCCTGGGAGATCCAGCTGGAGGTACCAGGCCATTGGCCCTGAGAACGCAAGTCAGCCGAGGCCCTGCAGCCCAACTGGCAGCCCAGAAGCCAAGCCTTGGCTGGGAGACTGGTGTGAAGGCATTAACCCAGCCTTCTGGGACTCTTACTTAAGGGAGCTGACTGATTTCTCTGGAAATACTATGTTCTCCCTCTCCTTAGGGAAAAAAAGACCGTGAAAGATATACTAACACACACCGACTTTTGCTCACCGACTCAGAAAGTCTGGCCCCAGGTTAAAGCCACTGCTCCAGCCTTGGCTTTCTCTTAGGACTTCTGCACAAACAGTGCACTTTGTAGAGAGGAAGCAAGTGTTTGAGAGCGTGGGTTCCGGGGTCAGGCTCTCACTGTGAACTCTGGCCTCAGAGCTGACGTCAAGCGAGCACCTTCACCTGACTCTGCCCCAGTTTCCTCGTCTGCAACGTGGGGATAATAATAGTACCTGTTTCATAACAGTGTTCTTAGGACTGAGTGAGCTCATGCAAAGGGTTGAGGTGGGTTCCTGGCACACATCAATGTTTATGACTGTCACTGTCCACGTCTTTGCCAGTCCTTTACAAAGGTCCCTTGGTATCTTTTCTTGATCAGACCAGCTCTTGGTATAGGCTGGACTCTCTCTCCATTCAGGACATCATTCAAGAGACATCTTACCATGAATGACAGCTTGCCTTCGTTTTCTTACCTGGCCTTTCCTGTCGTACAACACTTATTTTTGCCAGATGCAGAGGTCACATAACCCCTCGCTTTACCAAATCTGGGAAAACTTTCAAGGTCTTCTTCAACTACTTCAGTCTTTTCCTAGGTTGGGGGGCTGCTGTTTGAAATTGGTGTTTTCACCCCATTCTCCCCAAAGTCAATGTCACTCTGGGTCCCTGCCCCATTGCTTCCTAACCTGCTCCGTCTCCTTTCCTCCATCCTGGCTTTGGTTGTCATATCAGCAGGTCCCCTCAGAGGTCACTGGCCTGAATGCCCCTCTTTCCTACAGGAAACCCCATCTGCACCAGCAGATGGTGCCAACAGGTGTTCAGAGGCTAGGGCTGGGGGCCCCAAGCCCAGGGAACATAACATGGGTGTCATTTTAGCCCCTTGACAACTGGCACAGGCTCCCTCTGGCTGAGTCAGGAAGGAAATTCATGTCGACCTTATTAGCATGTTTCTCCCCACTGAGCCCTCCTCTTCAAAAGAGAGAAAAGTTTTGAAAAGAACCAAAGACAAGAATGGCCTGATGGAGGCTGTTTGGACATCGGACTCTCTTCCAGGGGGCCACAACTCTCACAGCCTCCGTGTTACCCGGCCGTCCACCCCACCTTCCACCGGGCATCCCTGGCCACAGACCCACACATTTCTAGGCACGCAGTTGGTTCTCAACAAATAGTTGTTTAATTAATTAGCCTTTATTGGAAACAATGCGAAAATATCCACATAAATGCTTTGGCTCTGTCCCAGGCAGTTGAGAGCCACACCTAGGCGCAAAGTCTTTGTTTGATGAGGGCGAAGAGAACCATTTGGTGTGGGAGGCCCTATCCTGTACCAGATGGTTCATGTGTGTCATTTCAATTCATCTTTTCCACAGTTCTAGGATTGTACTCTTATTAGCCTAAGTTTGCAGCAGACAAAGACTCTCCATGAGCTTAACTAACTTAGAAAGGCATAATGGAGTAAAAGCATAATTATTTTCCAACAGCTTTCGAGTTGCAAACCTTTTTCCAATAAATTCATAATTATCAAACCAGATGATGGTAAAATTCTTCCCAAAGGAGGGGCTGAGGGCCCACAACCACCCCAAATACGCAGCCTCCAGCCCTCACCCACCTCCCCTCCACAGAACCTCATACCCTGAAGAAAACCATCTGGAAGCAGAGCTGCCTTTGAATCCCAGCACCATTGCCCATGAGCCACGAGGACATAATGCTTCTCTGCTTTCTGTCTGTCCATCTGCAACAGGACAGAGGGCTGTGATGACTGCTGACGTCAGGAGGGCCTGCAGCATCAGGTGCACAGAGGGTGCTCAGCAAATGGCAACCCAGTGACCTGCGTTCCCACAAGGAGCAAGTGGTAGACACCAGATTCCAGCCCCAGCCCAAGAGTCAGAGTTGAAGCCTTTCCTGCCCGACCACAGGCAGCCCCAAGCCCCGAAACAGACAGAACATGGAGAAAGGGCTCAGGACCCAAAGGCAAGCCAGTTTAGGAACAGATCTGGAATGCTAACAAGAAAGAGAGAACACTGGCAAAGTAGAATTTTGCAAAGGAAAGCACTGCCCCGGCCCCACTTATGTTGACTTATTATGAAATTTTCCAGCTTTGAACTCAACCGTCTACAGGCAAATCAGTTCAATGTGGACGAGGCTCATGGGAAAACAAATCTGGCAAACACAGCTGACTGGTGAAGTAGTGTTCAACCTCTCTTGAAAAACTATTAAAAATTCTTGACATTTGAAATTTCACTTGTTTAGAAATTTCTGCAGACTGCAAACGTGACATGAATTTTATTATTTTGTAATCGACGTTAAAACGTTTATAGGACAAACGTATTAGAAGCTTCTGTCAGTCATTTTCCCATCAATGCCTCATCATTAACTCTTAATTTTAAAAATAAAGAAGTTACAGCCTTCCACCCACTACAGCAGCCAAGCCGTCATATTCAGCCACCAAGGGCAGATAGCCCAGCAGATCTGGGATGTCCCTTATTCACGTCCCACTCCATCAGAGCAAGCACCCACCACCCTTTCTACCCCAGCCTCCGCCACTGCGGACAGATTAGTGGGACCCGAAATGCCCTATTAGTTGCCGCTGCCAAAGCTGGCAGAGCAGCTGGGCCAGGCTCAGCTGATACCGGCTGAGGAGGCCGGTGCTGATTCAGGGGTGGCACGAGGCTCCCCAATTTGGGCTCAGTGACAGGGAAGGTGATAAAGAGGCACATCTGCAGGTTATGACTCTGAACTGCAAAACTTGATGAGAAGCAGGAAGAGAAGGGAACTGAGATAGGCCAGTTCTTAAGCAAGGGAAACCGAGTCCAGCAATAGACTTTCCTGTGAAGATCATTCAAGACTTATTAACCATCTCTGAATCCATACTGCTTCTTAAGGTACAATTTCATATAGCTTCATTACAAGAAACAGCACTGTCCTAGTTTGCGTTTTTCTTTACTAAGAAAAACTGTCAGGAGTTCCCATCGTGGCTCAGCGGAAACGAATGTGAGTAGCATCCATGAGGACAAGGTTTGATCCCCAGCCTCCTTCAGTGGGTTAAGGATCCGGCGTTGCTGTGGTGCTGTGGGTTAAAGACCCAGAGCTGTGGTGTAGGTCGCAGATGCAGCTCGGATCTGGTGTTGGATACAGTGTAGGCTGGCAGCTACAGTTTGTGTTCAACTCCTAGCCTGGGAACCTCCATATGCCTCTGATGTGGCCCTAAAAAGAGAAGGAAGGGAGGAAGAGAGGAAGGGAGGAAGGAAGGAAAGAGTAAGGAAGGAACGAAGGAAAGAAAGAAGGAAGGAAGGAGGAAAGAGGAAGGAGAAAGAAAGGAAGGAAGGAAGGCAGGAAGGAAGGAAGGAAGGAAGGAAGGAAGAAGGAAAGAAAGAAAGGAAAGAAAAACTGTCACATGGAGGTGCATTTCTTCATTTGAATGGGGCCACTAATGAGGTTTTACAGGCGTAATGTGAGCCTCTGATTAACGCATAAGAAGGTAAATGGTTTAGACGCTGCTATCTTTCAAACTATGCACTGAACCTCTCAAAAATATATTTGAGAGGTCCCTTTCCCTTCCCGCCCCCAAAAATGCACTTTACTCAGTGTGGCAGACAAAATAATGGCCTCCAAATGAGATCTATGTCTTAATCCCTAGAACCTGCAAATTCATCCATGGCAAAAAATAAAAAAAATCAACATTGCAGGTATAATTAGGTTAAGGATTTGAGATGGGAAAATTGCCCTGGACTCTCCAGGAGGAGGTAGGGGACCTGGAGCCAAGGAATGCAAGGGGCCTCTAGGATCTGAAACAGACTTTTCCCAAGAGCTTCCAGAAGGAACACTGCCCTGTCAGCACCTTGGTTTCAGCCCCAGAAGACCGCTTTCAGACTTCCGACCTCTGAAATTTATGTTGGTTTTAAACTACCTAATTAGCGATAATTTGTTACAGCAGCAATAGAAGACATACATTCCTGTGTTACCTTCTGACCCATCCCATGCCCCATCTCTCCTGCACATACACACTGCAGCCTGCCCTGGTTGAAGCATTAATCCTTTTTTTTTTCTTTTCAGGGCTGCACCTGCAGCATGTGGAAGTTCCTAGGCTAGGGTTCCAATCAGAGCTGCAGCTGCCGGCCTACACTGCAGTTGTGGCAATGCCTGATCCTTAATCCACTGAGCAAGGCCAGGGATCAAACCTGCATCCTCACAGAGGCAACGTCAGGTCCTTAACCCACTGAGCCACAACGGGAACTCCAAAGGGTCAATTCTTCCACGAAGTCTTCCTTTCTGACCCCCACTTCACCCCCCAAGAGAGGGGAGGTGCTTTTCTCAGTTCTGGCCTCTGTCAGAGCACTTGTCACACTGTGTTATGATTGACTGTGGATCTGTTCATCTCCCCTACCAGATACCGAACTGTAGGCCAAGAACTGTGGCTTCGTGTTTTTCTAGTCCCTGCTCTCGACACAGGGGCTGCCACAGCACAGACCCTCAAAAAATTTTTTTCTTAAATGACTAACTCCTATTTCAAAAGTTTTGCGCAGTTCATCTTCTCAGGAAAACAAACTATACCCATTTTCACAAGAGATAGTGGCCATCTATTGAATGAATGAACAAGGGGGGAAAAATGGCATTGAATCACAGTACCTTCATCTAGGAATCAGAACAGAGAAAAATAATATGGTACTGACCTGCCCACTGCCCATTTCACGCTCCCCTTTTTTTCCCCCAAGACCAGATTATCAGCCTTCCTCTAGACAGTTCTAAGGCCTTTCAACAGCTATTACTGAGTTTAATACAGAGTTGCCAAATATCAACTTTCCTGAAATAACTTTGCTTTAGGTTATTCTGTACACAGCAATAGTGCCAGAAAAGGCTATCTATATCATTTAAGGAACCTGAAATTTTTATCTATATTAATAAAACAAAAAAGTTACCAAAGTGATGCAGCTATTTTGCTGAAGGAAGGGGGGAAATGCCTCATTGAGGGATATAAAATTCTGAAGGGAACAGAAGCAAGATTTTACAAGACTCTTTGAGATAATGTCAAGTACAAGAACAAAAGAACATAAACTAAGGCTCAGAAAGGGTCAGACCCTCAAGGAATTTAAGCAGAATTTCTTTAGACATAGAGAAGGAAGTTTATAGAGTAAAACGCAGAGGTTTGAAATGGGGGGAAGGCTGTCGTAAATATATTTGAAGCTGTTAGACCAAAATTGTTCCCTAAGTTATACTCAAATCATAGATCATGGCTTCTAATTCCTCAGAACAGAGCAACTTGAGTTGAGTAATGGGCTCTCTCTGGGTGGTGTCATTTTTATCTTCTTTTTAACTTCCTTTAAATCAGTCCTTTAATTTAGCCACTTTGCAGGGCCTCGGGGTATGTAATCCAGGCTCTCCAAGGTTACCAGAGTCTTGGTCTCACAGACGAGAAAACCAAGATGTGGAGATTCAACTGTTTGCCACAGGATGGCTGGTGAGTCTCTGATGGGGAAGACTGGAATTCAGAGCTCTCAGACCACAAAAATGTTGCTTATTTAATTGAACCCTAGGTTGTGATCATCTTTTCTATCTCAGAAAACAGGCTGTCATGATGAAATCCCCAGGGACTCCGGGGACCACTGCTATTATTATTTACCTGCTGCATGCAAAACCCATTATAATGGAAGATGCCAATCACTGCCTGTACCATTTACTTGATAAATCTTGTTAAATGAGTGGTATGGTCAATAATGTGATTTATTCAAAGGGGAAAGAAATCCCCAGAAGGAAGCAGGGCTTGAGCTAGCATCAGTAGGATAGGTGGAAGTTGGCTAAGTGCAGAGAAGGAGAGAAAGCAGAAGAGGGTCCTGAGATACACAGTGGCATGGGGACACTTTGAAGGGGCTGCCCAGGTCAACAATCCCCACTTACGGCAACAGACTGTTTGGAGAAAGTCATGGACATCAAAGTAGCATGGATGGAGGTCAATGAAGAAGGACAAGCATCAAGCAGTCAGCTGATAGCTGCTGTCACTCTACTCTATGAAATGAAGTGCCTCGTGCTAACATTTTTAATGCACAATAAAAACAACCATGAAAAAATGTTATTCTATTAAATTTGCAAAAAAAATTGTTTTAAAATTTAATGCTTGTGAGAGTGCTATAAAACAGACATTCCTATATTCACTGATGAGGACATGAATTGAACAAACTTTCTGCAAACAATCGTAATTCAATTTCTTAAAAACTGTTGATTAGGCACCTCCACATTCACCAGGCAGGTGTCTTTAAAACATCTTGTCTTGTCTTTTGCGCACCCTCCTCCCCAGCACTCTCCTGCTGCCCTCTGGCTTTGCCCAGCATCTTATTACTCAGGATCTATCCAGAGCCATCCTTACTAGACAAAAGTCCAGCATGCAGACCTACCCCTCTTTCCTCTTTCCCTTTCAGAACAAATCTGTTTGGTGTCTCATTCTACTAGGGCCCTGCATTCAGCTAGCTCCACCCAACAGAGTACAGTGAGTGACATCAAACACTTAAATTGAGTTAACTCAACCATATACCCTCAAGAACAACATTCTTTCATATAACCTGAACCCTAACCACAGGGCAAATATTTCATCTGGTTCTCACCCGGAAACAGCACTCTAGTCCAATGCTGAAGCAAAACTGTCTTGCCTAATTACATGTACACAGAAGCACATGTAGTGAAACTTATGGGCATTTTGATGGTGACTACACTAAATAGTCTCCTTAATCACTGACCTTAGACTCTGACCCTGTCCCTAAGATGCTCCTCTGACTCAAGCTCAACCAACTGGTGCAGAAGAGCTAAGGTTAATAATCTCTTCATGTGTTTCCTATGCAGATATATTTGCATTATAAAAGAGAACATCTGGAGGAGCCACGGCTTATCCATAAGAAATAATCAGTTATTGGGAAGGGGCCTCCAGGCAACCTCCTACTGGTTACGCAGGCCTTGAATTCTGTCTTCTTCGGTTTTATTAAAAGAACTGGACTGGAGTTCCCACCGTGGCTCAGCAGAAACAAATCCAACTAGTATCCATGAGGATGTGGGTTTGACCCTTGGCCTTGCTCAGTGGGTTAAGGATCTGGTGTTGCCATGAGCTGTGGTGTTGGTGTAGGTCGCAGGGGCGGCTTGAATTGCAGAGGCTTTGGCACGGGCCAGGGCTATAGCTCTGAATCTACTTCTAGCCTGAGAACTTCCATATGCTGTGGATGTGGCCCTTGGAAAAAAGGAAAGAAAAAAGAGCTAGACTGGTCCAACAATAGGATTCACAGTGTCTTGGATGCCATTATATACATATGGCAAATGTTTTGGGAACATTGTCATCAGAGTATGATAGTGAATCAAAACAACACTTAGACTGAGCATCTAATAGGATCCTAGCTACATAAGTCCTTTCACATATATCTCATTTAATCCTCACCATCACTTTGTGAGGGACATTTTGTAGCTATTTTTATAGAAGAGGAAAGTGAAGCTCATACAACACCGAGTTGTACAGTTAGTACAGACCTGAACTCAAATCTGCCTGACCGCTGAGCCGATGGCAACAGGACACTGCTTCTAAATGACCTGCCTGCAGACATTTGATACCACTTACGTACAACCTTTTGATTTGGGTGGGAAAGTTCCAAGTTCCTTGTACCATCTTTGCAGTACACACCATCTAATAACTCCCTACGGCTCTGTATCATTTAACAACATGAAAAGCACTTTCAGATATCTCATTTCACTATCGAAATTTCATGAGGCTAAGAGCAAATATTATCGCCCTTAGTTTTATAAATAAAGATACTGATGACCAGAGAGGGTAAGAACGGACTAAAGTCATAGGGTTGGGAAAAGTAGATGATTTCATAGCTGGGAATGTGGGAAATTAACTCTGGAAAACTCCGTGTCACCACATGGGCCAGGCTTAGACTTTCCATCAATGTCACGAAGCGGCCACCTATAGAAGAGCTGTCTTTCTCCTTAGGAAACTATTTTCTGGCTCATGCTGAAAAGATGAGAACGTTCCAAACTCATACCAGGACTTGAGTCGGAATCCCAAATATTTCTTTTCAGTTCCCATACTGTTTTTCTCTTTTCTAAAATTGCTCACTTAAAGATCTGCCTGTTCCTATTCCTTTCCCCATTACTTTCCAAAGCACAAAAATTACATCAGGCCAAAATGCATGTGCTTGTTCTCCAAACTGCAACATGCTTGCATCCCTACCCAATTTCAGATCCTCCACTCTATCTGTGCTTGTAAAGGCTTAATTCATGGCTCAGGAGAGACTCAATGGCATTCGGCTAGAGATCCAAGAGCATACACATTCCACCTTATCCACAGGGACCCCCAGGACAGAAAACACACAAAGAGAAAACAGCAAGAGTGAAACAAGATACCACTTTCTGATTAGCCAGATGTGAATATCTGAGATAAATTCTATTTCCTATGCACTGCTGTGGACCATAGGGAAATCCCACTGACCATGACTCTATATTTATGTTCCTGTAATAACAGCAACAACCTTGGATTTCACCCCTGAAAATTTTCCCCCTTCGACCGGCCAACACATACCAAACCATATCGTCAGAGGCCACAAAAACTGACACTGAACATACAAAGGGCACAAAACGGGGTGAACACAGAGCTAGCATTACGCCCGGCCCAGGCCTCCCCACCACATCAGCCGCTCCAGACAACGTCCACCTACCAAGCTATCAGCAAAGTCGGCAGAGAGCAGAGCAAACTTTTGCCACAGGAGAGGAATGAGCACCTATAATGGCAGATCCCCCTAATGAAATGGAAGGTCTCAGGGGTTAAATGCGTGAGTGAGGCCCACAAACCCTCCAGCGTCTCGGGGCTGGATGTGCCAGTGCAAGATTTAAACAGATGGAAAGCACTTCTTCTGTCCTTGAGAGGACAGATAAACATAATAAAAAGGAATGTGATGCCTGCTTTTGAAATTTCCCTTTTCAGTCACTTCTCGGCCATCTATTTCCTAAATGTTACAGGAACTTAATGCTACAATAATTCAAAATGCAGGAAGATGTAGTCAGCCCTGAATACCCAAGACCCGAGAGCTGAAGCATATACCACTGAGATTTTTAGTTATTGGTTTGAATGTTCTTTTGTGGCCACTCTTCTGTGGAGTTTGAAACTTTTCCAACCCCTGTCCTGCTAATTCCGTGCGTTAAAGATTGAAATGCATCCAAATTCCATTTCCAAAGAAACATGTTATACCAAGGATGATTATTATATTAAAATCTGGAAGCATGAGAGCCGGCGCCTGAGATATTTAAATTATCCTTTTTAAAAAGTATACAGTAGGAGTTCTCATCGTGGCTCAGTGGTTAACGAATCCGACTAGGAACCATGAGGTTGCGTGTTTAATCCCTGGCCTCGCTCAGTGGGTTAAGGATCCAGCGTTGCAGTGAGCTGTGGTGTAGGTCGCAGACGCGGCTCGGATCGCACGTTGCTGTGGCTGCGGCAACAGGTCGGCGGCTGCAACTCCGATTAAACCCCTAGCCTGAGAACCTCCATAAGCCGCAGGTACGGCCCTGAGAAGACAAAAAAATTAAAAAAAAAAAAAGTATGCAGTAACATTTTCCCTGTTGCCTTCATATCTCACAGAATCACAGTGCCCACCCAGGGAATTGAGTATATGTCTTAGGTGACCTTGATTAGGACTCATTTTGAATGACTCATATCAGAATCTTAGGCTCACAGAAGGCACCTGGGGTCACAAAACTGGTTGCTCACAAGTGTGTTTCGCTTGATCAGCACAAGGTTTTTACATTAAAAAAAAAAAAAAGAAAAAAGAAAAACACTGTTGCCAGACTTCAAAGATTAGGGCATGTCTCAGGAGAAAGAGAGGATCCTTGGCTTTCCCCTTCAAAGCAGAAGCTCTGGCCAGTGCTGTGCAGTATGCCCAAGTGGCCAAAAGCAGCCAGCATGGGAGAAGGGCTGCTCCCTGGAGACAGGCGGAGAACGCCGGCCCCCACCACCTGGCCCCATCCCTCCCAGTCCTTAGAAGCGGGTTAGTTTGTGACCCCAGCTCTAAAGCGATCCTTACCACCAGAGGGTTTGATCAGACTCACCTGGAGAGGACCCTTCACACACACACACACACACACACACACACACACACACACCCCGCCCCTACCCCAACACGTTCATCCCAAATACACTGCCTTAAATATTGTCAAGCCCACCAGTGAAATAGAAAAAAAAAAAAAGTGTTACTTCCATTTACATAAAGATATTAGTCTATGCTCTACTCCTACTGCTGAGGCAAAACTTGATTCTACTCTAAAGTGTGTCTGACAGAGTGTGTCTGACAATCAAAACCTGCCATCAATCTGCCTCATTACATTCAAAGAACCAATCAACACAGAGAAGGGGGAAAGAAATCTTTTCAAATAATTCATTTCACCCTGGTAAAACTGGCAAAATGTCTTGGTCAAAAGAATCAAAGTTGTTAACTATCATCTGTGATAAAGCCGGATTCTTGGAGTCTTACCCCCTGCTTTGCAGCCTTGCCTGGAAAGCCTTTAAAAGGGGGTGAGTGTGGGGGCCAGGGGACTCATCACCAAAGGAATTAGTTCTAAGAATCCGTTTATGATTGCTGCCATCCTAATGTCTAAACAAGCACCTGTGCAACAAATTCAAAAACAGTCCAACTCCCTAAGCCTAGTGTAGACTAGTGGTGCCCACAGATCAACAGCATCAGCATAATTTGAGAGCTTGTTCAAAACGCAAATTCTCAGGTCCCATCCCAGACCTACCGATTCCGACCCAGCGAGCTGGGTTTTTACAAGCCCTCCAGGTGATCCTGATGTGTACTAACATTTGAGAATCGGGGTAAGAATCTTCCAGATTCCTGAGCCCCCCCTGCCAAGGACATTTTCAACAACTTCCAATGTGATACTGCTGCTGCTGCCGGCCAAGTGCTGCTCTAGACTCGTGGGTCTCTGCCCTGACTGCACATGAGAATCACCTAAAAGGAGAAAAAGTGAGAATGAGACTCTTGCCCAGACCCCACTCCAGGCCGACTGAATCAGGAATCTCTAGGGATAATGCCAAGACCCAGGTTTTTTTGTTTGTTTTTGTTTTGTTTTGTTTTGTTTTTTGTCTTAAGGGCTGCACCCCCGGCATGTGAGGGTTCCCAGGCTAGGGGTCTAACAGGAGCTGTAGCTGCCGGCCTTCGCCACAGCCACAGCAACGCGGGATCCAAGCCGCGTCTGCAACCTACACCACAGCTCACGGCAACGCCGGATCCTTAACCCACTGACCGAGGCCAGGGATCAAACCCGTGTCTTCATGGATGCCAGTCCTGTTCGTTAACCGCTAAGCCACGACAAGAACTCCCTGAAATAAATAAATAAATATATATATATATATATAATATATATATATATATACATATACATACACACACACATATTTTAAAGCCCACCAGGTAATTCTAGTGTGCAGTCAAGTTGAGACGCCCTGTTCTCAACACAGCTGATCTCTACAGTGAAATTTACCTCCCCTGACACATCCGTGTACTCATTTGTCTTCTCTCTGGAAATGTTCTGAGATTCTTTCTGTCTCAAGAGATCACCACGACCAATAATGTCAGCCTAACACAGTAAGCATTTCAAAGAGCAGCCTCTCACCAATTCAATAGAAATTGTCCCCAACAGTCATTTTCTGACCCACGCCTCGGTTCACCTTTGAAGATGATGTTATTTGGGGATAACTGCAAAGGGACAATGTCAGCAAATTGTTTCTGCCAGTAGGTAGAACCCAGAGCCATGAAAGTCGGACATCCTCCAAATAACACATTCCATGGCAAAAAACTAAATGTTTTGGCTGAGGAAGAGACACACAGATGTTCTAACATTCTCAATACCGATGCAGTTTCCTTTCATGCAGCTTCAACAACTCCGAAAGAGATTTGTTTAACCCATTCAAGTCTACAAAGATATCAATAAGGCCGCGAGGGTCAGAGGATGGTACGCAACCTTAAAAACCCCCTGAAGACTCCGGTAAAGACATGAGCTGCTGGAGGAGATGGTCCCTGACTGTATAAAACCACTTTAGGGACTTTAAAGAAAGCTATGATGAGAAGAAATGTAAGTAAATGCCAAGGTTTGCCCAAAATGTTTCTTAAAAGATTTCTAAAGAAAATTCCATAGACCCAGCGGGTCAAAATATCCTTGACTTGAATTTTTCCTGAAGCAGTGCCTACTAGTGACAGCTCATCAAACGAGGGCGAGGAGTAAGGTGGAAACAAAATGTATATTCATGTGTAATAACAGAGTAAAAAGACACTGTAGCAGAAAATATTGATAAGCAAATATTTTCCTAGAGAAAGTGGTGTGTATATTCTAGCTTCATAAAAATACACTTGAAAGCGGGGGGGAAACTTTTTTTTTCCATTTTGGCTTTATTAGAACAACGGGAGACTTTGTGTCTCCCATCAGAGCACACCCAGGCCCTTTTGTCATGTCTGAGAAACTATTGATTCCTCTATTAAATTGTGCTATATGGAAAAATCTTGACAAGAGCAATATCATTTATTAGACTAACAAATATGTTAGTTGAACCAGCTTTGGAGACTTCTAAAATCCATTATACAACTGCAGCGCTTTTTCAGAGACCAGGATGTATTACAGAGACCAATTCTCAGGACACGGTATGACTAATTTACTTGCACATTCCAAGAGACCATTATTTCTTAGGAAGAGTAGAAAAATTATAACCTTCAACTTTGGGGGAAATCACCAGCAGCTGACGTGTCTATACTGACTATCTCCACAAGCTGGTTCTAAATCCCTAGTATTTCCATTCTCAGCAATTTCTGACGACAAAAAATTCTGTGGGGAGGAGGACAAGACTTCGGAATAAAACTGAGAGAAAATCTTAGCTACTTTTTGAGGAAAATAAGCTACTAATGCGTATAAGGTCATCAAACAACCCCCCCCCCCCGTGTTGCCCATTCACGCCTCACCTGATCCACTCACCCTGTTTCTGTTCCTTCTTTTCTGTGGACAAGAGACTGGGGTGGGGAGGGCTTTTGAGTCCTCAGACAATACATTCTACTCCTGGTCATATGCATTATACTCTGTAGCAAGCACGGAGTACCAAGCTCAGAGAATCACAGCTTCAATGTTTACCTCGTTGGACGGCTCCCCTTTGCGGGGGGAGGGAACTGAGACCCGGAGGAAAAGAGACTCAACTCACAGACAGAATTAACCAATGGCAGAGCCAGGCAACCTGGCCCTGTGCCGTGTGCTTCCCACCGGTTTGCCCTTCATCTGCTGCAAATGCAGGAAAAAAAAAAAAAAAAAGGCTCTATATTCCCTTGCTTCACTCTGAGGCCAATCTGGAACATTCACCTTGAGAGCCTCTTGATACCATCAAGACACTAAAGTCAAGAAGCTAAACTATTGGATTAGGAAGATGTGGTATACATGCACGATGGAATACTACTCAGCCATAAAAAAGAATAAAATAATGTCATTTGCAGCAACATGGATGGAATTAGAGACCCTCATACTGAGTGAAGTAAGTCAGAAGGAGAAAGAGAGATACCATATGATATCACTTATATCTGGAATCTAATATACTGCACAAATGAACCGTTCTACAGTAAAGGAAATCATGGACTTGGAGAACAGACTTGTGGTTGCCAAGAGGGCGGGGGAGGGAGTGGGATGGTATGGGAGTCTGGGGTTAACAGTTGTAGACTCTTGCCTCTGGGATGGAAAAGCAAGGAGATCCGGAAGAAGTGCTCAGGACAACAGGAGGATTTTGTGACTTAAGTCCCCAGTGAACCCAGAAGGGGGAGGGAGACTCTGTTGCCTTTGCATCCAGGCAAGACGCTCAGAGCCCAGCAGATCAGCCACACGGCACCCCGGGTGCACATCTGCTCTGGGTGGCTCAGGAGGACACAGGAGAGCAACCGGGGCAAGGTGGGAAAAGAGGGCCAAGGAGGCGGCGGGAGGAAGGACAGGCAGAGAAGAGGAAAGAAGAGAATGTAAGTTGAAAAGAAGGGGCTGAGTTCTAAAAAAAAAGAATTGCGGGAGAACCTTCTAATGCTCAGCCAGATCCTGTTCTCCTTGCCTTCTGGAACCTTCCGAGCTCATGGAAGGATGACTCTTCCCAGCCCGTCAGGGCGTCCAGGTGACGAGTTGCACCAGAGCAGGCATACGTGACATGGGGCGCAGCATTTCTCTGTACCCCGCTTAGGTACAGTGGCAGCCTTGTCGCCGTGGGCAGCGCCATGAGACAGGAGAAGCCTGGAATGCTGAGCCGACATATGTCCTGGAGTGACACCCAGATCTGACAGTTCTGCTTATGTGAGAAATAAACTTTGCCATATGAGCCACTGAAAATTAGAGGTGGTTTATTACTGCAGCACCAGGTAGCCTACCCTTGTCAAATATAAGAATAGGTAAAGAGCAGGAAGGAGAGAGAAAAAGGAAAGAGCACAGGAGGAGAGAGTGGGAGAAAAAGGTAAGAGGGTGTGTGGGGTGCTGAATGCAATGGCCTCTCATGTAAATTGCCCTCATCCCCGTTCAAGGAGCTCTAGGCGCACAGGGAGGCTCAGGACATGCCCAGGAACCACTCCCAAATGTTCATGGGCGTCGCATTTACCACTGTGATGTGTCTGTGATCATCTCCTCGCTTGCAGAGAGAGATTTCATGTAATGCCCATGTGTTTGTTACATATTATATTACTAAATGCACAAAGGATCTGCAAGAGACCAAGACAGACACAGTCCCTGGCCCCATGGAGCTTGTAAACGATTATTTCCTTCCCTTTCAACTCTGCAGGGAGCTCCATGCCAATATTCCACCTGGCAGAGAGACAAGAATGACCGCAAATTTCAGCCACCAGGCAGGGATGAGTTTGAGGAAAGAGATCCAGAGGCTGCACTGACTGGTTCTGCCAGGAACCCGCTGTGATGGGACCACAGTAAGAAACCTGCGCGCTCTGGGGGTCAGTTTCTTCATCTCGGACATAACGAGGGTGGACCTCATGGCCTCTATGACACTTCTAACTCTAACAATAGTGGTGCTAATGACAGCACCAGTAATAGCAGCTACCGTTTACTGAGCATTTACTACATGCCAGGTACAGAGCTTAGATTACTACACTTAATCTTCACATCAACCCTATAAGGTAGGCATTACTGTACCCATTTTGCAGATGACTAAACTGAGGCTGAGGTGGAGAGACTGGCCCAAGACCATAGAGCTGGTAAGTGGCAAAGCTGTAATCTGGAGGGAATTTCTACCAAATCCTGAGCCCACACCCTTAACCACTCTGCCAAAAAGTTACCAGAAAACGTTATCTCTTAGTGTGGTTAAAGAAACATTAAACATGGAGACAAAGCAGAGGTGTTCTTTAACACTCTCTTGAGATGCTAATATTCTGCCCATTCCCAACCCAAAAGAGAGAGAAGGTGGGTACTAGAAACAAAGTTTAACCATTATTTGCCATCTCTTCTGAGAAATGAAGGGCTTTTCTTCTGGCTGTGGTTCTCATTCTATGCTGATCTAGCTGCCGCATTTAGTCCACAGAAAGGATAATAGGAGTCTTCCCTCTAGACATCACCCCATCTCTCTCAGCTCTTATGATCGTTGGGACAACTTCCTGTCCCCCTTTGTCCATAGCACCAGCTAGGTTACTGGCCATCCCTGCGCCAGGCCCATTTGCAGCCTAGAGCCCTGCAGTCTTCAGGGCCAGACATATTTCACCTGAAACACGTCTTTATTTCAACAAGTGTTGGTTACTTGTCTGTCCCAAGAACTAAATAAGAATGTAAACCAACCAACATTACAGACTTTTTTCTCTAGGCTTATAATGGAACTGCAGACTAACCAGATAGATATTCAGAGAATCTTGAGGCTCCAACGTTTTCATTAAAAAGTTGTTTCAAAAGAGCACTTGAGTAGAAATTCTAAGTAACTGCCTGCCAACTCCAACTACCATGCCCAAGAACCCAGCAACAAGGAGAACTGTACGCGGAAGAAACAAGATTTTGACTGCAGCCTTAGAGGGAAAGACACTAAAACGTGGAGCCTGGAGGGAGGGCTGCACTAAGCCTAACATAGCACAGTTGGACTACTTTATCCTAACCAAGAAAGCCCATTCTGCTGAAGGGCATATACACAGCCTCAGGCCCATTCGGTTTGTCCACACAGTGTATTCGGTACAACGTCTTTCAAAAATGTTTTAGTTTGCTGTCAATATTTTTTAAACAGAAGATTTCATATAGAATCCAGATTTCAGACTTGTCTTAAGGTCAGAGGGTGTGGCAAAACTCTGAGCCTACATCTCCCCAGAGCTCCCAAGGGAGCCTGAGCTCTCTGATTCACCATCGTCCCCACCACTCCCTGATGGCTCACACACTGGACCTCTTGTCTGTTTAAGTCACCTCCCTGGACACTGCAAGGCCCTCGAGCCAGCCTGTTGAATCCCCATTGCTCACTGACTGGAGAGCAGAGATTGTGGACAGGTTGTACATGGGTGTACATGTGCCCCATGTCTTTTTAAACCCCTGGTCTGGCCATTCCCTACAATTTACCCTCCACCCAGCACCGCCACATTGGCCCTGATAGAATAAGGTTCACCAAGACGAGTGCCTGGCCCTAGTGTCCCATTCCCCAATGATATGCTGGTTTCGTGCCCCTCACTTCTGAGTTCCATGTGCAAATCTATAGGGACATAAAGCAAATTAGTGGCTACCCAATTAGTGGGTTTGGGGTTGAGAATGGGAATTGACCGCAAGTGGACATGGGGGCTCTTCTAGGAGTGATGGAAATGTTATAAAACTGGGTATTGGTGATGTGTGCACTATCCCGTAAATGCACTAAAAAGCATTGAATTGTGTTAGTGAAGACAGGTGAATTTTTTGGTATATTAACTGTACCTCCATAAAGCTATTTTTTTTTTGAAGAAACATTCTGACTGCTTTATGGAGAATAGAGGCAAAAACAGGATTTACTTTAAAGGTTCATTTAATACGTAGGTCGAGGTCAATGGGGACTTGGACCACAATGGTAGCAGTGGAGGCGGTCAGACAGTGGATGTGTCTGCAGGCAGAGCAGACAGAATTGGCCAGTGCAAGGGAAAGAGAAAGCAAGGATGACGCTAAAGTGTTTCTGGGGAGAATGGAGCTGTCATTTACCACACTGGGGGAGACTGTGGAAGGAGGTAAGGGAGCATGTAGGAAACATGAGTTCTGTTTTAGACAAGTCAGGCTCGAGATCCCTGCTAGGTAAGGAAGCTGAGAAACTGAGTAGGATGGAATATGCAAGTTCAGGGAAGAGGCTGCTTAGTGAAATTGGAATAACCAGTGGAATCCCTTTGAACCAAGCCATTAGACCAAGGTTTAACAAAACACCTCAGCATTCCCATCATGCAGGTGGCTGATGGGAGGCAATGGGCAAAATTGCATGTGTGCACGTGCGTATGCACTCCCACACACATATACAAACATATATGTGGGTGCGTAAATATATATACCTATTTATTTTTGCTCATATCCCCATATATCAAAGTGTGTATGCGTATATGTGATATATATATATATATATATACACACACACACACACATAAAATATATATAAAATTAGAAGTTAAGTAGGCACTTTGGCGGTAAAGAGCACTGGATTAGGAGCTGAGGGAGGCTTGTAGACAGTAGGCAAAAAATGACATGATCCATTTCATATGTGCTGTATTTATGAAGAAATAACAACTAAAAACAACATGATAGGATGGGGAGACGACACTGTAGCATCACTAATCATTCCCAAATATATAACTAAAATAAAACTCCAACTGAAAGTGAAAAAAAATTTAAAAATAAAAATTAAGGCAGACAACGGTAAGATATTTGGCTGCTGCTGTTTTTTTCCCTGGCATCATAAAACTATAAAATCTCAGACATGTAAGGGATCTTGGAATTTATTTAATCCAAGACTGCCTGACACAGATGAGCTACAAGGCCCCAAAATAGTGAAGCAACTAGTCCAATTTCTTTACAAGCACTGCATGCAAAGCAGCGGTCCACCTCTCTATTACTGAGGAAAATAATATACCGACTTCGTACACCCTGAAACATATCACCAGAGGATAGCTGTTGTGGCCCCAAAAACTTTTCCTGTTATTGCAGTTTATCAAGAAATAAAAGAATCCAATGGAAAATAGTTTAGTTATACAAGTCAAAACAGTCAATGTGCATCTCTTTGAACTTGGTGACTATTTCTAGGAAATCATGTAATAGAGATATTGAGGGAAAGTCTACAAATATTGTTCCTCATATTTTTCCTCTATTGCTTCTACTAATATAAAGGAATAGAGAACTATTAATGTTATAAATTGAAAGTAAATGAAAGAGCTATCAAGAGTGGGGTTTTTTTGTTTGTTTTTGCATTTTAGGGCCACACTCGCCGTATATGGAGGTTCCCAGGCTTGGGGTCGAATCGGAGCTACAGTCGCCGGCCTACACCACAACCACAGCAACGCGGATCCGAGCCGCGTCTGCGACCTACACCACAGCTCACGGCAACGCTGGATCCTTAACCCACTGAGCAAGGCCAGGGATCAGACCCGCAACCTCATGGTTCCTAGTCGGATTCGTTAACCGCTGAGCCACGACGGGAACTCCTCAAGAGTGTTTTTGATTAAATTAAGGTACACCATATAATCCAAATACTGTACAATCACAAAAATAACGACATGGTGCCATATTTATCAATATGAAAAGCCTCGGACACTGTTGAAGTGAAAAGGAAAACAGGTTGCAGAACAAATGATTGAGGCTCCTAAATTAAAAAAAAAAAAACATTTTTAAAAGAACATACAGTATATTCCCACTTGAGAATGTAGAAAAGAATGTGTGGGGAGGGCAGTGGAGGAGGGGAGCAAGCAATAAACGATTCTAGAACGTTCACCGAGATGTTAACCGTGGTTACCAATGAATGTTAGGATTTGAGATGAGGTTTTTCGTACCAGGAGAGTGCAGTTTTTACAATCAGAAAAAACTTCAAAACTAATTTCCTTTTGAAATTTGTAATTAATAACTAAGGTTCTTCTCCCCCCCCTTCCCCGCCCCAAATTCTCTTTCAATGAGGAGAAAAAAATCAATGCAAGGAGAGCGTTGACTCACCCTGGAAGGCGCTTCTGGTGCTGGAGGAGGGCACTGAGCTGGCACGGGGCAAGGAGGTGAGACCAGACCATAGACGGGGAGGCGGCATGTGGAAGTAAGGGCCAAGCAGCTATAGTTTTTCTTTCCCCTGGTATCAGATGGGTCTGTCTCAGAAGCTGGAAGACGCGGCTCAAACGGACGGCGCGGTGGAGGAAGGCGGAGAAGAAAGTGGGCTATTGGGCAGGGCTGGAGTGCGCCACGAGGGGAGGCGGGAGGCAGGAATCCAGCCTCCAGCTCCCCTCCCCCAGCTCAGCCCCAGCCCATTAAGGATTATCAGTGATTCCTCAGCAGCATCAGCTGCTTTAGCTCGTCCCCAAAAGCGCCATGCCCACCGGAGTGACTGCTTCCTTGTACAGAGAAGCGCCTTTTCCATTGTTGGTTGGTGTCTGGTCTGTTTGTTTCCTCTTGGAATGGGGAAGGATTTCGTAACTGACAACCAGCCCTTGTCAACTGACCCCTGTCTTCTGAATATCGATCCCCAAGCCAACTCAGAGAACATCCAGCGTCTCTTCTAGTCAAGGACGTTCCCTACTTTGCCAAGTTGATCAGATGACTTACGTTGGATCACAGATGTCATGAAAACTACACGTCCCACCTGGAATGCCCAGGCCTTTGAATGGCCCCCGAAAAAGCCCTGAGCTCCTTTCTTCCTGGAGCCGGCTCATCCCCTCCCTCCCCACAAGTCCAGTGAGAAAAGTGTTTTCTTTTTCATTACATTGAGACCACCAAGAGCTTGGCAGTGAAGCAGCTCCCTCTCTGACCCCCTGCTCCCACCCAAGTAGAGAAAAACTCTAGATTCCTATGTTTGGGTTTTGCCATTGAAGGAAAGGCCTTTTGGAGCCACCGATGTGCCTCTGGGGAAAAAGCCATAGTGAAAAACAAAAGGATAGACAGGCCCAGCCCAGAGACGGAGGGAGGCATCAGCTCATACCCTCTGCACAATCAGAAATGGGTGTTTTCAGGCACCACCTCCCCAGGAGGAAAGCAAAGAAAATCCTGGGCCAGGTTCTATTGCTGCAGCGTGGGCAAGGGTCCCAGCAGTGATGAAGAGCTCAGACCCGCACTGACCGCTTGAAGTGTCTTCCATAAGTGTTTTATGCCCGGTTTTGCAGGAGCCCTGTGCCTGGGCCACTGAGAAAGGGGGATACTAAGCGGGAGGGCTGTAACCATCTCTGAAAAACATTTCAAACTGTGTTACAAGCTAACCCTGCCAAAGACAGGGCCCCTGCTCTGCTTTCTACATGGTTCTGAAGTCTCTTCAAAGCGCTCCGTGAAAAAATGTGGCTTCTATAAAACTCAGAACAGACTATTACCGAGCAAACAGCTGCCATGTGATTAGAAACACAGGAACAATTCAGAGGAAGGGATGCTTGGTGCTGTTAATTTCTTCCTTTGTGTTTCAAGAATGGCTCCCAGAAAGTGGGGCAAAGGAATTGTTTGTATTATTGTTTTTATTTTCAAAAATATGACTATAAAATACACATTCATTGGGGAAAATGTTTGGATATGCGGAAAACTGCAGAGAAAATAACCAGATTTATTCATAATCCCAGCATTCAGATATAACCTTTTTGGTGTTTTATGATGGATTTTGGTAATGCATTTCTTCTACTTTCTTCTTCTACTCAATTAAGTGAAAACATAATTGAGATTGTATTTTACATAAAACTCTGAAATCTGCTTTTTTTGCTTACCATTGGTTAGTAATCATTTCACATGTTATTTTAAAAATCCTTATAATTTGAGTGGCTGTGTAGTAGTCAATCATGTGAACATAACACCCTTAGCTAACAATTTCCTGACAAGTAATTCTGTGAGAAATATCTCAAGTCTCTCTTTCTGTATTTCAGGTTGTCCTTAGAAGACAGTGTTCTAGCAGTGATATTGCTGGTGAAGGATACATTTTGTTGTTAAAGTATGACATAACAGCTATTTTCACTTAGTTATATCATGTCCTCCCATTATCTTTCACCTTTAAATATATAGTACCAAATATTAATGTATTAGCAAGGAAATGCCTTTTTTCTTTTTTCTTTCTTTTTTTTTTTTTTTTGCTTTTTTTAGGTCACACCCACGGCATAGGAAAGTTCCCAGGCTAGGGGTTGAACTGGAGCTATAGCTGCCAGCCTACACCACGGCCACAGTGCCTGCGACCTACACCACAGCTCATGGCAACAGCGGATCCTTAACCCACTCGGCAGGGGCAGGGATCAAACCTGCATCCTCATGGATACTAGCGGGATTCATTTCAGCCGCGCCACAACAGGAACTCCAGAAATGACTTTTTATAGTCTTTGACTCTTAAAAGTCCTCTCTGAGTAAAATAATTGATTTTTTAAAAAGAACCCTAATCCTAGAAAAAGAAAATATTTCAAAATGTTAACTGTATCTATCTGTGGGAAATGAAATTTGAGTTTTTTTCCTGCTTTTTGTTTTACTGAAGTTTACCAAATTTTCTATATTGAGCATATAGCCATTTTTAGTGTTTCATAAAATAATATAAAAGTTTTTTTCAAAGAATATGTTTTCCTCTCTTTTACATTTCTAGGACAAGCCACTACAGATTATAAGTGTTTTTTGGCCACGTCTGCAGCATGCAGAAGTTCTTGGGCCAGGGATCAAACCCATGCCATAGCTGTGACCAGAGCCACCACAGTTACAATGCCAGACCCTTAACCTCTAGACTACAAGGGCACTCCTATAAGCATTTTTAATTTCATCCTCCTGCTTATTCGTGTCTGCAGTTAATGAAAAATGGTTGAATTCTCTATTTTTCTTTTTTTTACAGAAAATGCTTTGTGCATAGTTTAATTGCACTCAAGCAAACTGAATTTATTTATAAAAACATGGAATTATTTCTTTAGTTCCACCTGTATGTTGAGTGAATTTAAGACTACTGCCTTTGTCAGTTCAAGCTATTATAACTGAATACCATAGAATGAATGGCTTATAAACAACAGAAATTTGTTTTCAACCATTTTGGAAACCAGAAGTCCAAAATCAGAGAGCCAGCATGTTCCAGTTCTGGTGAGAGCCCTCTTCCAGATTGCAGACTGCTGACTTCTCACTGTGTCATCACATAGTGAAGAGTAGAGGGAGGGAGCAAGTTCTCTGCTGTGATGTTTATAAGGGCACTAATCCCATCCATAAGGGCTCCACCCTTATGACCTTATCTAATCCTAATTACCTCCCAAGGCCCCACATCCTAATACTATCACATTGAAGGGGTAGGGTTTTAACATATGAATTTGTCAGAGGACAGAAACAGTCAATTCAAAACATGTACCAAACAACAAAGCTCATCCTTCCCCAGGATACACCTAGGTGCACACATGTACACACACACACACACACACACACACACACGTTCATTTAACAGTCTATTTGATGCCACTTCCCTCAATACAAGAATATAGAAGCAATAACAAAACTGTAAGTCAGATAAATGGGCAGGTCCTAATAACTCACCCACAGCAAGGACCATGTATATACAGCTTCTCTCTTCCCATAACAACCAGAATTTTTCATTCCTCTTCTCGCCTCATTATTGTGTTTAAATGCTTAGGCAGCAGAAACGTTTGATTCCGTTTTCATGGAAAAATATAGGTATCACAAAGGTTGTAAATTATTGGGAAATAATGGGTTAATTTAACAATAATCTTTGACTAGTTTGCATCATATAATTTTTACCCCAGAATCGTGCCAACAGGGAGGAGGACACAACTTGGTTGCCAAGGGAATGCTCCCTGCTTTGACAAGATGAAATTAAACAATGTTTGGAGAATGTATTAAAATATTTATTATTGTCATTGTTATTATTAATGATAATAAATAACAAAAGATAGCACCACGGGAGTTGATGAAGTCTCATGCCATTAACTTTGGAAACAGAGGCTGACTCAGGAAAGCGGCTTCTCTTGGCAGGAAGAAAGAAAACTAGAAGACACTAAGAAAATTCTGTGGAAGAAATTAATGTTTCTATTAAAAGAGAACAGGAGAAAAAAGCAATTAGAAAAGGGCATATACGGACAAAATTACATGTATTATATTGCTATTATATTAACATTTCTCCCTGAAAGGCTACAATATTTTAAAAGACTTTTGATGCCTGAGGTTGCAGGAAAAAATATACTTACTTCTAATGCCTCAAACAAAGAAGGATTTTTGAGGAAAAGCATAGCTTTAAAAAATGTTGGCCCTATAAATGAAATCAGATATACAGGTTTTCCTATTGAGTCTCAGTAAGGAAAACCAGACTTAACTGCAGTTTGTAACAGATGAGGCTTTGTACATACTGTTCTTACATGTGTACCTGGACATCTGTATTTCTTTATATCTTGTGCTATATCTTATTCCATTGTTTATACTTACAACTAGATGTATTATCTTTGTATGACATTATTTTTTTGCATTATAGCTGGTTTACAGATTTCTGTCAGATTTTCCAACTGCACCATGTGGTGACCCGATTACATGTACATATATGGATTTGTCACATGTAATTAGATATAGTTCCCCGTGCATTACAGTTGGAGCTCCTTGCTATTCCATCATTAAAGCAGTAGTTATCCCCACTCCCTCCCACCCCTCCCCCACC